>CM076578.1:345427844-345903277 GCA_034641835.2 Pinus albicaulis | reverse complement strand
GTGTGGGCTGGAAATGTCTTCTAAGGAGCTCGTACTACATCAGATGAAAGAAGAAGATGTGAGTTGTGTTGTGATGAAATGCTCTCCAACTTTGCCTGTATTTATATCCATCATTGGGGTGTGTGACACATCTGCTGGGGGTGTGAAACCTTAAGGCCGACCTGCACATATAATTTATTATGAATAATAAATTCAAAATAAATGTTCTGCTCATCGGATTAAGATATATTATATATGGATTTTACACCTCTCCGAAAGAGGAATCCAACAAAAATATTAGCCTCTTAATCTGAGCATCATAACATGGAGTTTGGACCTAGTTGTCCAAATTTAACACTCCCTCTCAACTAAGGAGAACTCCATCCATCAGTGCAATCAAACATCGTGCGTCATCCCGCCGTAACTTGCTTTGCTGGCCTCTTTATTTCAGAACAGAAGTGGGTCAGTCATAAAGACATCATCCCCCGACTGACATAATCAGTCCAGAGGTTCAAAACCTCTATCAAACTCATGAAGAGTATCCAACCAACCCAAAGTTGGTTCATCTGACCCGAAGGCAGGCAGAGGTCCCAGACCTCACTAAACTTGATCCCAGATCAAGTGGTTGGACCGTGCCATCCTAGATAGAGAGTACGGCAATCTCTGATGCGTCCATCGGTCTTTGCTAATAGTCTCTAGCTTTTCCCACCTCATTGGCCAAATGAGAGGTACTTCCCATGAGCCCTGAACTCAATGGGTAGGATGCATACGGGGCACAGATAAATGAGAGGCGAACCGGCTCAATAATCACAAGGGTGGGGCAGAAGCATTATGAGTGCTTATAGCTCCGAGAAGCTATCCCCAAAGCCCCCCAGAGCTCCCAGAGCTCATCGTCCAACAGGACCCACATCATAGGGTCGTTCCACGACACCAAGACTCTCACGAAAGGTTAGGAACTTGACCTTCCCCAGGGGCTTAGTGAGAATATCCACGACCTGCTCATCAGTTCCTATATGATCGAGCCTTACGGCGCCTCGCTGTACCATATCTCGGATAAAGTGGTACCTGATATCAATATGCTTGGATCGGTCGTGGAACACAGGATTCTCAGTCATACGAATCCCACTCTGATTATCACAGAGTATCACAGTGGTATCTAGCACATGTCCAAACAGCTCACTAAAGAGCTTCCGCAACCAAACTGCTTCACAACTGGCCATACTAGCAGCAATGTATTCGGCCTCCACGGTGCTCAAAGCCACCGACTTCTGCTTCCTGCTCATCCATGAGATCGAAGCAGAACCAAGATTGAAGCAGCATCCTGATGTGCTCTTACGATCCACCACACTGCCAGCCCAATCGGCATCAGTATATCCACGGAGTGTCACACTCCCGGCAGTGTATCTCAGCCCATGGTTTATCGTGCCCGAAGATATCTCAGAAGATTCTTGGCACCAACCCAGTGAAAGTGATGAGGCTCAACCATCTGTTGACTCAAAGTGTTCACTGCAAAACATATATCTGGACGGGTGTTCACTAAGAACATCAGAGCCCCTACGAGTTGATGATACTCAGTAGGATTGGCCAAGATGAGCCCGACGGCGTTGCCCTCTCAACTTCTTAAGAGTTGAGTTCCATCGATATTAACTCTGGACTTACGATCCACCATACCAAATCTTTCGAAGCTTCCCCGTGTATTTTCCTTGAGAAAGGAAAATCTCGGTCTCTACCAGACCTCGGGCCTAGGAAGTAATGCATAATCCTGAGTCCTTCATCTCATTTCAGCAGCGAGCTCCCTCTTACATTGATGAATGAGAGGGTCAGCACCTGTCAGGAAGAGGTCATCCACATACAGCACTAGAATGAGAGGCTTCCCCTGCACAACCTTGAAGTAAAGGTTCGGATCAGCATTACTTCGAGTGAAGCCAGCTTCATCAAGTAACTATCCATCCTCTCGTACCAAGCTCTGGGTGCTTGCTTTAACCCATAGAGGGCTTTCTTCAACCTGCAGACATGAGTGTCTCGATCCTGAACTTCAAATCCCAGAGGTTGTTCCACATACACCTCTTCCTTTATTACACCATGCAGAAAAGCGGTCTTGACATCCATCTGATGAAGACTCCATCCTTGCGTAGCAGCAAGGGCTATGATTGATCGAATGGTGGTATATCGTGCCACAGGTGCAAAAATGTCATCATAGTCAATTCCTTCCTTTTGAGAGAAGCCACGGGCAACAAACCTTGCCTTGAACTTTTTAGCACTCCCATCAGATCCATGTTTGATCTTGTAGAGCCATTTTGCGGTGACAACAGATTTGTCCTTCGGTCTCGGGACCACATCCCGGACATCATTCTTCATTATGGACTCATATTCTTCGTGCATAGCATCCTTCCAGACTTGATGCTTTACGGCTTCCTCAAAAGATCCAGGTTCAGATTGTACAATAGTACTCATGGCAGCTAGATACCCTTGGTATCTACACGGCTTCTTGCTTTCTCGGAATGTCCCTCTTGGGGCAGCATGACCCTCAGCATCTTCGAGGGTGTCCCTGAGCCATGATGGTCTCTTTCCCAGTGAAGTAGATGGATCAATAGGGTCCATTGGTCCTTCAATGTCAGGCATTGTCTCATCCTGCGGTTCTTCCAGATTTCAGGCCTTTCTTCATGATTTTCTCCAGATCTTGGAAGATCTACTACTTTCTTCAGGAAAGCATCTTCGTCAAAGGTGACATCATGGCTTATCTCTACTTCCCTTTGACCAGGTACATAGACTCTATAGGCCTTAGAAGTCTCACTATAGCCCACAAACATTCTTTTCTTCCCAGTAGCATCCAGCTTACTTCTCTTTTCTTTCGGCACATGAAAATAGACAGGACATCCAAAAATTCTAAAATGTGAGACATCAGGTTTCTTACCGGAGAAAACCTCTTCGGGAGTTTTGGAGTCCAAAGCGGAATGAGGGCATCGGTTTTGAATGTACACAGCAGTATTTGCAGCTTCTCCCCACAGAAACTTTGGTAGACCCTGGTCACATAGCATGGCACGGGCGGCTTCCACAATAGTCCTATTCTTGCGTTCAGCAACACCATTCTGCTCAGGAGTATATGCAGTGGTAGTCTCCCTCTTAATGCCAGCTTCTCTGCAAAAGTCTTTGAACTCATTTGACTCATATTCAGTGCCATTGTCAGTCCTCAAAATCTTGATCTTCTTTCCGGTCATATTTTCCACCAAGGCTTTAAAGGTACGGAACCACATGAAAGCCTCATCCTTCTTCTTCAAGAAGTATATCCAGGTTTTGCGAGAGAAGTCATCAGTAAATGTCATATAGTAAGAACATCCCCCCAGGGATGTTACAGGCAACATACCAGAAAGATCAGAATGGACTAGTTGCAATATCTCAGATGTCTTTGTGACACTTGAGAGGAAAGGTCCCCTTGTATGTTTTCCTTCAGCACAGCCCTTACATACACCTTCATGATTATTTCCAAAGTCAGGCATCCCTGTCACCACCTTCCTTGCTTCGGGAAGGGCCTTGTAATGAAGGTGTCCAAACCTTCGGTGCCATAGTTCGGTTTGTGGGATAGTATCACAAGTGCTCAGCAGAATCCCTCCAACTTTGGTAGAGTGTATCAAACTCAACAATGCTCTAAGAGTACCTTGGGGGCTCTTCCTGAGCACCACTCACTGAGCGCTTTCCACAGTTACATTGAATCCTTTGTCTTCCATGGCAGATACAGACACAAGGTTCTTCTTCGATTTAGGTACATAGAGTACATCTTGCAAACGTAGGACTTGTCCTTGAGACAAGTGGAGGGTCACAGTCCCTGTCCCTTTCACGGGATAAGTGGCATTATCCCCAAGGATAATTTCTAGATTAGTATCCCTTTCAACCATGTCAGAAAGTGCTTCCTTGAATCCGGTGATGTGTCTTGAGGCACCACTATCGATTAGCCAAACATCCATAGTGTCGGGCGGAGATGCAGCTGAGAGAGCAGATACAAGAATATACTCATTTCTTTTATCAACAACATTAGACTCCTCATACCTGGTATTTCTAGACTTTTTAGAAGGTTGATTGTTTCCACCAAAGTGAGCCTTCCTCTTTCCTTTGGATTTGTCATTTCTTCGATTCCCATTCCTTCGGTTGTTGTTGTTATCATCACTATCAGGAGAATCCTTCTTGAAGGGGCATTCTCTAGCATAGTGACCAGGCCTATGGAAAGTGAAACATTTACCCTTCTTCTCTTGAGTCCTCGTTCTTCCTTTGTCCTTAGAACCACTAGAGTTCTTCTTTCGGGAATGAGCACCATAGGCAGCATTTCTGTCATTATCGAATTTCTTCATCCTTGTTTCTTCTTGCATACATCTAGACAGAAGCTCATCAAAGTTAGGAATGGTATTATTGTTGAGAATGGTAGTTGTGAATACTTGCCATTCATATGGGAGTCCTCCAAGTGCGGTGAGAACCATCTCACGATCAGCTATTGTCTCCCCAATAGCTAGCAGATTGTTCCTTGTTTCGGTCAATTTTAGAAAGAAAGTTTGAATAGACTCATCCTGGCCCTTCTTCATATTCTTCAACTTGTTCTTGAGGAATAGCACTTGGTTCACATTGTTTACCTTGAACATAAGGATCAATTTGTCATACATCTCCTTGGATGTGCCTAGTTTAGATATATAGGCAACCAGACTCTTATGTATGGATTCCCTGATCAACAACTTTGCTTTGATTTCTCCCTTCTTATACTTGTTTCTAACAACAGCGGTAGCATTGGATGGAGGTTCTTGAATCTTACCCAGCACATGATCCAAGAGATCATGATCTTCCAATTTGAGATCTAATATCATCTTCCAAGCATGGAAGTCATCCCTTCCAGTCAGCTTGTCATTCTCCTTGAATTCAAGACTAGTGGAACCCATTTCTTCCGGTGGTGATTGCTAACGATAGAGTTTGTCTTCACCTCACCTCTGATACCATGTAAATTTTAGTAGATGTTCTATGCTTGGAGCAACTTTACTTTTCTCACAGCAATCATACAAATAGTTAAGTAAAATGTAGATAGAACATATAAGTGGATCTTATAGAAGACAAATCAGAAACAGGAAAAATGTGGTGGTGCGTTACGGTGGTCAACAGGATGCTTCAACCAGCAAAGTCTCCTTGGTCAGCCAACCCAGAATGTGTCACAACAGTCCTCCAATCAGCAAACGAGTCAACCCAAGTCAACTCCAGAAAAGTCAACGCTGTCCAGAAAAGTCAACGCAGGGCAGCAAGCTAAAAGTCAACGCAACAGCAGATTGGTCAACCCTTTGACCTCGATTTCTGTGCCAAACAGTACGGCCTTCCAAAATCGAACTTCTCACCAAATTTCAGCCCATTCGGACCATGCGTTGACCAAAGTCAACGCTGGTCAAACTTCCAGCAAAACCCTAGCTGCAGCAACTCATCCTTCAGCTCAGCCGTACAGAAATTCGTCCTTCTTCTTCACACGTGTGGGCTGGAAATGTCTTCTAAGGAGCTCGTACTACATCAGATGAAAGAAGAAGATGTGTGTTGAGTTTTGATGAAATGCTGTCCAACTTTGCCTGTATTTATATCCATCATTGGGGTGTGTGACACATCTGCTAGGGGTGTCAAACCTTAAGGCCGACCTGCACATATAATTTATTATGAATAATAAATTCAAAATAAATGTTCTGCTCATCGGATTAAGACATATTATATATGGATTTTACACCTCTCCGAAAGAGGAATCCAACAAAAATATTAGCCTCTTAATCTGAGCATCATAACATGGAGTTTGGACCTAGTTGTCCAAATTTAACAACCATGTGTTGACCAAAGTCAACGCTAGTCAAACCTTCTGCAAAACCCTAGCTGCAGCAACTCGTCCTTCAGTTCAGCCGTACAGAAATTCGTCCTTCTTCTTCACACGTGTGGGCTGGAAATGTCTTCTAAGGAGCTCGTACTACATCAGATGAAAGAAGAAGATGTGAGTTGTGTTGTGATGAAATGCTCTCCAACTTTGCCTGTATTTATATCCATCATTGGGGTGTGTGACACATCTGCTGGGAGTGTGAAACCTTAAGGCCGACCTGCACATATAATTTATTATGAATAATAAATTCAAAATAAATGTTCTGCTCATCGGATTAAGACATATTATATATGGATTTTACACCTCTCCGAAAGAGGAATCCAACAAAAATATTAGCCTCTTAATCTGAGCATCATAACATGGAGTTTGGACCTAGTTGTCCAAATTTAACAACATCCCATCTCTGCCCCTATTATTTATGAAATTGAACCCAAAAAATGGGTGAATATCGAACCCAGGCCGCCCTAGGTTAATTGCCAGCCTAAGTTGAGGTGAGAGCGAATTTGGATGATGCAGGTACATGTAAAGTTAAAGCGCTCAACTAAAATTTGCATACAAGGCTATAAAATTTGAGTTTGAATTAGAAAATGAGGGGGGAATTTTTAACATTAGTTGCTTCTTCTTCAGGGCACTTGTATTCTATTCAGAAGCAACACAGGAAAATACAACCAAAATATTTCAATTTAAATTTGAAAATGAGGGGGGGAATTTTTAACATTAGTTGCTTCTTCAGGGCATTTGTATTCTATTCAGAAGCAACACAGGGTAATACAACCAAAATATTTTTATTTGAATTTTTTTTTTTGTCAATTTAGTAGTGCCTTGCTGTTTTCTATTTAAGTTTTGAAAGCAGGGTACAAAAAATATTAAGTCTGTGGCCTCAATCTGCCCGGAAGAAACCAAGTCTGTTGGCCACCTTAAAGCGTTGAAAGCCATCCAAAAATGGAAAAGTTTCATTCTACTGTTTGTTGCATGAGCTAGCTGTCTATTTAATCTATTTTTTAAGTAGCTGTTAGACACTATATGCCTTTGCAAAAAAACAAAATACATATTATATACAAAACTAAGCTCCTATCCATCTGAAGATTCAATCGGCGCTGGGTCCTTCGCTGTGGATCCTGGCATATCCGCTTGTTGCAGCTGTTGGCTTTGCTTCTCAATTCTTCCAACACGAACATCAATTCAACCGATACGATCAGTGGCCTGGTACTGGGTGACCTTGATGTGTTGCAGCTGAATGTCAATGTCTTGCAATAAATCCACCATTTTTGGTTCTGGCTTCTCTCTGGTAGGGTGAATACTCTGTATAGCCTTAGCTAATAGGCATTTGACAATCCAAAAAGTGTGAATTGTTTGATTAAACAGTGATAAGCGACCTTGAGTATTTCCAAGATCTATAACAAAGTCCATAATTTCTGCTTCTACTTCATTATCTTCCTCATTGCTCTGAATTTCTCTTTCCCATCCATGAATTTCCTCTCTGACCTATGATGAATTTCCAAATGAGTAGGTTGATGAGAGGTTTATTAAAACCTCTTGTTTTGTCTTCCTCCCTCTTTTCCTGTTCTTATTTTCAGGTTGTAACATCTTTTGTTTCTCTTTTTATGTAGTATGGGCCAAAGATTTTCTTGTTTGCCTCTTAACCATGGTGATGAGCAGACTTATAGTAAAATTGAACTCTGGAATAAGAACAGGCAAATAAGAGAAAGAGAGAACAATTAAACTTTGAACCTTGTCACCAAGAACATGATTTGGACAATTCTGAATCTCTTCGATAGTAGCATAAGACATGATTTCTCCCCCAATAATAGCAAGGACATTACAATGAACCTAGAATTGACAAAGGTTCCAGGTATAGAAAGAAAACCTACAGACAACTGGGACGAGACAGAGGTAGATTTGAAAGCGATACTTCTGATTAGCAAACAGGCATTGGCAAGGAGACAGAGTATAATCTACACAGACTCGCAACCTCTTAGTTTGACTCCTATTATTATTTTCAATGTAAAGAAGAACCCCCCATAGTTTATAATCGAGACCAAACAAAACCTTCATGACTTTCCTTCTGCTACGGATAATAAAAAGGAAAATACAATACAACCAGAGTTCCGTAACAATTCCAGAATTAAAATTAGATTTCTCCCTACTGCTAAGATAATCCGTAAGCATAACATACCGACAGGGGAAAGAATTCAGACTTATTCCCTGAATACTGCTACAGATTTTCACGCCATCCCTTTTCAAATTAAAATTTCCAACCAACCCAACTCAATTTTTTATAACTAGACAGAGCCGACACTTTCTCTTTACCGACAGATGAGAGTTAAACTTAATGTGGCAGGGATCTCTAAAGCATGGCTCGACTGGTTTTAACAAAACAAACTCAGACCAAGCTGAGAAAACTTTCCGACTCTATCCTAACCAGATACATTTCCAAGCTTTTGGTAATGAATATAGACTTAGAATGGAAAATAACATACCCCAACAAAGCAATGAGCCTGGTGCTGACTATGGCCGCCTCTGTCCTCACTCGCTTCTTCTCGCTTGCTGTCACAGAGGAATGTTTTGTTTTGCAAACTATCTTCCAACTCATAAAACCTGCCTTCAAATTGATTTTTCCTCCGGCTCTGACAGCACAGGCTGTCTTACCAACCTCGACATCATGCCCTTATCTTCCGCATGCTTCCATGATCCAGCTTTGGACGGCTTATACATGGCATCTTAATGGTGCATGAACGACGGTTGCCACTTGACTGAGGGGGGGAATTTTTTACATTAGTTGCTTCTTCAGGGCACTTGTATTCTATTCAGAAGCAACACAGGTAAATACAACCAAAATACTCGCAATGAGTTTACAATGTAGAAAAAGACAGATGGGAAATTCGTCCTCCAATAACCCAACAACAACAAGAGGCGCCTATCATGGAGTTTTTTATGAGATTTTCTATTTTTTGGTAGTATTTGGCGGAGATGGAAGCAATGCAGAAATTTTTGATCCAAAGACCAGCCTATGGACAATATTGGCAGGTACATGGAAGTTCAGGTAGTCGTTCACATGGTCGTGCTTAGTTACTTCTGGGCACCTGTATACCTGCACTGAAACGTTCTAAGCAGCACAGGTTAGGTCAACCCTGAAACTCTGGGCTGTGAAACTTTCTGACACCCATGGATGACAAAATTCTGGTGTCCCGCCTCTTCTTTATTGTCGTATTCACTATCTTCTATTTGGCAAGGCTTTAGCGGTCTCATCTATCAGGATTACAGAGGGTCCAACCGTGGAGATCTAAATATCGTCTCCCGATGAAACGACTTCCAGTCTCTGTGATAATTGTGCAAGTCTTTTTGGATCTTTGTCTTCTCTGTTCACAATTAGTCTTTCTTTAAATTTAATTTGGTTATGTAAGGACGCCTCTGAAGTTTTGAAAATTGAATTTGTTTTCCCATTTAATTCAATTTGGTTTGGAAAGAGATAATTGATTTTGGACGTTTTAAAAAAAAAAATTATAATGAAAAATATTTAAATTAGTTTTAATAGAATATTAAAAATAAATAAATAATATAAAATATAATATTATAAAATTATAAATAAATAATAACCAATTTTATTATTATTAATTAATTATACATAAACACATAATTTTCAAATTAAATAAAGTTTTATTTCTTTGTTATATTTTTTTTTCAAAAACATTCCCTAATATAAAAAAATTATCTAAATATAATTTAAATTACATGAACTTATTATATGGTAAGATAGAATTTTTTAAATTAGCGAATTTCCATTATTTTACCCTAAAAATAGCCAAAATTTTATATATACTAATATAAAATAATTAGAAACCCAAATATTTTTACAAAAATATCATAAATTTTTTTACAATTTACATATTGGGGACTTGTAAGATTCGCCAAGGTTTCTAATCTTTAAGATAAACCTCCATCCTTAAAATTTTCCCAGGTTGCTTAATCATATTATGTTTTAGAGATTTTGGTTAAAATTGGGCGAACTTTTTAGCCAAATCTTAATTTTTGTTGTTTAAAATAGGTTTTTGACTATATATATATATATGTATCTAATTTTTGTTGTTTAAAATAGGTTTTTGACTATATATATGTGTGTGTGTGGATTCAACACCCTTGGGTCACTTGGATTATGAAGAGTTTACAACTTAAACTTGTGATTCCAAAAAATCTATACTACACAAATTAATTATAGAGGAATTACTTTATCAATCTTTGTGGCGTGTAAATGCAAACCCAAATTAATTATAGAGGAACTGCTCTATCAATCTTTGTGACCTGTAAATGCAAACACCTAGCTAGGAAAGGTTGAGCTTGCCCAAATTCTTAAAGTTTGAACAACCCTCAAGTTTATTATATTTATGTAGTTGGTGTTGATCAACAAGTTATAAAAACTAAAAATAATTGGTCAAATAAATTATCCCTTTATTAGGAATTTGCTCTGATTCATAAAATAAGATTGTTGCACCTTATGAACAGACAAATACTTCGAATCAGCGGAAAGGTGGTCCATCAGATCTTCGATGATGAACCACACTGGCTGTGGTTCATCATCAGGTCTCGATGATGAACCACACTGACTGGTTCGAAACGCGTCGACCTAATCTATTTTGATGTGATTTTCACCGAAAGATTTTAGTCACAAATTATCCCTTATTCTTGATGGACCATATTTTTTGTATTTATTGAAATAAGATGATATATCACTAGCTCTCTTGGATTTGTGGACAAAGGAAGTCATAGAGGACAAATTTAAAAAGTGGTTGGATAGAGGGAACTTAAAGAGGCCCAATATCTCATAATATGGGGATATAGTGTGCTAGGAATGCTTATGTTTACGAAAATCAACATATGTTAACATTTTAGTTTGCACCATAAGTATTAGTTCTCTTTCATCATTTCACATTCAAAGACGAAATATTATACATAAAAGGATTAAGAAATTGGAGATAATGAAGTGGGATGTATTTTCATTGTACCAACCATAATTTTATAATTTACATCAAAAGAAGACATTGATAGAGGTTCTAATAATTTTAGCAAGTTTAAGATACTCCTACTTATTAAATCATCCTTGAACAAAAACATAGATATTCTCCTCCAAATCTTACTATATAATCAATTAGATGACTCAATAAAGATTTCCTACAAGAAGAAATTCACAATATGAAGGGATATATTACTAATGATCAATAACTTAAAGGAACTCTCATCTATATTAGCCACTTCCCATTTTTGAGTTTTAATTAACTTTTTACTTTTGTTTTTAGTATTGGAATGTATGGAAACTAAAATAAAAATGTCTATAATTATGAATAGTTTATGTGTGCTCTAATAAGAACATAGTATATTTTATAAAAAATGAAACTTTTTGGCCTCCTTCTAGTTGCTACACTTAATTTAGAGAAATTATTTTCATCTTTCTACTTAAAAGGAGATTTTTCCCAAGAAAAAAATGTATTACTAGGACAAATAATTGGTCTAAATAGTGGAAATGATTAGATACCTTGTGGTTGCAACAATAGAATGTAGTAAAATGGAGAGGATATGCTAATTTATTGCACCATAGAGAATAAGTCTACTAAATGACAAAGTCAACAAAATGGTAAAAAATTATAAGGAAACATAAATGTTCAACGAAAATAAAATTATGTTCTTTAATGTAACCTTCCCTGTGGTGTATTGAATCAATTTCAAAAAAATAAATAAATTCCAATAACAATTGAAAAGATGTGCATCATTGCAACAAGAAGTAATTCGTTACATACTAATACAAATTCTTAAAATCTTGTGTGTCAAAGTTTTTGCTGGGCACTTCAATCTAAATATCTAAAATTACATAATAAAAAATCGATCGCCCAAAGTAATCTAGATGTTGGATATCTGTTGCCGCGAAATTTTTTCTAGAAGGTATGTTTCTATATTTTCATCTCACTAGTGGGAGAAATAAACACCAACCAATGTTTAGGAAGAACTCTCTTGATATGAGGGAGAAGCATCCTCTCATAGCACTACTCTCTAGGAAACTGAGATTTTGATAGAATGGGCTTATTGGATCCCATATATAGGACACACAATTAGACGATTCAACCAATACATGCATACTATATACCTTTACTAGAGTATTAAGTTTTTATTTGGTTAGACTATCTTGGACTAGCATGAGAACCGTATTGGCATCCTGGACCAGAGAATGGAGAGGATTGAATGACACCTCGACATTCCTCCAATGGCGGGTGGTAGCATATGCATATATAGAAGCTATGTGAGTTTCGTATATGCACTTTTTTTTTATATGCACAACTTTCGTATATGCGCTTCTTCCGTATATGTGCATATTTTTCATGTATGTGCATATCAAGAAGTTGAACACATATAGTAGATGCACATATACAAAATTTGCGCATATATGGAAGATATGTGCATATACGAAAGTTGCTCATATATGAAAGATATGTGCATATATGGAAGCTGCGCATATACAGAATATATGTGCATATATGGAAGATACATATACGGAAGTTGTTCATATATGGAAGATATGCACATATATGGTAGATATGCACATATACAGAAGATATACGCATATATTTACAACTTCCGTATATGCACACATCTTTTATATATGCGTATCTTCTGTATATGCACAACTTCCGTATATTCACACATCTTCTGTATATGCGTATCTTTTGTATATTCGCATATCTTCCGTATATGCACATATCTTTTGTATATGCGTAGCTTCCATATATGCATATCTTCCATATATGTGCATATCTTCCGTATATGTGTAGCTTTTGTATATGCGCATATATTTCGTATATGTACAAATTCTGTATATGTCTATCTTCTGTATATGTGCAGCGTCCGTATATACGAAAGTTGCGCATATATGGAATATATGCACATATATGGAGGATACACATATATGGAAGCTACAGATATATAGAAAATATGTGCATATACGGAAGCTACACATATATGGAAGATATACGCATATACAGATGAGACACATATAAGGAAGTCGCGAATATACAAAAGATATGCACATATACAGAAGTTGTTCATAAACGAAAGATACACATACACGCGAAAAAAAAATAAAAATTGCCACCCTGCATTACCATTATAAAGAACATTGTACAGATTTCAAGTGGGTCTGGATTTTGATGTCTCACAAGACGTATTGTCCATTTAAAATTGTCTGAACGCAGTTTAGTAATCACATGAGGAATCATGGTAGGTCCAATTGGACACAACAACAAAGAAAAGAGTGGAGCATTGGGTGAGAGCATGCTCATTGGAGATAAATGGCATGACCTCTATTGCCAATTTAAATGTGTTTCCATTGGGAGCATACAACACACTGTTGGGAATAGACTAGCTGTATATGCATCGCACTAAGGTATATTTCTTTGAGAAAGTCATAGAATGCTTGGATGAGTTTGAGGAAAGAATAAGGAAAGAAGAATATTGCAAGGGAAATTAAGACCCACATCTGTGAGGTTAATTATAGCCATGCAAGCCAAAATAAGTCACAAGAAGGGGTGTATCTTATTTACTGTTCAAATTAACGTCACTAACAAAACTAACATTAGTACTGAAGGTGATGGACAAGACATTCTATTAAAGCATCCCATTTTAAACCAATTTCAAGATGTATTTCTTGAAGAAATTCCCGGGGTGCCTCCTCACAGAGAACTAGATTTCTGCATTGAATTAATGCTATAGGCAACCTTATTATTCAATGATCCATATAGAATGAACACTTTATAACTAATGGAGCTAAAGTTACAACTCAAAGAAATGTTGGAAAAAGGCTACATAAGGCCAAGTGTGTCTCCATGGGGAGAATCAACCTTATTTGTGAAGAAGAAATATGGAACACTCAGGTCGTGCATCGTTTACAGGTATTTGACTAAGATAACCATTAAGAACATATACCCCCTACCATAGATTGATAACTTATTTGATCAACTAAGTGGATTATTTGTCTTATCCAAGATTAATTTAAGATATGGATACCATCAAGTGTGTATTAAAGTTAAATACATTCATAAGACAACATTTCAAACTAGGTATAGGCATTATGAGTTTGTGGTAGTGCCCTTTGGGCTTACTAATGCACCTGCAAATTTTATGTGCCTTATGAAAAATGTGTTGCACCCTTGGATAAATTCGTAGTAGTTTTTGTTGATGACATTTTGGTCTATTCAAAGACCAAGGAGGAGCATGAAGAGCGTATAGCTACATTACTAAAATTGTTAAGAGAACATAAGATTTATGAAAATAATAGAAAATCCCACAATAGAGTGGATGAAAATTATGTTCATGTTAAATTAAGTTTTACTGGGATAGACTATCTTGGACTAGCACGGGAACTGTATTGGTATCTTGGACCAGCGAGTGGAGAGGATTGAACAACACCTTGACATTCCTTTAATGGCAGGTGGTACCATATGCATATATAGAAGCTGTGTGAGTTATGTATATGAAAATATTTCATATATGCACATTTTTTTGTATATGCACAACTTCCGTATATGTGCTTCTTCTATATATGTTCATATTTTTCATATATGTGTTTATCAAGAAGTTGTACATATACAGTAGATGCACATATACAGAAGTTGCACATATGCGGAAGATATGCACATATACTGAAGCTGCAGATATACAGAAGATATGAGCATATAGGGAAGCTGCACATATATGGAATATATGTGCATATACAGAGTATACGCATATGCATAAGCTTCTCATATACGGAAGCTGCTCATATACGAAATATATGTGCATATATGGAAGATATGCATCATAATATACAAAAGATACACATATACAAATATATGCACAACTTCTATATATGCACACATATTTTGTATATGTGTATTTTTCATATATGCTCAACTTCCGTATATGCACACATCTTCTGTATATGCGTATCTTGCGTATATTCGTTTATCTTTTGTATATGCACATATCTTCTGTAAATGCGCAATTTATGTATATGCACATATCTTCTGTATATGCATATCTTCCATATATGTGCATATCATCCATATATGCGTAGCTTCTATATATGGGCATATCTTCCATATATGTGCATATCATCTATATATTCGTAGCTTCTATATATGGGCATATCTTCTGTATACATGTGAAAAAAACAATAACTACCACCCCACATTACCATTATAAAGAACACTATACAAATTTCAAGTGGGTCTGGATTTTAACATCTCACAAGACGTATTGTCCATTTAAAATTGTATGAACATGGTTTAGTAATCGCATGAGGATTCATGGTAGGTCCAATTGGCCACAACAACAAAGAAAATAGTGGAGCATTGGGTGAGAGCATGTTCATTGGAGATAAATGGAATGGTCTCTATTGCCAATTTAAATGTGTTTCCATTGGGAGCATACAACACACTATTGGGAATAGACTAGGTATATATAAGTTTTTACTGGGATAGACTATCTTGGACTAGCATGAGAACTGTATTGGCATCCTAGACCAGAGAATGGAGAGGATTGAATGACACCTCGACATTCCTCCAACGATGGGTGGTACCATATGTATATATAGAAGTTTTGTGACTTCGGTATATGAAAATATTTCGTATATGCACATTTTTTTTGTATATGCACAACTTTCGTATACACGCTTCTTTTGTATATGTGCATATTTTTCGTATATGTACATATCAAAAGGTTTCACATATACAGTAGATGCATATATACAGAAGTTGCACATATACAAAATATATGTGCATATACAGAAGCTCCGATATACAGAAGATATGTGCATATGCGAAATATGTGTGCATATACGAAAGATACACATATAAAGAAACTCCTCAGATACGGAAGATATGCGCATATATGGAAGCTACACATATACAGAATATATGTGCATATACAGAAATTGCTCATATACGGAAGATATGCGCATATATGGAAGATATGTGCATATACAGAAGATAAGCATATCTGCATATATGCACAACTTCCGTATATGCACACATATTTTGTATATGTGTATCTTCTGTATATGCGCAACTTCCGTATTGATCGAGGAGGATCTTGCATCAATTCAAATCGACAGGGAAGTCCAGTTCAGTCTTCAGTTTTCTTCAGTGATATGATGAGAGTCTTCAATTGGTTCGAATTTGGTGCATGGTACAAGTGATTTCATGGCAAGGGAAAATGTTAAATATTTCATGTCAAATGTACCTATGGTGGAAAGGGTGGATGTAAAAGTTATATGTTGTAACTAGGTTGTATGTTGAAGAACCTACATGAAAAGACCTAAGTAAAAGGTGTCAAAAACCTATGGTAAGGTGGTGTATGAATTATGGTGTTTAAGACCTAGCACTAAACCCAAGTCATTAGTCCTAAGAGTGAATCCTATGTATATGGTCGAAAACCTATGACAAAACTATATACTAGCGCAAATCTAATGTAATAGACCATATGAAAAGGGTGTAAGACCTTTTGGTGGTCGAAAGGTGTATAGACTATGCAATGTATAACATACATGCAATCATTTGAATAGTGGAACCGCGCGGAGGGGCATATTTAACCACCGCAACACAAAATATGTGAACAGTCCATGGCAGGCCGACCGCAATGGAACCGTTGGCCCGAAGCCATCGGAACTGACCGCCAAGGTGGTAGCCAGTGGTGAGACCGCCACTAGTCACATGCGGTTGGTATATCCACTCCGCCGTCTGCAAAATCGTCAGGGATATTTTAATATATGGTGTATTTTTGGGTTTTAAAAGTTTAATGCGCACTATGTTTAATTCGATCACCTTGTAATAATGTTTTAGGTGCTTCAATACCATTGCAATGAGAGGTACTTCATCCATTAATGTAAAACAAATTTTCCAATTTTGGCCCGAGAGTGAACCTATTTAAACTTAGCCATTTCACCATGGAGAGGGGAAGGGAGTGTGTTTGAGCCTTTGCTCAGAATTGTATGAAGAGACGAGGCAATTTTCTTTCAGGTGTATCTTGGTGGTCCGGAGGCAAAATTTGGCGCTGAGATAGGCATTGGAAAGCTAGGAGAGAGAGATTTCTGTTGAAAGAGACTAGAGGTGCCTACGAGCATCTTCAGTCTAGTGAATTTTTGTGTAAAGACTTCCTTGGATCATTCCTTAATAAAACAGACGCCCTTCTTGAAAGCGGACCCAAAGACGTAGTCCACCAGGGACGGACTTCGTAATCAATGTTTGTTGTCTTCTATCTCTTTTCTTTGCTGAAAATTCATGTTTTAATGTGCTTCTTAAGTTTTGGATTAAGTCGTAAAATAAATTTCTTTCCCTCAGTCTTCCACACTAAGCGATAAAGTTAACAATCAATTCACTTTGGCAAATATTCAATCCTATTTCAGATCTATTTCAGATCACGTATATGCACACATCTTCTGTATATGTGTATCTTTCATATATTTGCATATCTTCTCTATATCCACATATCTTCCATATATGCACAATTTTTGTATATGCACATATCTTTTGTATATGGGTAGCTTCCATATATGTGCATATCTTCCATATATGCGTATATCTTCCGTATATGCATCAAATTTGGTATATGTCTATCTTCCATATATGTGCAGCTTTCGCGTATACAAAAGTTGCACATATATGGAATATATGCACATATATGGAAGATATGCATATAAAAAAACTACAGATATACAAAAAATATGTGCATATACGGAAGCTACGCATATATGGAAGATATACACATATACAAAATATACACATATAAGGAAGTTGTGCATATACAAAAAATATGTGCATATATAGAAGCTGTGCATAAATGAAAGATACACATACACGCGAAAAAAACAATAACTGCCACCACGCATTACCATTATAAAGAACAATACTGTACAAATTTCAAGTGGGTTTGGATTTTGACGTCTCATAATGCGTATTGTCTATTTAAAATTGTATGAACACGGTTTATTAACTCACATTTAAATATTCACTAAGATTTTTTATCAGTGGTTAGATCACCTATTAAGATTGTTTGACATGAAATTCCAGGTCATATAATTTTGCACGTTGATTTTTTATGAGAGATTAGATCCCTTCTCAATATTGCCTTCCCTGAAATAAAAGGTAACAACGAATAAAATCATCTATTAAGGATCATTTGAGTGGGCTATGCGTTGTCCATAATGCCCTTATGAATGTATTTATCTTTGATGCGCACCTGATGGTATCCATATATTAAACCAATCTTGGAGAATGTAGAAATTTGAATAACTGATATGTTATCCACCGAGATTCTCCTAATCACACACTAGTTTATCTTCATGCACAATACAGAATCTCTTCTACCATTGATCATCACATGCGGAAATAAAATCAATTGCATGCACACATTAAAACCATAAAAATTCACACATATGAACACAGTATGTAATGGGAAAGCTTAAAGCTAAAAACCCCCAACTATCTGTATATTATATATGTCATAGATATCATGTAAAAATCATCATACAAAGCTCCTCACAAGCTCTCAGTATAATCTCCACTTGCTACACACTAATCAAGCTAGATCTAGCAAAACACATGCTCCAATCTCTGCCACTTGATAGCCTGCCTCTACTGCGCAATCTTAGCTGAAGAATGCCTCTTGATGAGTTCGAATTACCCCAGCCTTGCTCACGCAGTCTTTAAAGGCATCTCTACTGAGTGTTGGATGCAAACCATGCATCACTTATAGTCACAAATGATAGTCACACTTGCCTTTTCACCTATCTCTGCACTGGTCTCCACTGAAACTGTCCATGCACTGAAGTTAACTAATGTATTCTTTAGTTGATTAATGAGTTTTTAATTAATGAATTAATTAATAATTAATTCACACCACTCTCACTAGTGTATCAATCAGTTAGACTAGATACAAATAGCTCAACTATGTTTAGATTAGTTAAACTGAACACAACTCCATTAACTTCCTCAATCAACTCCACCAAACTCTGTCACATGAGTTCTAACTAAAGTATCCATGCAATAGCTCCACTTAACCCTCGGGAATAGCGTAATTCCTTCTGTCAGCTCCTGTGCCACATCTATGCACTTAACTGAAGTGCTCCAAGAGAATAAGATAATGTTTATAGTCCAAATATTATTAAGAGCTAATAATATTCGACATATCTATTTTTAGACTGGCAATCTAAAAATAGATTCCGCCCAATATGTCTAAAAATATAAATCCATCTATTTTTCCAACTTGACCAACCATCCATAAATAGCATCCCACAACTTATAGAATATGCTCCATATGTCTAAAAATAGACATAGTCTAAAAATAGACTTTGCGACAAAAATCACCTGTGTGGTCCCCCACCTAGTTTAGGTGATCACTTTCCAACTAGGATCAGGAAAGATGTTTCAGGATGCCTCCTTCACTGTTTCTTGTTGCCATCTTCAACACTCCCTCTCAACAAGAAAGGACTTTCTTTGCATGCGACATGCAACTCCATGCATTCGCCCTGCAACCTTCACAAGTGCCATGCAACTCCATGCATCTGCTCTGCAACTCCTCTGAAACTGAATAGGCTCCAAACAACTCAATCAGTCTGATGCATCTATCATCAAAGTCTTCGACTTATGTTGGTACCAATTGCACATTTCATCAGGAACCACTGCGCTGTTGAACTCTTGCACCCATGCACTCTACACTTGCTGTCAACTCTGATCCGCGCTCCAGTATCTGACACTGTCACTTTGATTTGCCTGCATCAATCCAATTGATCATGCTACTGCTATGCTGTGGGCACCTCTAGCCAGGTTCAATTCATGAGATCCACACCATCTCATGAATCCTGCCCAGAAATCTCCTCTCGGGATTACTCATGCATGTCGCCCCACCTCTCACCTGGTGGTATAGCTGCATGCACTCCCTCTGCCCATCTAGCACGAAATTTCTCTGCATGAGTGGTTTCTACCACTCCATGATCCTCATCTTTTGGTTGCTCCACATCTTGAGGTTCACTCTTACCTGCATGCAAAACTTTCTCCCTCTCAAGCATCAATTGCATGTCTTTCTTGCACTTCCCAACAGTAGGAAGCTCCGTAGAAATCCCATCTACTTCAAGTCTGTAGAGATTCTTTGCTCGAATCCCAACCTTCTTGACTTGTCCTTCTTCATCCACACTAACTCCTACACTCCCAAGCTCATCCCTGTAGTGGAAAAACTTAGTCAAGTATACCAGAATAGTGTCATTCTTCTCCATTTTTATTTTCCTGAGTTTATCCTTGAGCGCCAACTTCCTCTGGTCGCTTCAATACAAAAACTCAACTTTTTCAATGTTTTGCAATTGCTCCAATGATCAATATCCCTCTGATACTATGTAGAAATTTGAATAACTGATATGTTATCCACCGAGATTCTCCTGATCACACACTATTTTATCTTCATGCACAATACAGAATCTCTTCTACCATTGATCATCGCATGCAGAAATAAAATCAATTGCATGCACACATTAAAACCATAAAAATTCACACATATGAACACAATATGTAATGGGAAATCTTAAAGCTAAAAAACCCCAACCATCTGTATATTATATATGTCATAGAGATCATGTAACAATCATCATACAAAGCTCCTCACAAGCTCTCAGTATAATCTCCACTTGCTACACACTAATCAAGCTAGATCTAGCAAAACACATGCTCCAATCTCTGCCACTTGATAGCCTGCCTCTACTACACAATCCCTACTGAAGAATGCCTCTTGATGAGTTTGAATTACCCCAGCCTTTCTCACGCAGTCTTTAAAGGCATCTCTACTGAGTGTTGGATGCAAACCATGCATCACTTATAGTCACAACTGATAGTCACACTTGCCCTTTCACCTATCACTGCACTGGTCTCCACTGAAACTGTCCATGCACTGAAGTTAACTGATGTATTTTTTAGTTGATTAATGAGTTTATAATTAGTGAATTAATTAATAATTAATTCACACCAGTCTCACTAGTGTATCAATCAGTTAGACTAGATACAAATAGCTCAACTATGTTTAGATTAGTTAAAATGAACACAGCTCCATTAACTTCCTCAATCAACTCCACCAAACTCTCTCACATGAGTTCTAATTGAATTATCCATGCAATAGCTCCACTTAACCCTCAGGAATAGCATAATTCCTTCTGTCAGCTCCTGTGCCACATCTGTGCACTTAACTGAAGTGCTCCAAGAGAATAAGATAATGTTTATAGTCCAAATATTATTAAGAGCTAATAATATTCGACATATCTATTTTTAGACTGACAGTCTAAAAATAGACTCTGCCCAATATGTCTAAAAATAGAAATCCATCTGTTTTCCAACTTGACCAACCATCCACAAATAGCATCCCACAACTCATAGAATATGATCGACATGTCTAAAAATAGACTTTGCGATAAAAATCACCTGTGTGGTCCCCACCTAGTTTAGGTGATCACTTTCCAACTAGGATTAGGAATGATGTTTCAGGATGCCTCCTTCACTGTTTTTTGTTGCAATCTTCAACAAAGAAGATTTTTTCTCCCCTTAGTTTATCAAATAATCATTGATCTATGATAGGGGGGGTATTTTTTCTTAATGGTTACCTTAGTCAAATGAATGCAATTTATGGACAACCTAAATGTGTCATATTTCTTCTACAAAAATAAGACTGATGCTCCCCATGGAGACACACTTAGCCTTATGTATCCTTTGTCCAACATTTCTTTGAGCCACAATTTTAGCTCAATTAGTTATGGAGTGCTCATTTTATATGGAACCTTGGATGTTAGGGTTTCTCATGACATTAATTCAATGGAGAAATCGAATTCTCCACGAGGAGGCACCCTAGGAATTGGTTTAAAATGGAACGCTTCATTTTAATGTCTTGTTCATCACCTTCAATCTTGTTGTTAGCTTTGGCGGTGTTGTTAATTTGAATAATAAATAAGATACACCACTTCATGTGACTTCGTTATATTGCATGGCTATAATTAACCTCACGTATGTGGGTTTTAATTTCCCTTGCAATATTCTTCTCTCCACGGACTTATCCAAGAATTTCGGGCCATTTGGTTACAAAGGGTAGGCCAATTCCTCTCTCTCCAGAGCATCCTGCCACCAAAAGACATCAAAAAATTAGTTTTTTCCAGAAAAAACTTAGAAAACCATAATCCATTAGTTTTTAAGAACTGCGTGCGGTCTAAAAATCATAGGCGTGATGTCGCTGTGTCTATATCTCACACAAGCGCAACAAACAACGTGCCTAAAATTCACAAGGATGCGGGGTCACTACGCAAAGAGCGGGGCTTTGCGCTGTGACGACCAGACTCCAATAGATTCATGATGCCACTAAGACTCACACATTAAAACACTTTGTCAGACTAATAAGCTTACGGAGGCAGGGGAGACCTTCAGGCATATGCTTTCAGCTAAATCTAATCCAACCATCGCCACCTGCAATCTTTTGTTAACTAGCTTAGTCCGGCAGAAGCGACATAAATCAACATTGTGGTTTATAAAATTATGGTTGAAGCAAACATTGTTCTAAATATCATTTATCTAAGCATTGTTATCAAATTTCACTATGAAACGGGTAGAATGGATTATGATTTCAAAGTGTTTGAAGGGATGGAAGCACATGGCTATATTCCAAATGTTGTAATATTCAATACCCTTATCAAAGGGTTTTGTAGGACGGGCAGAATGAAAGATTCTGTCAATCTGTTTAAACATATGGTGAACAAACGAGGGTTTCCTAATATTTTCACCTATAACACCCTAATAGATGGGCTCTGCAAGAGAGGGAGAATCGACGAGGTGTTTGGATTGATAGTTGTTATGCTGCAAATGGGGCATGAGCCCAACAATATTAAATTTACTACCCTCATGGATGGACTCTGTAAATAAGGTAAGATACAAGATGCCAATCAAATACTGTATCTGATGTTAAAAGAAGGGCATAGCCCCGATGTTATTACATTTACTGCTTTAATTGATGGTTTTTGTAAGGAAGGCAAGTTGGAGGCAGCTATGAAGTTTTTTTTTGAAATGCCTGATAAAAACATATGCCCAAATGTTGTCACATATAACGCACTTATCGATGGTTTCTGTAAGAAAGGCAAGTTGGAGGAGGCTATGAAGCTCGTCTATGAAATGTCTGACAAAGATGTATGCCCAAATGTAGTCACATATAATGCACTTATCGATGGTTTCTCTAAGGGAGTCAAGTTGGAGGTGGCTACGAAGCTCTTCTATGAAATGTACGACAGAGACATATGCCCAAATTATATCACATACAATGTGCTTATTGATGGTTTTTGTAAGGGAGGCAAGTTGGAGGAGGCTATGAAGCTCTTCTATGAAATGTATGACATAAACATATGCCTTGATGTTGTCACATATAGTGCGCTTATTGATGGTTTCTGTAAGGGAGGCAAGTTGGAGGAGGCTACTAAGCTCTTCTATGAAGTGCAAAATAGAAACATATACCCCAATGTTGTCACATATGGTGCCCTTATCGATGGTTTCTATAAGGGAGGAAAGTTGGAGGAGGCTAGGAAGCTCTTTTATGGAATGCACAACAAGAACATATCTCCTAATATTGTCACTTACACTGCATTTATTGATGGCCTCTTCAAGGAATGACAGTGGGAGGAGGCCACGAAAGTTCTTCATGAGATGCTGGATAAGGGGATAATCCGAATGTTATCACATACAATGTTCTTATTGATGCTCTTTGCAAAGAAGGGAAGCTTCAAGGAGCTCTACAGTTGTTAGATGTTATGGCTGAAATAGGTGATCAACCTAGTGATATCACATATAATACACTTATAGATGGGTTTTTCAAGGTAGGTAATCTAGAGAAAGCCAAGGAGCTCCTTGAAGAGATGTTGGAGAAAGGTTGCATGCCTGACCTAGCTCGCTTTACAACATTAATAAATGGACTTTGTAAACATCACGGGCAAGACAAAACTTAATAGATATTTTATGGGATTGAGCAGGCTTCGAGCCTAGATGATGTTACATACAACACATTGATGGATGGACTTTGCAATGTTGGTAATATTAATAAGTTAACACTATCTAAAGTGATTAAAGATAACAGTCGAAGAGACCCGATGACTATATATATGATTACATTTACCACCACCCTCATAGATGGACCATGCAAGGAAGGCACACTCCAAGAGGCTAATAGACCATTGCAAGAGGTCTTAGAAAAGGTTTAACATGGCACTGACATATTCTGCAATAAACAACAGTCTCAGTAAAGATATCGCTATATCAGTAAGTGACTTGCAATCAATGGAATATAGGGGTGTGACTTTGGTAATAATGCACTAGAAAGCTCTGAAACAAATTTGGTAGTTCAGCTTAATGAAGTGATCTTAGTGGAATTCCCATCAGTACACGAGGTGTTTACTTTGAAAAAAAAATTTGTTCAGGGTTAAGTGCGCTGCACATCCTGATTAAATACACTAGTTCATGAATATAAAATGGAATTGGCTTTAATAGTTACTGTGCTGCAACTTGCAACTGATGAAGAGCCCCAAAAAATTTCAATGATATTTTTTGCAAATAATAATCTAGAATTGGTTTGATAAGATGGTTAGTTGCTTGTCATTGCCATTGATATAGTGTACCTTGTGAACTTCAATGGTGATTTGTACTAAAATGGATTAACCTGGTTCGATGTCTTCAACTAAGGTTTGTTTGCACTTCTGTAGTTTGCTTTGGCATGCTACCTTTTTGTTATGTTTTTGAATCTTGAGGTTGTTTCATTCATTAAATTCCCAGACTCCATATATATCTTTTACTTTCTCCCATTATAGGATACAATAATAGTAATGATTGTCACAACATGTATTAGCTACGATGCATCTTTTTAATTAGACACCTTGATTAACTAGTTTTTGTTGCACAAATTATTCTAGATGTCAAAATTGTGGTATATGAGACAACTATTATCTCTGCGTCTATATGTTGTGAACTTTATCAGCAAGCTTTCATGGGTATGGTTGGGGACCATTCCATTATTTTAGTCATAAGTTATTTTATTTACTGCCAAGGCAGGTCGGTTCAATAACATCTCCAGATTTTCAATAAGTTATTTTGAATAATGTTGTCATCACCTTGGCATCTGATAAAAGGACGCATGATCTTAGTAGAAGATTTCGACATCACAGTTAACTTCAGACTATTAAAGGAGCGCTGCCACATGAAGCTACAGTGCCTCAAACTTGTAATGGTGGTCTCTGTAGTAGCATCTAAAACCTGCAGTCATGGTAATTAAATAGACTGGAGTGAATTTTCAGAGTAGTTTTTCATTAAGGGTACTACTCTTTTGTTAGGCAAGGTGTGTGTATAGCATACACCCACACTTTTTTGGCTCAGGAAAAAATTAAGTGGGCCAACCCCACACTTTTTTGGTGCTGGAAAAAATTAAGTGGGCCAACCCCGTAGTAGGGTCTAACATTGATCCTTCATTCTTCATCACTTTAAACCTTTTTGTAAATAATAATAAAATTTTTTTTTTCTAAGGTTCCATTTTCTTAAGAAATCCTACAATTATGGTGTTTAATGACATTATATTTTGAACTCTAACATTGATTACTCTAAGAAACCTAGTAATCCTATCTTTCAACTAAACCTTAATTGATTAAGATCATTTGATTGGTGGAGTAAGGAGAAGATTTTGAAAGGCGTTGACCTGGTGTGACTAGGCCATCGGATCTCTAAGATCTATAGGGAGAACCCCCCTTGAGTCAGATGAAAGTTGACTAGAAGCAAGAAGAGGGTTCATGAGGTGACAATTACCCTCTTTGTGAAACCAGCTCCAAAAGAAGAAAAGAGATATCAATGCCTTAGAAATAAGCCACTTTGAGGGGGAAACCTCCAATACATTACATGAATGAACAATTCTTGGATGATACAAATGAAAAAACCTCCTTTCTATACTTAAGATCTAGCCAGAGCCTGATATGTGCAGCTAGTGGGGTCACCGATGTACTTGAGCCAACCCTGTGATAATAATGTAGAGGGCATGATAATAACAATATGGGGGTTACAGGGGTACAAAAATAACAATAAGGGGGGATACACTAACATAATAAGGGACTACACTATTAATATATGGAATTAACATGCCCCTCTCCTTCAAACAAGTGTTGTCCTCAACGCTTGATTATTTCTTGATGCTTCTGTATAAAATTCTCATCCTCCCATGTGGAATATTCTACAGTAAAGTTCTTCCACTTGATGATATACTCTAAAATTGATCATACTTGTCAAGTTCTTGTTTCTGTGACTACTTCAGAACTTATTTCGATGTGATGTTGATCTTCCTGTTGTTTCATTAGATTCTGCACCAAAGTTAGGTTATCCTTTGAGAGTTGGAGAACTTGTTGTTGATGCTTGATGTGATATTACACTAATTTATCATCCATATTAGCTATTATTTGATCCTTCAAACCATCTAACTTAGCCTCCATTTTTTATTTTAAACCATCTATTTCATCTTCGGTTTCTCTTCGTAAGATCAAAATTTGTTGCACTTGGTACCGTAATTTTGATATCTCATATTGCAGTTCTTCCTCTTCATGCGTCATAGTATAGCTTTTTGAGGGCTCAATGGGTATGGAATTATTTTTTGGAGGCATTATAGAACCCAATACTGATAAAAATTCTAAAATATGCCCTTGGAATCACTTCAAACTTCTTTTTCAAACAAACGTTATGCAATTCAGAAAAAAAAATACACACCTTTTACTTGCTTTTGAGGAGCTCGTTATTGAAATTGAATTATCTCTATAATTTTGGATCCTCAATATTTGAAATTCAGTCTTGTAGTATCCCTCCGAAGCTTCTTTCAAATTCCACAGGTCTGATCTGATTTGGATTATTCAAGACAAAGTTATGTCCAATCTCCCACAATGACCCAATTTTGGACCTGTTCAGTAGAGAAAACTTGTACAACTTTCCACGTGTCACTGTTTCCTCCTTTGGCTCTGAAATTGATAGAACAAAAACTACAGTCCGTGTACTTGCAGACACCTTTTACAACATTTCAATCTGATGCTCAGAGAGAGAGCTATGAATATTTTCCCACAATCACCTCTTTGAGATGAAATTCAAAAGCCTCAAAAAGCCCTAACTTCCACAGATCATATCTCCGAAAATATTATGAACCAATATCTGAAATTTTTCGATGATGTTCCTCAAGAGTTTGGCTTCGCACTCTAAAATTTTTATATTTTGAACCTTCGTAGAAAAAAAAATTATAGCGAAAATGCCACGATGACTTGTTTGGAGTAGCGAAACCCTAGAATCTCAAAGCTCTGATACCAAATGTTGTGAAACCAGCTCCAAAAAGAGAAGAAAAGAGATGTCAACGTCTTAGAAATAAGCCACTTCGAGGGGGAAACCTCAAATACATTACATGAATGAACAATTCTTGGATGATACAAATGAAAAAACCTCCTTTCTATATATAGGAGTCCATGGGGCCACAATGTAATCCTAGTGGGGCCACAATGTAACCCTAACCGACCTAACAATAATAATGTAAGGGCACAATAATAATAGTATGGGGGTTACAGGGGTACAAAAATAACAATAAGGGGGGATACATAAACATAATAAGGGACTACACTATTAATATAGGGACTTAACATGAAAGTTGACTAGAAGCAAGAAGAGGGTTCATGAGGTGACAATTACCCTCTTTGTGGTGGAGTAGGTCTCACATTTGAGATTTTGGATTTTATCTCTAGAAGTATGAGATTTTGCTGTAACTTTTTGGTGTCAATGCCAGGGAGTAAGTCCATTACTTGGAAGAGGTGGCATTGGATGAAGTTTGAGCTTGAAGATATTTCCATCTAGGAAACTTCATTGAAAGAACAAAGACCTTGTTATTATAGTATTTGAATACTTAACACTTGCAAGTGAGGTGAGCATCATTTTGAAGTCATTTGAAGCTCACCTTAGTGACTCCATTGTGTAAAGGTATGAAATTGCAAATTTGAATTTTCATAGTTTAAGTTTTATATAGATAAAATATGGTCCCTTGGGATTTTCATGTGTTGTATCACATGTTGGATACTGATAATATCCTAAGCTACCCAAATAGTCCTCCTCCGAAAATTTATGAGGAACTTCATAATTTTGAAGGGGACCCTTTTTCTCTTGTCCCACATGTCTTGGTATTTATGAAGAATATGTCAAAATCCAATCACATACATGAGGATTCCATAATGAGATTGTTTATTATTTCCTTCAAACAAGTGAATTGTGATTGGTTCAAGCATACCTGTAGGTCG
The DNA here is from genome assembly GCA_034641835.2 of Pinus albicaulis. Lineage (NCBI taxonomy): Eukaryota > Viridiplantae > Streptophyta > Pinopsida > Pinales > Pinaceae > Pinus > Pinus albicaulis. Next base: position 345,875,051 of record CM076578.1, on the reverse strand, counting down.
AAGACTATAACTTCTCTTAAGATTTTGATGAAGAACTATATATGGGTTTGTGGCCATAGATCAAAAAACGTTGAAGACACACATGAAAACTTGTTGGTATCCCTACAACACAAATGCCTTCATGGTATTTTTGAAGGAAATGGTAGCAATCTAGATGAAGAAGAAACATCAATGGAAAGTAGCTCTCATGATATCATTCAAGGGGATGTGTTATGAAACCAACTCCAAAAATAGAAGAAAAAAGAGATCAACACCTTAGAAATAAGCCACTTCTAGGGGGAAAACTCCTTTACATTACATAAATGAACAATTCTTGGATGATACAAATGAAAAAACCTCCTTCTATGTATAGGATTCCATGGGGTCAGAATATGATCCTAGCCGACCTAAGAATAATAATGTAAGGGAACAATAGTAACAATATTGGGGTTACAAAGGTACAAAAATAAGAATAAGGGGGCTACACTAACAACAATAAGGGACTACACTAGTAATATAGGGACCTAACATTCCCCTCTCCTTCAAAAAAGTATTGTCGTCAACACTTGAGTAGCTCTGGGTGCTTCTGTATAAAATTCTCATCCTCCCATGTAGAACCATCAGTTGGTAAATTCTTCCACTTGATGAGATACTCTGAAATTGATCGATTTCGTAGCTTTCAAGTTCTTGTTTCCGTGGCTTCTTCAGGTTCCAATATGATTTTTCCTTCCTCATCAAGTTCTGGAAATATTGTTTGAACTAGAATTTTTTCACCTATAACCTTCTTTAAGCATGAAACATGGAAAACCAAATGCACTCGCGAAGAAGCAAGAAGCTCCAATTTGTATGCCATAGTACCAATATTTTTCAACACCTTGTAAGGACCATACTACTTTGGTGATAATTTATTATCCTTCTTAGCTTGCTTGAGGGACATTTGTTTGTATGGTTGTAGTCGTAAAAATACCTAGTCTCCTACATCAAAACATCTCTCGCTGCGATGTTAATTTGCCTATTTTTTCATTCGAATTTGTGCCAAATTTAGGTTATCCTTTAAGAGTTAGAGAACTTCTTGTTGATGCTCGATGTGATCTTCCACTGCTTCAACCTTAGAATTTTCTCTTAAATATGATGTGATGGACGGTGGATGATATCCATAAAGTGCCATAAATGGGGTCATTTTTGTTGCAATATGGAAGGAAGTGTTATACCACCATTCAACGAGAGGTAACCACTTGACCCATTGTGTTTGTTTATCAGAGACAAAACAATGAAGATATCCTTCCAAACATTTATGCACCATCTCAGTTTGACCATCGGATTGAGGATGATAAGATGAGCTATGAGATAGTTGAGTACCCAAACAAAAAAATAATTCCGTGAAAAAATTTCCAGTAAAAATAGGATCTCTATCGCTTACAATAATCTTTGGGTATCCATGTAGATTTTGAATTGTTTCTATAAATGTAGTAGCAACTGTACTTGCTTTAAATGGATTAGATAATGAACAAAAGTGTGCATACTTGGCAATTATATCAACTACCACCATGATGACACTGTTTCCTTCGGAATTAGGTAAACCTATGATAAAATCCATTGAAATCTCCTCCCAACGTTGACTCGGAATTGATAAAGGTTGTAGAAGACCTAGGGTCTTAATTTTCTCAACTTTATTTTGCTCACAAACCAAACATTCCACCATAAACTTTTGAATATCATATTTAAGGCCATCCCAAAAAAATTCTTTCTTCACCTTGTGGTAAGTTTTTAAAAATTGTGAGTGTCCTCCTAAAGGAGAAGTGTGCAATTCCAAAAGAATATTTTGTTTTAGTTGGGAATTCTTACAAAGATATAATCGATATTTGTACCATAAGGAATCATTTTCCAACTAAAATTATCTGATGTACTAGGATCTTGCTGCAAATTTTGAATGAGTGTCCACACTTCTTCATCCTTCTTCCATTCATCCCTTGCTTCGGTTATCCAATCTGGTTGGATAATAGAAATGGCACAAAGGAATGCTTCCACCTCTTTATTATTTCTTGAGAGTGCATCTGCAACAACATTTAGCTTCCCTTTTTTGTAGATGATTTCAAAGTCATAACCCAACATCTTTGTGACCCATTTTTTCTACTCTTCTGAAGATAATATTTGTTCCAAAAAGTGTTTAAGACTATCATGATTAGTTTTTACCTTGAAGTGTCTTCCCATTAGGTAAGGTCGCCATTTATTTAGTGCATGTAGTATTGCCAACAATTCCTTCTTATAAATAAATTTCTATAAATACTTTGCTTTGATTGGATGAATTTCAAAAGCAATGGGTCTTCCTTCTTGCATTAAAACATCACCAATTCCATTTCCTGAGGCATCACGTTCCACAATAAATGTTTTTGTGAAGTCTGGCGTAGCTAAGACCGGTGCTAGGCACATTGCCTCTTTAAAATGTTCAAAGGCCTTAGTTGCTTCAGGAGTCCATGAAAATGCATCTTTCTTCAATAATGTTGTTAGAGGTGCTACTATTCTCCCATAATTCTTAACAAACTTTCTATAATACCATGTTAATCCGAGAATTACTCACAACTGCTTTATGGTTGTGGGGACTTTCCATTTCTTAATGGCTTTAATTTTGTTAGGGTCTACTTTAACACCCTCATGAGATACAATATGACCCAGATATTCCACCTCTTGTACTCCAAAGAAACATTTGGATGTTTTTGCATAAAATTGTTTCTCCTCCAATAGTTTGAGCATCCTGTCAACATGTTGAACATGATCCTTCCAAGACCTGTTGTAGATTAGTGTATCATCAAAAAATACTAGCACAAATTTTCTAAGAAAGGGTTTGAAAATGGAATTCATCAACCTTTGAAATGTAGAAGGTGCATTGGTAAGGCCAAAAGGCATGACCAAAAATTCATAATGACCCTCATGAGTTTTAAATGTTGTTTTCGGAATATGTTCAGTCTTCATTCTAATTTGATGATATCCTGAACGAAGATCCAACTTGGTAAAATAATTTGCTCCATGTAATTCATTCACTAATTCATCAATCATAGGAAAGGGAATTTTATCTTTAATAGTGAGCTTATTGAGCTCCCTATAATCCGGACACATGCACCATGATGCATCCTTCTTGTGCACCAATACTACTGGAGCAAAGAAAGAACGTTGACTAGGTTGAATTATACCAGCTTCTAACATTTCTGCAATCATATGTTCAATTTCGCATGATCATACGTTCTATAAGGCTTGATGTTTGGAGGAACACTTCCTGGAATCAAATGAATAACATGATCATGATCATGAATAGGTGGGAGTCCTTTGGGAGTTTCAAACACCTTCAAATGATTGTCTAAATTTTTTTGGAGATCTGGAGAAATAGATGATTTTGATGTTGGAACTTCTAGTGAACATAATTTTGCAATTACACCTCGTTGTTCTTTCTTCAGAAGCTTTTTCATGACATTAGAGCTTATTATCTTTCCTGGCTTCCCTGCGATACCCCGTAATTTGACTTCCTTTCCTTCCAAAAAAAAATTCAAGAAAAGTTCTTGAAAATTAAAAGCTACCGTCCCTAAAGATTGTAACCATTGTACTCCTAGTACAACATCAACACTTCCCATTGGAATGGAAAGCATTGGAATATTCAATAAATATTCCCCCATGGTTAGCTTGATATTATGCAATTTTCCAGAGCAATTTATAACTCCTCCATTTGCAACCATCACTTGACATTCTGGTTCTGGATATAGGAAACAATTCAATTCCTTGGCTACCTTATAATGAATAAAATTATGGGTACTACTCGAATCAATCAACACTATTACCTTTTAATTCTTGATTTGTCCTTCTATCTTGATAATTTTAGGAGTGGTAATTCCTGCCAATTTATTACACGATATGGTCAGACTCATTTCTTCTTCTTCTAGAGTTGGTTCCTGGTGTATATCCTCTTCTTTTGAAGCTTCTTGTTCAGTTTCTTCCTCATCTTCACAATCTATGTAAAATAATTTCTTCTTAGCACACTTATGACCTTTAGTGTATTTGATATCTCAACTATAACAAAGCCCTTTTGCTCTTTTCTCTTCCAATTTTTGTGGTGTCAACCTTGTAGGTTGTGGAAGTCTAGGAGTAGCAACACTTCCATCTTTATAGATGTGAGTGTTAGGATTCCTTGTTGCCATAATTTTACATTCAATTTTTCTTGCCACCTGAATTCCTTCTCCAATGAATGAGGTTCCCAAACACGAACCTCATGCTGGATGTTATATTTTAAAGTCCCTATGAAGACATCAATCCTATGTTCCTCTAGAATATCAGTTACCCTTAAATTCAATTTTTGGAAGTCCTCAATGTGCTCCACCACTGAACCCTTTTGTTTGAGATTTATCAATTGACTAAAAAAAGTGTTGCTCTTTGTATCCTCATAATGTGCTATCATTTCCTCCGTAAAAATTGACCAAGTGATAATTTTTTTATGGGAGAAAAGCCATTGACACCATACAAATGTATTTTGTTCTAAATATAAAGTTTCAATGCATACCTTTTGTTTGTTTTTCAAATTATTGAGATCAAAATATTTCTCCATATGTAGTATCCATGTTACGGGATCCTTGCCATCAAAATTCGTCATATCGATCTTTGGAATATGGTGGGTCTTCCATCCAACATTAGAGTTTATGAAATCACGATTAAAATTTATTTTGTTCTCATCATGAGTTTCCTCTACTATCTTTTCGCAATTAGGAAACATTTCTTGTATCAACTTTGTCAAACCTGCCATGTCCGCTTTTAGATCATTATTCATATTTTCCATTTTTCATCGATCTTAGCTTCCACGTCAACCATCTTCCCTTCCATGCCATACATCTTAGCTTCCATGTCATTCTTCAAACATTCAATTCCCTTCTTCAAACCATCCATATTATCTTCCACACCTTTCTTCAAAACTTCCATTTCATTTTTTGTTGCTCTTTGCGAGAGCGAAATTTGGTGCACTTGCTAGTGTAATTTTGATATGTCATGTTGTACTTCTTTGTCTTCTTGAGTCATAGTAGATCCTTCTGAACGCTTAATGGGTGTTGAATTATTTTTAGGGGGTATTTTAGAACCAAATATTGATATCTATTCTACAGTATGCCCTTGGAATCAATTCAAACTGATTCTTCAAACAAGGCTTATGCAATTTGAAAAAAAATACACACTTTTTTCTTGCTTTTGTAGAGCTTGATATTTAAACTAAATTATCTTTGTAATTTCAAATCTTCAATATTTGAAATTTGGTGCTGTAGTAGCTCTCTGAATCTTCTTTCTAACTCCACATGTCTGACCTGATTTGGATTCTTCATGGCAAAGTTATGTCCAATCTCCCACAATGACCTAATTATGGACTGGTTCAGTAGAGCGAACTTGTACGGTGTACCACGTGTCACCGTTTCCTCCTTTGGCTATGAAATTTATATACATGAAACTACAATATGTGTGCTTGCGGTCACTTTTTACAAAATTCCAATTTGATACTCAGAGAAAGAGTTATGACAAATTTTCCACGGTGAATTCTTTAAGATGAAATTTGGGAGCCTGAAAAAACCCTAAATTCCACAGATCATATTTTCGAAAATATTGCGAACCAAGATCTGAAATTTTTATAAGACATTCCTCAGGATGGCAGCTTCACTCTGTAAAAATTTCAGCTTTTGAACCTTTGTATAAAAAAACTTACAACGAAATTTCCACGATGACCTGTTTAGGTGAAATTCGGGAGGGTGAAAAAACCCTAAATTCCAAAGATCATATCTCCGAAAATATTGCGAACCAAAATTTGAAATTTTGATACGACATTCCTCAAGATTTTGGCTTCGCTATGTAAAAATTGCAGATTCTGAACCTTCGTAGAAAACAAGTTATGGCGAATATTCCACGATGACCTGTTTCGAGTAGTGAAACCGTAGAATCCAAAGCTCTGATACCAAATGTTATGAAACCAAATCCATAAATAGAAGAAAAGAGAGATCAACACCTTAGAAATAAGCCAATTCAAGGGGGAAACCACCTTTACATTAAATAAATGAAAAATTCTTGGTTGATACAAATGACAAAACCTCCTTCTATATATAGAAGTCCATGGGGTCACAATATAATCCTAGCCGACCTAAGAATAATAATGTAAGGGAACAATAATAACAATATTGGGGTTACAGGGGTACAAAAATAACAATAAGAGGGCTACACTGACAACAATAAGGGAATACACTAGTAATATAGAGACCTAACAGGATGATACTCAAAATCATGAAGATGTTACTATTGTTGCAAGGAAGATTTTGAGGCTAGAATTTGAGGAGGTTGTTTCTATCATAGATGGAGGAGGAAACCCATAAATTGGAAAGAGACAGTTGTTTGGTAATGCAGATTTAAAGAATGTTAGTTTTTTGTAGCATTAGATGTTTTCTAGTCACAAAATTTGGCGGAGAGGCTAGAATGTATGAGATCTCCAAAACCTAGAAATCGTTTTTGGAAATTCCACCTAGATATGACTTAATTAGATTATTAACTTATTTTTCAATGATTTTTAAGTCTAAAGTTAGGAAAACTAGTTAATTAATAAAAAATAATTAAGTCAAGGTGAGAATTGTTGAATATTGTAACTAGGTTCGGTCTTCATAAACTGTATTTGAGTCAATATTTAATGTACTTGTCGAAAGAATAAAAAAAATAAAATTATACTATTATTAAATGAATTATTAAAGCATTAGAATATTCATGCTTGGGTCATTGCTTAGCGGTAAAATGAACAGGTGGTAGCTGGAGTAAGATCCCTCTCGGGCCTTCCCAGGACCCAAGGAAGACAGTCAGATTAGCTGCAACATTCACAAAGAAATTACATACATGTTCATACTAATGCTTGATTGACAAAGTGAAGTATTGAAGGATTACACTGATGTATAAGGAAGATATGTTGGAGAGCGCAGTGCAGTGTGGTAGAAGTCCTCATCACCGGCTCCAAGTCCGAATCCTGCAAAAAAACAATGAACTAGCGTAATATTCATAATATTATCACTACAAACAATCAAACAAGTATATAATCAAATAATAAACCATGTATATCTAAGCCACTTATAAAATGTATATGAAAAAAATAAATGATAGATGCATCAATAAGACACCAAGATTACAACCATCAGTTTAGTCAAGCTGCCCTCAGTCCTCTGTCTCCTAGCTCTCTCTCCTCAATATCCAAGTGTGACAATGCTTAGGCAAAGAGTTCTCAATGAACCTAGCCAATCATGAAACCTCACACTCAACAACAAAAGTACGTTCCTCACACAATCAACCTTTTGACCTTTGACAATGAGCCCTAGCCTCCAATTTATAAGAGTTTGGGAGGATCAACCTTTCCATTCTTCTCCATTAGTTTGAATAGGGAAAAATCCATGATGATTCCATGCTTTTCCTAGGTTTTGTCCTCTTTGGATGCTTAGTTGGGTTTAGCAATGTCCAATCAGAGGCCTGCACTACAGGTTGCTCTTATTTTGGATTGACTTGTTGAGAAAAAGCTGGAAATGTTAGTTAGTTACTGTGAAATTTGTCCCTTTTTCCTCATGAAACACGGGTAACGATGCCCCTTAGGCAAGAAATTATGTTAACCTAGGTACTAACACTCCCTTAAAGAGGTAGGGATTCATTATAACTTGACCTAGCTATCTCTAGGGTGCGTTACCTTGGAAAAATAGGTCTCTGTCTAGGTCATTTTCTTCCTTCCATGTGTCCTTCTCCTTTGAGAAAAAGGGGAGGTCGTTTGTACTGTAATCGACGCCCACTAAAGTGTGAGGTCAAAGGCAAAGACGATGGCCGAAATACTTTATAAAATGTGTAGTAGAGCGAGAGGATTTGGAGGACTGAGGAAAATCTGAAACAAACTGCATACGTAAAAAATATAAATATCTATCCTGAGTTGGGCATTCCCATGCTCAGTAGCTGTATCAAAATGATTTATCTAGGAAGAGATATGACCAGTTTTCTACTGATAAGCACAATGTGGAAGCTTGTGTCATGACCAAATCAATCTCATAAGCTGTCTCAGAAAACAATATAGCAGCTTGGGAGAGGAAACAAAGCTGAATGATGTAAGCGTCAACCCAAGGTGTTGGTTGCCGCTTCTCTAAACTGCATATTTCTGCACATGTGAATAAAGGAAATGTAGTTGAACATGCGAGAAATCTTGTGATTACCAGTTAATGATGAAAACTGTTAACATACACGAGGATCGCCACCAATAAGGATGAGGGTCTCCAAGATGCACAATACAATCTAGCGAGTGTGAATAAATGGTGTTGATGTAGAACACTTGTAAAATCATTCGACTGGGAGCCAATGATGAAAACCCCCAATCAAACACAAGGTAACATGCCACTAAAGTCTACAAGTTCCAGGGTATTGATATGTTTCTGGATCAACATCCTAAATAAGATGTTGAAGTCGATGGGAAGAGATCTGTCAAAAGGCAGACAATGAGGCATCCTACATTAGTTGACATGCAACAGGAAAAAGATGATTTTGTCTTGAATATATTCAAGAGAAAATGGTACTAATTGACAACAACAAATTATTTCTGGCATATGATGGCTTGGTTGATACAGGAAGCAGTAGATAGCGATATCTCTTAAATAATAGAAGGCACAACAAACAGGGTACTAGGGAGATTAGGCTTATGAACACCAAAGAGTGTTAGGATTCACCAATTCAGGGACATCGACACATGAAGGCTAAACCCATAGAATGGTAGGGTTCAGCTAATTGCGAGAGAATTTTCTAAGGAGTTCCATGTTCAAGGTGCTCCTGCCAAATCGTCTTTCAAAGTATAAAAGAATGAATCTCTACTTTGTCCAATTTTTTTCCCCATATGATTAGGTTTAACGAGTATAGAAGGGTAAAATTAGTGATATTTTCATATTTAGGGAGTCTGAAAACCATCGCAAAAGACAACTCCAAGGGGGTACCTTTTTCATGGTTGATGACTAGGTGCGAGAAAGGGATAATAGTATGCCCGACACAGTTGATTTTCCGTAAGTTAGTCCATTGAATCTGGATAAAGTGATAAACCTATGCTCAATGGATGTCTACATAATTTTGTTATGAGTACGAGGAGACAAAGTAAACTCAATATTCTTAGTGAATTTTTAATGAGTGAGATGAAAAAAACTCGATCCTCTTTGTGAAATTTTAACAAGTCCAAAAAAGAAAAACTCGGTGTCTTTTTTCGGTTTTTAACAAGCTAGAAAAAGATGGAAAATAATGGCTCATAGTTCTTCATCGTGGTAGTTTAACGAGCTCGAAAAAGTTCCTAGAAATATGGCTTGATCCGGGTCGAGCATGGTCAAATCTGCATAGAAACACTGACAATTCATCAGAGCATCGGTAACTTCGATAAAACAATAGTTGCATAAAAAAACAGTGGAAATTTTCCAGTTTCAAATGACTAGCTGAGTGAGTCGTACCTCTAGAATGTCTATAAGAAGGAAAGAGACCTTCATTTTCACTGTTTGTGTTTAGTGAAAGAGCTCTGGAGTGAGAAAAAGGGTGAAACTTTTGTTGCTAATTGTGGACTATTCGAGAAACCGTTTTTGATTATGTCTGTTCTAGGTAAGATATTGAGCCTGTATCTAGCATTTCATTAGTGTTTTCAATGTTTTTAATGGTTAAAAACTGAGTTTTGGGCAAGCCCTAGAAATTTTGGGCAAGTAACCCAGGTGCCCATTGGCAGGTCTGCCTTAAACACATTGCTCGTTAAGGGACAATGTGTTAGCATGCTTTTCTTTGCACAGAGCCCCGCATTAGCCAACCCAATTTTTATTTAAACTTGGTTTTCTCTAGTTTGTAGTGATTTGGCCATTAACTATTCCATGAAAAACTTGATTTGTGCAGGTACAAAGCTTTTACCATGAGTATCTGGCGTGAACGAGAGCACGAGAGAGAGGACCGAGAAATGGTTACCGATTCAATATGTTTATTGGTTCTCCATAGGTGTAGATTGCTCAAATATGCCAGATTAGAGATGATGAATGGGTAGGAGGACCTTCTAAGTTGGATTATCCAACGGTGGGATAAAAAACATCATCTATTTCACATCAGGGGTCATGAGCTCATGATAGAGAAGGAAGATATATACTTTCTAACTGGCATATCATGCAGAGGGCCAAGCCACCATGGGGTTGATCCATGCTCACTGTACTAACAACACTGCGTTGGTGAGTAATCAGATACCTATAGCATGGATAGCCTCTAGACCGATGAGGCCATTGCTGTGGATGATCGTACAGTTGGCAGGAGCCAAGAGTCAGCATGTGGCCACCAAGGCCCAGGTACTACTAGCATTGGATTTCCTATAGCCACAGATATTCGGTTGATGTGAAGGTGTTGTCTGCCATGTTTGAGAGGAGTTGATAGCCTGCAAGACCTGGTCCCAAAGAGAGTTTGGGTATGGCATGCTGATTGTTTCATTCATACTAGAGAGAGTGTCCACCATGAGGCCTTGAATGATCATGGATGCTGCGGGACTAGGAAAGCCTACAGAGGGTCGTTGGTCTGCCTTAATGCCTTAGACTAGAGAGGGTCCACTTCACCATTTCTTCGATGATGCATTCTTTGAGTGGCTTAATGGAAATATCTTGATGATTGAGGATTACCCCTATGTAGGGATGAACCTCACAGGATATCCAGAGTTGAGATTGCCACTTGGCACTCAGTGGGGGCCAATATGTAAGATGAGAAAGCAACTACTTTAAGTATTTTTTGTCTTTTCAATATTTATACAATTTTTTTGTTTAATGGGTTAAAAAGAGTTTTGACATGAAGCACATTGATTGACACAGATGTGGCACCCGTACGACCTATTGGAGCCCCTCACTATGCACGGCGAGGAATGCAACTACCTGGGGCTGGAGCAGCAACAGAGGCCGCCAAAGAGGGAGATGAAGCACACATTTTGCACGAGGTTTGTAGGAACCTTGAAGGATTGAGCATGGTCGTGTCGCCTCTTCCCATGAGGGAGATCCCGATTCATCTACAACGACACACAGTGGGTGTTCCAGAGAGAATCTTGGTGCCTTTGAGGAGGTTAGCCAAACAAGTTATTTGCTATCATGAGAAGCAGGCTCAAAAGGAGTAGATACAGATGTATAGATGTCAAAGCGAGGCTTAGCAGAGCCAATTTTGTATAAAACACCCAAGTTTTGAAGAATTTTCTGATGTAACTGATTGGACACAACATATATATAAATATATATATATTGGCGACTTTGATCTTGTATTTTTTAAAATTTTATGATGAAAAATGTACACTCATGCATGAATCTTTAAATAGTAAATGTGACAAATGCCAATCCAATACATAATTTTCTAACGAATAAGCTAATGCATTAGATTATCTAGGAACGTGTTAAAAAGTAATGAATTGAAATTGGCGTTCCAGAATTCGTATCCTCAAGTAATAACGTAATAAGAGAGGATGTCGAACGCGATAAAAATTGTTCAAATGCATAACGACTAGATGGGAATCTAACCGGACCACCAGATTGGAGATTGTTAAGTAGGTAAATCCTCTCTACGAACAGAGACGATCCCTCTAGCCCTAGAGTGGTTCTAGAAACAAAGAGACATGCTAGAGTGTAGGTTCTAATTATTAAATGAAAAGAGGACACGGTAGATCAACCTACCTAGAATCCAATGATGTCGTCACGACTGTAGTGATGGTGGCCTCTCGCTCCTGCCTCGACAAGTCACAATCCTTCTGAAGTCATTCTCGGATACTTGCACATAGATTAACAAAAAAGGACATCATACGACATAATAATTTCATTCATAACTACTAGCCAGTCAAAGAGGGCTAAGCATATTGCATTAAACAAATGATATAACATAAAATGGGAACCAAACAATAGTCACGTATATGTATTGATAGAAGGAAGAGTTACAGCCAAATCTCTGACATCGCAGTCTCCTCCAACGGGGTTCAGTCGAAGCGCGTATCAGATGCACATTAGGGGATTCAAATGGGATGAGGGCATGGACTTAAGCTCGCTCAACCAAGTTCCTTCCTGTTCTATCTCTTCAACAATTCAGCTATAGTATACTCAATTCTCCATGTTCAACTAGCTTATGCAAGGAGAGATAGCTTCTTTTTATAGAGGAAAAGGATGAGTTTAGGATCCCTACAAAGGTGGAAGGGAGGCCTTTCCTTTAGGAGGTTCTCATGGGAGGTAGAAACCATAAACTAAAGGAGGGATTCCATGGTTATTCATTCCAACCACTCCCAATGAATCATCCTCGAAGTTGTTAGATTAGAATCTTCGCCTCTATTTAAAAAAAAAATTCCATAAACAGCTTGGTGTAGGTGTCTAACTGGGACAGAGTGCCAATTGGCGTGAGGACTAGTGTTAATATTCCTCATAAGAGTGAGGGTAGAACTGGCTACTCGCGCCAATGCAGAAACAAGGGTTTATGAAGCTCTACTAAGGGAATTGTCATCAGAAGGAATATTTCTCTCATGTAAAGGGATGCAATGATGGTCTTTGCAAGGCATGACACTTCTTATTAGTCACATAAATGACCCTCCAATGTGCGAGATGGGGAATGCAGGGACAGTGACAAAATGCTGTGTAACAGATGCCCCCTAAAGCATGAGGTCTGAGGGAGAGGGAGGGGCGAAATGATTTACCAGAAACACGTTCGAACCAAACACCGCTGTAAGAAAACCTGTAATTAAAAATACAATTGATATCTCTGATACATGAACATGTGGTATGGGCGCAACCATCCATAATAGAGTACAGAAAAACTGAGATCCAAGGTATGGACACATCCGTCTAGTAGTAAGGATAAAAAAATAGACTCAGGTATGGTTGCAGCCATCCAATCAAAAGATTCTTGCAATAAGTCATGAAAATACACAAGGACCCGCAGCCAGGATTTTATCAGACAAAACCCAGGGCCTTGCATTTCATCTCGACCCGAACAAGTATAAATTCAAGCATGCGAATATATGAGCTGAAGTTGAACATGCAAGAAAATCGTCTGATTACCAGCCAATGATGAAAGCTGCTAACAGATGTGAGACAAACCACCAATAATGACAATGGCCCTCAAGGTATGAGAGGTACAATCCAAAGAATGTGAATAGTGATATGACGTCGAACACTCGCAGAATCACTCGATCGAAGGTCAATGATGCGGACCTTGCATCGAATGCGAAGAACCTGCCTTTGAGGCATGCAGACTCCAAGGTACCAGAAGGGAGTCTCTAGATCAAATTCCTGGATAATGAGCTGAAGTTGACAGGAAGTGAGCTGGTCGAAGGAGGTCCATAATGTTTCCCACATCATCGACACGAGACAGAGGAACATGTTGATAGTGAATCAGGACCAACATAGAATCAGAGGAAGGTTGACAACTGCAGAGGCAAACTTCTCTTGAACATATCAGTGACATGACACTAGATTTGGCAGTATTTGACATCAAGGGATATGAGGTCATGATGACATGGTAGAGAGAAAATGAGAGGTCAAAAGAGATTACCTAAACCCATGGAGGCAAAAATGATGAAATGAAATGTCCCCAACCCGACACGAATGCAGACAAGTGCCATGTTCAAGAGCAACATACTGCCAACGTAACTAAAACTTGGTTCCATTTCCCCCCAACATTTCTGGCAAGCACCCCAATTAGTTTTTAAACAAGCTTGAAGGGGTTTCATATGATTGCAATGTAAGTTTGTCCTTTAGAAAAATCCATCCTAGTAAATTTTACGAGCCCTAGGAAGGAGGAACTTGAGTAACATCATGGTGACGAAATCGAATGTCATTGGGGTTTAATGAGTCTGAAAAAGGGAGAACTCAACATATTTTCATATTTAGAGAGTTCAAAAAGAAGGCAGAAAAGAAAACTTCAGCATGGCCCTTTTCGTAAATAGTCTCTCAGATTCGAAAAGGTAGAAAAAAATATCTGAAAGAACCTCTTAGTCACGATAGGCTAAGGTATTCCTTTTTCGTAAATAATCTATCCCAGCTCTAAAAAGGGGTAGACATATATTGCGTAGATATCGTTTCATAGCCATTTAACGAGTTCAAAATGACAAGAGTCTCGACAATCTTTTCAGTTTTCGAGAGTTAGAAAAGAGCTGAAAGATGAATCTTCCTGGAGGAACGAGTGGTATAAAGGGTAGCAACTAGTTCCAGTGATGGTGGAACTGCTCAGAACAAGTAAAGTTCAAGAGGCTGGATAACGAGACAACTCATTGCAGTGGTTCCTCAGGAATGGGTAAAACAATCAAGTGAAGGCGTATGATCGGCCAAGCAGATGGTGACGATGGAATGAGAAAACCAAGGTTCATCTAGAAAAAAAGGCTGATAAAATGGCAATCACGAGAGTTAAAATAAGAATGGTTTCATTTTTACACAAGCTTGAAATCAGGAAACTCTGCTTGAGATTGGTTTCATTTTTACACAAGCTTGAAACTTTCAGAAAACTATGCTTGAAACCAGTTTTATTTTTATACAAGATTGAAGCGGAAATAAACTATGCTTGAAAAGTGGTTTCATTTTTACACAAGCTTGAAACAAAGATAAACTATTCTTGGGATTGGTTTCATTTTTACACAAGCTTGAAACAAAGATAAACTATGCTTGAAAAAAAGGGAAAAATGGGCATGCCCCCAACATGGGGACTCAATTCGAGGTACATGCCCCCCAAGCTTCAGTTCGTATGAAAGGCAGATGGAGTGAAGGTTAAAATTACAAAATCAAGAGAAAGACTCGACTGGGATTTTACGAAATCATATCAAAGACACGAATTGAACGAGAACATGTTTCATTGTTTTAACAAGGTTGACACATTAAAATAACTATCCTCATGACCTAATTCATTTTTTATCGAGGTTGACATAGTAAATGAACTATCCTCATAAGAGCTTGTTTCATTTTTTAAGGAGCTTGTCACAAGTAAACGAACTATGCTCCGATCAACTTATTTCATTTTTTAAAGAGCTTGACACAAGAAAACGAACCATGCTCCGACAAGCTTGCTTAATTTTTTAAGGAGCTTGACACAAGAAAACGAACTCTGCTCTGACAAGATTGTTTCATTTTTTAAGGAGCTTGACACAAGAAAACGAGCTCTGCTCTGAAGACCTTTAATCATGATGAATAAGAGGTCACTGAATGTGGGCATGGGATAGGTAGCCACATAATTGACCTGTGGTAGGGAAGATACAACCGATGGATAAAGACCCGGAGGAGATGATGGTGGACCAGATGTCATATGAGGACCGAAGAATGAAATCTGATCAATGGTCACGATCCGACCTTCATGCGGAAAACAAATCACATGAAAGAGGGAAGAGACAAGCGCACCCATGGCATAAGCATAGTCGCGCCCCAAGAGTAAATTGAAATCTAAGGGGTCTGGAACAACCATCACGTCTATATAGACAATTTTTCCTCCCAAAGTAACGAGAAACTTCGGAAGGATCCATATCAGTTGATTGGTTCTTTTGTTAAATGCCAACAGATTCTGCGTAATAGGCACAAGCAGTGGAGAACCAAAAGCTTTCCAAGTAGTCAAAGATAGAATACTAACAGACGCACTTTCATATATAATCATGCTAGGTACGACCATATCGAAGGCAGGTACCGTAATCTAAAAAGGCACATAAGAAGGAAGGCGGTATCCCACAAAACGACTCCAATCGAAGGAAGCAACCAAACTACATGGAGGGGGTACCAGTGAACTAAGATGGTCATCCCTTGGTGTTACCGAAGCAAGAGGAGCATCTTCTTGGATCACATACATGGGATCAGGAGGAGTAGTATTAGGTCCCTATATTACTAATATAGTCCCTTATTGTTGTTATTGTAACCCCCTTATTGTTATTATTATACCCTTGTTACCCCCATATTGTTATTATTGTGCCCTTAAATTATTATTGTTAGGTCGGCTAGGATTACATTGTGGCCCCATGGACTCCTATATATAGAAAGGAGGTTTTGTAATTTGTATCATCCAAGAATTTTTCATTCATGTAATGTATTGGAGGTTGCCCCCTTTAAGTGGCTTATTTATAAGCGTTGATATCTATTTTCTTCTATTTTTGGAGCCGGTTTCACAATATTTGGTAACAGAGCTTTGGATTCTAGGGTTTTCGCTACTCCAAACCAGTCATCGTGGAATTTTGGCTATAATTTTTTTTTTTATGAAGGTTTAGAAGCTGAAATTTTTAGATTACGAAGCCGAAATCCTGAGGAATATCTTCACAAACTTGCAGAGCTTGTTTCGCAATATTTTCAGAGATATGATCTGTGGAAGTTAGGCCTTTTTGCAGGCTCCTAAATTTAACCTAAACAGGTCATCGCGACATTTGCGCTATAATGTATTTCCTATGAATTTTCAGAAGCTGAAATTTTTAGAGAGCGAAGCCGAAATCTTGAGGAACATCGTCGCAAAATTTCATATCTTGGTTCGCAATATTTTTAGAGATATGATCTGTGGAAGTTAGGTATTTTTTAGGCTCCTGAATTTCATCTCAAAGAGGTTATCGTGGGAAAATATTCATAACTCTCTCTCTGAGCATCGGATTGGAATGATGTAAAAATTGGCTACAAGTAAACAGACTCTAGTTTCTTGTCTATAAATTTCAGAGCCAAAGGAGGAAACAGTGAGACATGGTAAGTCATACAAGTTTACTCTACTGAACCAGTCCATAATTGGGTCATTGTGGGAGATTGGACATAACTTTGCCTTGAAGAATCCAAATCAGGTCAGACCTATGAAATTTTAAATAAGCTTTAGAGGGATACTATAAGGCCGAATTTCATATATTGAGGATCTACAATTACAGAGATAATTCAATTTCAATATAGAGCTCCTCAAAAGCAAGTAAAAGGTGTGTATTTATTTTTCCTGAATTGCATAAGTCTTGTTTGAAGAATCAAGTTGAATTGATTCCAAGGGCATATTGTAGAATATATATTAGTATTAGATTCTAAAATGGACCCTAAAAAAAATTCGACACCCATTAAGCCTCTAGAAGGCTCTACTATGACTCATGAAGACGAAGAATGGAAACATGACATATCAAATTTACAAGAGCAAGTGCAACAAATTTTGCTCTCGCAAAGAGCAACAAAAAATGACATGGAAGTTTTGAAGAAAGGTGTGGAAACTAAGATGGATGGTTTGAATGAAGGCGTGGAATATAAAATGGATGGTTTGAAGAATGGAATGGAAGCTAAGATAGATGGCATGGAAGCTAGCATGGAATCTAAGATGGATGACATGGAAGCTAAGATTGATGTAAAAATGGAAAACATGAAGAATGATCTAACTGCAGACATGGAAGGTTTGACAAAGTTGATACAAAAAACGTTTCCTAATGGTGGAAATATAGTAGAGGAAACTCATGATGAGAACAAAATAAATGCTAATCGTGATTTCATAAACTCTAATGTCGGCGGGAAGAACCACCATATTCCAAAAATGGATATGAGGAAGTTTGATGGAAAGGATCCTGTAACATGGATACTATAGATGGAGCAATATTTTTATCTCAATAATGTGAAAAACACACAAAAGGTACACATTGCAACTTTACATTTAGAATGGAGTTATTTTCTTGTTTGGGTACTCAATTAGCTCATAGCTCATCTTATCATCCTCAATCCGATGGTAAAACTGAGATAGTAAATAAATGTTTGGAAGGATATCTTCGTTGTTTTGTATCTGATAAAAAAACACAATGGTTCAAGTGGTTACCTCTAATTGAATGGTGGTATAACACTTCCTTCTATACTGCAGCAAAAATGACCCCATTTATGGCACTTTATGGATATCATCCACCATCCATCACATCATATTTAAGGGAAAATTCGAAGGTTCAAGCAGTGGAAGATCACATCGAGCATCAGCAAGAAGTTCTCCAACTCTTAAAGGATAACCTGAATTTGGTACAAAATCGAATGAAACAACAGGCAGATCAACATCGTAGCGAGAGAAGTTTTGATGTAGGAGATTGGGTATTTTTACGGCTACAACCATACAAACAAATGTCCCTCAAGCAAGCTAAGAAGGATAATAAATTATCGCCAAAGTACTATGGTCCTTACAAGGTGTTGCAAAAGATTGGTACTATGGCATACAAATTAGAGCTTCCTTCTTCTTTGTGAGTACATCCAGTTTTCCATGTTTCATGCTTAAAGAAGGTTATAGGTGAAAATCTTCCAGTTCAAACAATATTGCCAGAAATTGATGAGGAAGGAAAAATCATATTGGAACCTGAAGCGGTCATGGAAACAAGAACTCGACAGCTACGGAATCGATCAATTTCAGAGTATCTCATCAAGTGGAAGAACTTACCCACTGAAGATTCTACATGGGAGGATGAGAATTTTATACTGAAGCACCCAGAGCTACTCAAGCATTGAGGACAACACTTTTTTGAAGGAGAGGGGCATGTTAGGTCCCTATATTACTAGTATAGTCCCTTATTGTTGTTAGTGTAACCCCCTTATTGTTATTATTGTACCCTTGTAACTCCCATATTGTTATTATTGTGCCCTTAAATTATTATTGTTAGGTCAGCTAGGATTACATTGTGGCCCCATGGACTCCTATATATAGAAAGGAGGTTTTGTAATTTGTATCATCCAAGAATTTTTCACTCATGTAATTTATGGAGGTTGCCCCCTCGAAGTGGCTTATTTCTAAGGTGTTGATATCTATTTTCTTCTATTTTTGGAGCTGGTTTCACAACAAGCAGCTTCTTGAACTACAGGGACAGGAGAATATTTCTCCAAGTCCGAGGAATCCGAAGAAACAAGAAGAACGTGAGGGGTATGAAATCCAATCTTGACGGAAAAGATCTGATGAACCACAGGCAGGGTCAGATCAACCGATTCCACAACCAATGGTTGGTTGGGAGCAGATTCTTGAATTTTAATTTATGGGGGAGCAGGATCAACCAAGGATAACTCTTGATCGATCATTGAATCAATTAGCAGGGGACTTGAAGAAATCTTCTGGTAACTAGCCGGAAGGCAGGGTGCATAAACAGTAGGGTTTTCCAACACTCTCGTGGCTTCATCCATGTACAGAAAAAGGTGAATGAGATGATTCCCTTCACAAAACTTATAGGGATTCGTAATATTACCCTGTTTCTTATGAGTTTTATCATGGCTAGTCAAAGATGTGCTGCCAACATGACTTCCAGAAGCCAAAGGCAATGACGGATGACCATCGGACCATAGTTCAAGTACCTTGGGAATGCCAGGGAAATCTTGAAGAAAGTGGTCCCCTTTGCACAACATGCAAGAGAATTTGACTTTCCATGGAAGGTTGGATGATTTATCAAGGGAAGGTGTCTCAGGTACAATATTCGCAGAGTTAGCCTCTCTTTTAACTGATTTCTTCTTCTTTGTCTTCTTCTTCTTCTTCTTAGCCACCTGATTACTAGAATCCACACTTTCACCAGGCGAAGTAGAGGAAGAGGACAAAGGAATAGGTGAAGAAGGGGAGAGGTCCACCTTAGAATCAAAATGATGTTGTTCAGGTGGAGGAGATTCTTGTACAGATGGCGGAACACTCGAGACCACAGAGGTCGAGAATAACCAAACATGAAACACAACAGTTAACCTAGGAAGGGACAATGTTGCAATATAAGGAGCACCAACATTACTAAAAGCAGGAAAAGGACTTGGATTCCCTTCAGAGGGGATTCCTTGGTTGGTAAACTACGGAAATGTTTCCATTGGAAACAATCGTAAAACAAAACGCTAAGGAAGAAAATTTTAACCAGGAATATTTCATGGGCAAGTAATATTTTAAGACATTGAAACAAAACTCTGCTGTTTCATATTTTAAGAGTCGAGAAATAGACAAAAGGTGACTATCACTTTCAGGTTAAAAACAAGCATGAAAGGACAAGAGCTCGATGATCTCTTCTCTTTTTAAGGAGTCATTAAAAGATCAAAACGAATACTCAGGTACTCTAAGCAAGAGGGTGTACCGGGTTTTCGTGAACTGCCATATACACCTTAGTGATCAAATGAAAGAGAAATGACCAAGGACTTAACGTACGTGCAGGTAGTCTTCCGAATTCCGCGTTCGGTGTGTCACGATTACAAGGCGGTAGAATCGGCTTCCTATGGATAAAAGGATTGCAACCTAGAGGGGTCTTCGTTATATACTTGATGGTACGGGGAGCACAAGTCCGTACTAGCGCTATCTAAATCTAGATGGCGAATGACAACTACTAGTTTTAAGACGCCGGAACACGTCTTTAGCCTAGACCACTAAAAATGTTGCGTTAGGTTTCAATGTTTCCTTAGGTTAATTGAATGAATTTTAAAGTTGATCTTAGATTATGTTTCAATTTCAAGGCCCTACTGAATTTGGAGCTCAATTTACCTAGGTGAAAGCTATATGTAACAGAACGCCATCTTCATTTTAATGAATACTAATTACGAGAAGGATAGAGATCTTTCAAACAATAGTAAACAATGAAAATATGTGAAGAAATCCACCAATGCATCTAATGCAATTAAATGAAAATGAAACTCTTTCCTAGGCTATCAATTTCTAGTTATGCAAAAGAAGTTTTTCAATTTTGATGCAAAGAAAGAATGCAAATATTTTTTGATTTTCCAATGAAACGAATCATACAATGCACTAATACATGAAAAAAAAAACACTAGCTTGAGTATTGCGATTGTAGGAATCAAAATTGAATGACTCAATCAATGCAAAAAAAGCACAAGAAAACACTCAAACTAATGCTGCAATCTTTTAAACTAAAAGAGAGTTTTCCAAAATGACCCAAAACAAGCAATGTAATCAGTGCTTGGAGCAATAAGGAGAAGAATCAATAAAAAACGAAATGATCATTCAACCCAAGAAGACACTCAAAAGGATCAAGAAAACTCAGCGCAATCGACCCAAGAATGAGACTGACAACAATAAAAGAGACTTGATTTCCAAACAGAAGGCTCAGAGCACAAAGACACGTAGAAACCCTAAGGCCTTAATCTACACCGATAAGAAAATGGACAAATGACTGAGAAAAACAAGCCTACAACAGTCAAAACAGTCCCAAAGTCTTAATTACACACAAAAAATAACCCAAGGTCAAGCACAACTGAAAAAAAATCTCATCAAGCAGGGTAAACCTAATTCTACAGGAGTCGGCGCGATTGTGAGGTGGTATTCAGAGCCAAAGAGGGGTTGGCGCGAGTGTACCAAAAGCAACCTGTGCCAATCAATGTGACTGTGCAAAAAAAAAATGTGCCAAGCTAGATAACTATAGGAAAAACGGAAAACCCAGTGAGTAGTGATCAATCTTGACATTCCGGAGCTGAACAGGGGATGGCAAGCAAACTAGCAAACCAGAAAAAGACAAACAAGCAAGCCAACGATCGAATTCAACCCAAAAAAGCTAAAATGACAAACCCACATTGCTCCCCAGTGGAGTCGCCAATCTGTTAAGCAGGTAAATCCTCTCTGCGGATAGAGACGATCCCTCTAGCCCTAGAATGAGTCTAGAAACAAAGAGACATGCTAGAGTGTAGGTTCCTAATTATTGAATGAAAAGAGGATATGGTAGATCGACCTACCTGGAATCCAATACTGTCATCACGACTATAGTGGTGGTGGCCTCTTTCTCCTGCCTCGGCAAGTCATAATACTTTTGTAGTCATGATCGGATACCTGCACATAGATCAAGAAACAAGGACAACATATGGCATAATAATTTCATTCATAACTACTAGCCAGTCAAAGAGGGCTAAGCATATTGCATTAAACAAATGACATAACACAAAATGGGAACCAAACAATAGTCACCTATATGTATTGATAGAAGGAAGAGTTAAAACCAAAGATTTGACGTTGCAGTCTCCTCCAGCAGGGTTCAGCCGAAGTGCATCTCAGATGCTCGTCAGGGGATTTAGACAGGATGAGGGCATGGACTTAAGCTCTCTCAACAAAGTTCCTTCCTGTTCTATCTCTTCAACAATTCAGCTATAGTATACTCAATTCTCCATGTTCAACTAGCTTATGCAAGGAGAGATAACTTCTTTTTATAGAGGAAAAGGAGGAGGTTATGATCCCTACAAAGGTGGAAGGGAGGCCTATCCTTTAGGAGGTTCTCATGGGAGGTGGAAACCATAAACTAAAGGAGGGAGTCCATGGTTATTCAGTCCAACCACTCCCAATGACTCATCCTCGAAGTTGTTAGAGTGGAATATCCGCCTCTATTTTTAAAAAACATTCCATAAACAGCTCGGCGCAGGTGTCTAACTAGGACAGAGCACCAATTGGTGTGGGGCCTAGTGTTAATCTTCCACATCAGCGCAAAAGTAGAACTGGCTACTCGCGCCAAGGCAGAAATAAGGGTTTCTGAAGCTCTGCTCAGGGAATTGTCAATAGAAGGAATATTTCTCTCATGTAAAGGGATGAAATGATGGTCTTTGCAAGGCATGAAACTTCTTATTAGTCACAGAAATGACCCTCCAATGTGCGAGATGGGGATTGCAGGGAAAATAAAAAAATGCTGTGTAACAGAGATGTCGCAAGATGCAACTTTAGTGAGGATTTGGATAACCGACATGTACTCAACAATATTGTTGGTGGCATCGCCAAGGAATATTCCCCCAGAACTAAGTATTTCTGACTCAGGTGTATATAGGACCCAAGCAGCTGATGTAAGGTGTTGTGTGTGACGAATGATACCATCCGCATATCCAATGTATGGCAAGGATGGCGAATACATCTATGTAAAAGAAGAGAGTTTATATGAGAAAAAATACTCAAAAACAAAAATATTCCAGACACGTCAAAAAAAGACAAAACTTGTATACATAAAATTACAAAGCAAATGCCCAATGAGACACTAGGTGAAATACTTCTTCAGATAGAGCCTGTTGGGAGGCTCAGCAAGTGGGATTCCATTACAGTCATGAAGTTCATAGGCCCCATTAAAAAGGACCTTCATGACAAAATATGGACCGAGCCATAGTGGTTGAAGCATTCCTGCCCCAAGAGGTTGTGTTTCTGATTGTCGAGTATAACGAGATCTCTCTCTTGGAAAGAAAGAGGCTTAACATATTTTCTGTATTGCGATTTAACTCGGCACTTGTGGTCTTAGAGGGCCAGTATGGCATCTCAACGAGTTTCATAAAATTGATTGAGCGAGAGAAAGCGCTCTTCTTTGGCAGTAGTGCTGGGTAGGAGTTCAACAACCAATTCAAGTGATCGAATCTCACACTCAATTGGAAGAACTACTTCCAGACCGTATGCTAACTGGAATGGCATGAATCCTGTAGCATTCTTCATTGACGTAACACGAAGTATAAATTTTTATTCCATGTGGTTTTGTGATTTTTGACTAATCGATGAATCATGGCCTTGAGTACGCCATTTACGGCTTCGACTTGACCATTAGATTGCGGATAGTAGGATTAAGACTGATCTTGTCGAAAACCTAGCATGGAAGTTAACTACGCCTTCATTTGGTTTTGAAAGTGTGAACCATGATCTGTGACAATCGAGAAGGGTACACTGAAATGATAGATAACCTGATTGAACAAGAAAAGAGTAGCGGTCTCTCCATCAACCCAGAAAGTGGGAATGGCTTCAGCCCATTTCGTGAAATAGTCGACCGCAACTACGATGTAATTGTGTCTATCAGTGGAAGTGGGATTAAATTTTACGAAATATATTCCCCATTTAGCGAAAGGACCGAAGGAGATGACTTGATGCATAGGGGAAGGGTGAGCACACATTTTCTTCATAAAAAAATGACGTGGATGGAACTTTTGGACCGCAGTGATGTAGTATTTAAACAAAGTGGGCCAGTAGTATCTGGAAAGCAAGATTTTCTTGGTAGTAGCTATGCCTAAAATATGACCACCAAATGCCCCAGCATGGCAACCATTTAAAATTTTTTCTGCCTCAGTAAGGGTGAGACAACGTAGAACATTTGTATCGACACCACGACTATATAAAGTGTCATTCAGCATGACATAATGTTTCTCTTGGTGATGAATGCGACGACGGGCGTCTGATGTGAGGCTTGGGTGGAACCGTTGAGTCTGGAGGTAGAAAATAATGTCCCCGCACTAAGGATCAGTAGAGTTGACCAGATAGACATAGTCATTAGGAAATGGATCAGGGGCTACTTCCTCTGGGTCAACTATGGGAAGATCCGATAGTAATTTGGCAAAGACTAGAGATATCTTAGCTTAGGAAACAACGAAAACCAAGTCAAATTGTTGGAGGATTATAGTCCATTTGTAATATTTTCCTCCAATGGTTTCATGAGACAAGATGTGTCGCATGGGATTCTCCAAAGCAATAACGATAGTTTTCCATAGCAATATGTAGTGTCGGAGGCTGGTGACAATGAATACCACCGTAAGAGATAGTTTATCCACATGTAATTATCATAATTCAGGGCCAATGAGGCCCTTTGACATATAATAAATCACATGCTCA
The DNA here is from genome assembly GCA_034641835.2 of Pinus albicaulis. NCBI lineage: Eukaryota > Viridiplantae > Streptophyta > Pinopsida > Pinales > Pinaceae > Pinus > Pinus albicaulis. Next base: position 345,850,538 of record CM076578.1, on the reverse strand, counting down.
CTATTGTCATCGTGAAATTGAAAAAAAACCATTCCCAGGGAGGATGGTGAGGGTACAAGGTAGAGGAGAAAGTCACACGAATAGTTGGGGGAACTAAGAAGTGGGGTGGAAATGAGTGCCCATTCTAGGGCATCAAATGACAGTTGAGCTTTATCATCCCATAGATGCGGTACCCCTTTCTTGAGTAAGCGCATAAAGCCTTTCGTCATCTCAGCATAGTTTACGATGAAGCAACGTAAGAAGTTTTTCTTTCCTTGCAAACATTGGAGTTGTAGGATGGATTGTGGTGCAGGTAATTCAATAATTTCTCTTACCTTATTAGGATCAATCTTAATCCCATGCTTGGAGACAATGAGTCCAAGAAGACGCGAGACTCGGAAAAAAATACACATATTAAATATCAACCTACACCAAGTAAATATTTCTCTAAGATGCACATATATATATATATATATATATATATATATATTGGCGACTTTGATCTTGTATTTTTTAAAATTTTATGATGAAAAATGTACACTCATGCATGAATCTTTAAATAGTAAATGTGTCAAATGCCAATCCAATACGTAATTTTCTAATGAATAAGCTAATGCATTAGATTCTCTAGGAATGTGTTAAAAAGTAATGAATTGAAATTGGCGTTCCAGAATTCGTATCCTCAAGTAATAACGTAATAAGAGAGGATGTCGAACGCGATAAAAATTGTTCAAATGCATAACGACTAGATGGGAATCTAACCGGACCACCAGATTGGAGATTGTTAAGTAGGTAAATCATCTCTACGAACAGAGATGATCCCTCTAGCCCTAGAGTGGTTCTAGAAACAAAGAGACATGCTAGAGTGTAGGTTCTAATTATTAAATGAAAAGAGGACACAGTAGATCGACCTACCTAGAATCCAATGACGTCGTCATGACTGTAGTGATGGTGGCCTCTCGCTCCTGCCTCGACAAGTCACAATCATTCTGAAGTCATTCTCGGATACCTGCACATAGATTAACAAAAAAGGACATCATACGACATAATAATTTCATTCATAACTACTAGCCAATCAAAGAGGGCTAAACATATTGCATTAAACAAATGATATAACGCAAAATGGGAACCAAACAATAGTCACGTATATGTATTGATAGAAGGAAGAGTTACAACCAAATCTCTGACATTGCAGTCTCTTCCAGCGGGGTTCAGTCGAAGTGCGTCTCAGATGCACATTAGGGGATTCAAATGGGATGAGGGCATGGACTTAAGCTCGCTCAATGAAGTTCCTTCCTGTTCTATCTCTTCAACAATTCAGCTATAGTATACTCAATTCTCCATGTTCAACTAGCTTATGCAAGGAGAGATAGCTTCTTTTTATAGAGGAAAAGGATGAGTTTAGGATCCCTACAAAGGTGGAAGGGAGGCCCATCCTTTAGGAGGTTCTCATGGGAGGTAGAAACCATAAACTAAAGGAGGGATTCCATGGTTATTCATTCCAACCACTCCCAATGAATCATCCTCGAAGTTGTTATATTAGAATCTCCGCCTCTATTTAAAAAAAAAATTCCATAAATAGCTTGGCGTAGGTGTCTAACTGGGACAGAGTGCCAATTGGCGTGAGGACTAGTGTTAATATTCCTCATAAGAGTGAGGGTAGAACTGGCTACTCGCGCCAAGGCAGAAAGAAGGGTTTATGAAGCTCTACTAAGGGAATTGTCAACAGAAGGAATATTTCTCTCATGTAAAGGGATGCAATGATGGTCTTTGCAAGGCATGACAATTCTTATTAGTCACAGAAATGACCCTCCAATGTGCGGGATGGGGAATGCAGGGACAGTGAAAAAATGCTGTGTAACAGATGCCCCCTAAAGCATGAGGTCTGAGGGAGAGGGAGGGGCAAAATGATTTACCAGAAACACGTTCGAACCAAACACCGCTGTAAGAAAACCTGTAATTAAAAATACAATTGATATCTCTGATACATGAACATGTGGTATGGGCGCAACCATCCATAATAGAGTACATAAAAACTGAGATCCAAGGTATGGACACATCCGTCTAGTAGTAAGCATAAAAAAATAGACTCAGGTATGGTTGCAGCCATCCAATCAAAAGATTCTTGCAATAAGTCATGAAAATACACAAGAACCCGCAGCCTGAATTTTATCAGAAGAAACCCAGGGCCTTGCATTTCATCTCGACCCGAACAAGTATAAATTCAAGCATGCGAATATATGAGCTGAAGTTGAACATGTAAGAAAATCGTCTGATTACCAGCCAATGATGAAAGCTGCTAACAGATGTGAGAGAAACCACCAATAATGACAATGGCCCTCAAGGTACGAGAGGTACAATCCAAAGAATGTGAATAGTGATAGGACGTCGAACACTCGCAGAATCACTCGATCGAAGGTCAATGATGCGGACCTTGCATCGAATGCGAAGAACCTGCCTTTGAGGCATGCAGACTCCAAGGTACCAGAAGGGAGTCTCTAGATAAAATTCCTGGATAATGAGCTGAAGTTGACAGGAAGTGAGCTGGTCAAAGGAGGGCCATAATGTTTCCCACATCATCGACACGAGACAGAGGAACATGATGATAGTGAATCAGGACCAACATAGAATCAGAGGAAGGTTGACAACTGCAGAGGCAAACTTCTCTTGAACATATCAGTGACATGACACTAGATTTGGTAGTATTTGACATCAAGGGATCTGAGGTCATGATGACATCGTAGAGAGCAAATGAGAGGTCAAAAGAGATTTCCTAAACCCATGGAGGCAAAAATGATGAAATGAAATGTCCCCAACCCGACACGAATGCAGACAAGTGCCATGTTCAAGAGAAACATACTGCCAACGTAACTAAAACTTGGTTCCATTTCCCCCCAACATTTCTGGCAAGTACCCCAATTATTTTTAAAACAAGCTTGAAGGGGTTTCATATGATTGCAATGTAATTTTGTCCTTTAGAAAAATCCATCCTAGTAAATTTTACGAGCCCTAGGAAGGAGGAACTCGAGTAACATCATGGTGACGAAATCCAATGTCATTAGGGTTTAACGAGTCTGAAAAAGGGAGAACTCAACATATTTTCATATTTAGAGAGTTCAAAAAGAAGGCAGAAAAGAAAACTTCAGCATGGCCCTTTTCGTAAATAGTCTCTCAGATCCGAAAAGGTAGAAAAAAATATCTGAAAGAACCTCTTAGTCACGATAGGCTAAGGTATTCCTTTTTCGTAAATAATCTATCCCAGCTCTAAAAAGGGGTAAACATATATTGTGTAGATATCGTTTCATAGCCATTTAACGAGTTCAAAATGACAAGAGTCTCGACAATCTTTTTAGTTTTCGAGAGTTAGAAAAGAGCTGAAAGATGAATCTTCCTGGAGGAACGAGTGGTATAAAGGGTAGCGAATAGTTCCGGTGATGGTGGAACTGCTCAGAACAAGTAAAGTTCAAGAGGCTGGATAACGAGACAACTCATTGCAGCAGTTCCTCAGGAATGGGTAAAACAATCAATGAAGGCGTATGATCGGCCAAGCAGATGGTGACGATGGAATGAGAAAACCAAGGTTCATCTAGAAAAAAAGGCTGATAAAATGGCAATCACGAGAGTTAAAATAAGAATGGTTTCATTTTTACACAAGCTTGAAATCAGGAAACTCTACTTGAGATTGGTTTCATTTTTACACAAGCTTGAAACTTTTCAGAAAACTATGCTTGAAACCAGTTTTATTTTTATACAAGATTGAAGCGGAAATAAACTATGCTTGAAAAGTGGTTTCATTTTTACACAAGCTTGAAACAAAGATAAACTATTCTTGGGATTGGTTTCATTTTTACACAAGCTTGAAACAAAGATAAACTATGCTTGAAAAAAAGGGAAAAATGGGCATGCCCCCAACATGGGGACTCAATTCGAGGTACATGCCCCCCAAGCTTCAGTTCGTATGAAAGGCAGACGGAGTGAAGGTTAAAATTACAAAATCAAGAGAAAGAATCGACTGGGATTTTACGATATCATATCGAAGATACGAATTGAACGAGAACATGTTTCACTGTTTTAACAAGGTTGACACATTAAAATAACTATCCTCATGACCTAATTCATTTTTTATCGAGGTTGACATAGTAAATGAACTATCCTCATAAGAGCTTGTTTCATTTTTTAAGGAGCTTGTCACAAGTAAACGAACTATGCTCCGATCAACTTATTTCATTTTTTAAGGAGCTTGACACAAGAAAACGAACCATGCTCCGACAAGCTTGTTTCATTTTTTAAGGAGCTTGACACAAGAAAACAAACTCTGCTCTGACAAGATTGTTTCATTTTTTAAGGAGCTTGACACAAGAAAACGAGCTCTGCTCTGAACCCCTTTAATCATGATGAATAAGAGGTCATGGATTCCAAGAGGTTCGTATCCGATGGGAGAAAAACATCTCGGAAATCAGGACCCAATACTCCCAACACATGATGCATAAAAACACTATCACTGAATGCGGGCATGGGATAGATAGCCACATAATTGACCTGTGGTAGGGAAGATACAACCGATGGATAAAGACCCGGAGGAGATGATGGTGGAACAGATGTCATATGAGGACCAAAGAATGAAATCTGATCAATGGTCACGATCCGACCTTCATGCGGAAAACAAATCACATGAAAGAGGGAAGAGACAAGCGCACCCATGGCATAAGCATAGTCGCGCCCCAAGAGTAAATTAAAATCTAAGGGGTCTGGAACAACCATCATGTCTATATAGACAATTTTCCCTCCCAAAGTAATAGGAAACTTAGGAAGGATCCATATCGGTTGATTGGTTCTTTTGTTAAATGCCAACATATTCTGCGTAATAGGCACAAGCAGTGGAGAACCAAAAGCTTTCCAAGTAGTCAAAGATAGAATACTAACAGACGCACTTTCATATATAATCGTGCTAGGTACGACCATATCGAAGGCACGTACCGTAATCTAAAAAGGCACATAAGAAGGAAGGCGGTATCCCACACAACGACTCCAATCGAAGGAAGCAACCAAACTACATGGAGGGGGTACCACTGAACTAAGATGGTCATCCCTTGGTGTTACCGAAGCAAGAGGAGCATCTTCTTGGATCACATACATGGGATCAGGAGGAGTAGTATTAGGTCCCTATATTACTAATATAGGCCCTTATTGTTGTTAGTGTAACCCCCTTATTTTTATTATTATACCCTTGTAACCCCCATATTGTTATTATTGTGCCCTTAAATTATTATTGTTAGGTCGGCTAGGATTACATTGTGGCCCCATGGACTCCTATATATAGAAAGGAGGTTTTGTAATTTGAATCATCCAAGAATTTTTTATTCATGTAATGTATTGGAGGTTTCCCCCTTGAAGTGGCTTATTTTGACGTTGATATCCTTTTTCTTCTATTTTTGGAGATAGGTTTCACAATGTTGTTAACGAGCTTTGGATTCTAGGGTTTTCGCTACTCCAAACCAGTCATCGTGGAATTTTGGCTATAATTTTTTTTTTTATGAAGGTTTAGAAGCTGAAATTTTTAGATTACGAAGCAGAAATCCTGAGGAACATCTTCACAAACTTGCAGAGCTTGTTTCGCAATATTTTCAGAGATATGATCTGTAAAAAGTTAGGCCTTTTTGCAGGCTCCTAAATTTAACCTAAACAGGTCATCACGACATTTGCGCTATAATGTATTTCCTATGAATTTTAAGAAGCTGAATTGTTTAGAGAGCGAAGCCAAAATCTTGAGGAACATCATCGCAAAATTTCAGATCTTGGTTCGCAATATTTTTAGAGATATGATCTGTGGAAGTTAGGTCTTTTTTAGGCTCCTGAATTTCATCTCAAAGAGGTTATCGTGGGAAAATATTCATAACTCTCTATCTGAGCATCGGATTGGAATGATGTAAAAAGTGGCTACAAGTAAACGGACTCTAGTTTCTTGTCTATAAATTTCAGAGCCAAAGGAGGAAACCGTGACACATGGTAAGTCATACAAGTTTGCTCTACTGAACCAGTCCATAATTGGGTCATTGTGGGAGATTGGACATAACTTTGCCTTGAAGAATCCAAATCAGGTCAGACCTATGAAATTTTAAATAAGCTTCAAAGGGATACTATAAGGCCGAATTTCATATATTGAGGATCTACAATTACAGAGATAATTCAATTTCAATATAGAGCTCCTCAAAAGCAAGTAAAAGGTGTGTATTTATATTTCCTGAATTGCATAAGTCTTGTTTGAAGAATCAAGTTGAATTGATTCCAAGGGAATATTGTAGAATATATATTAGTATTAGATTCTGAAATGGCCCCTAAAAAAAATTTGACACCCATTAAGCCTCTAGAAGGCTCTACTATGACTCATGAAGACGAAGAATGGAAACATGACATATCAAATTTACAAGAGCAAGTGCAACAAATTTTGCTCTCGCAAAGAGCAACAAAAAATGACATGGAATTTTTGAAGAAAGGTGTGGAAAGTAAGATGGATGGTTTGAATAAAGGCGTGGAATATAAAATGGATGGTTTGAAGAATGGAATGGAAGCTAAGATAGATGGCATGGAAGCTAGCATGGAATCTAAGATGGATGACATGGAAGCTAAGATTGATGAAAAAATGGAAAACATGAAGAATGATCTAACTGCAGACATGGAAGGTTTGACAAAGTTGATACAAAAAACGTTTCCTAATGGTGGAAAGATAGTAGAGGAAACTCATGATGAGAACAAAATAAATGCTAATCGTGATTTCATAAACTCTAATGTTGGCGGGAAGAACCACCATATTCCAAAAATGGTTATGAGGAAGTTTGATGGAAAGGATCCTGTAACATGGATACTATAGATGGAGCAATATTTTTATCTCAATAATGTGCAAAACACACAAAAGGTACACATTGCAACTTTACATTTAGAATGGAGTTATTTTCTTGTTTGGGTACTCAATTAGCTCATAGCTCATCTTATCATCCTCAATCCGATGGTAAAACTGAGATAGGAAATAAATGTTTGGAAGGATATCTTTGTTGTTTTGTATCTGATAAAAATACACAATGGTTCAAGTGCTTACCTCTAATTGAATGGTGGTATAACACTTCCTTCTATACTGCAGCAAAAATGACCCCATTTATGGCACTTTATGGATATCATCCACCATCCATCACATCACATTTAAGAGAAAATTTGAAGGTTCAAGTAGTGGAAGATCACATCGAGCATCAACAAGAAGTTCTCCAACTCTTAAAGGACATCCTGAATTTGGCACAAAATCGAATGAAACAACAGGCAGATCAACATCACAGCGAGAGAAATTTTTATGTAGGAGACTGGGTATTTTTACAACTACAACCATATAAAAAAATGTCCCTCAAGCAAGTGAAGAAGGATAATAAATTATCGCCAAAGTACTATGGTCCTTACAAGGTGTTGCAAAATATTGGTACTATGGCATACAGATTGGAGCACACTTCTTCACAAGTGCATCGATTTTCCATATTTTCATACTTAAAGAGAGTTATAGGTAAAAATATTCCATTTCAAGTGTACGAAGAAATTGATGAGGAGGAAAAATCATATTGGTACTGAAAGCGGTCACGAAACAAAATTCGATAGCTCTGATCTGATCCAATTTTTAGAAGTATCTCATCAAGTTGCTTCTGTTGAAGATTCTACATGGGAGGATACTGAAATTTTATCGAAAACATCCACTTCTCAAGCATTGAGGACAACACTTTGAAGGAGAGCATGTTTAGGTCCCTATATTACTGATATAGTCCTTATTGTTCTTAGTGTAACCTTATGCTATTATTATTTTCCACTGCTTCCATATTGTTATTATTGTGCCCTTAAATTATTATTGTTAGGTCGGCTAGGATTACATTGTGGCCCCATGGACTCCTATATACAGAAAGGAGGTTTTGTAATTTGTATCATCCAAGAATTGTTCACTCATGTAATTTATAGAGGTTTCCCCCTCGAAGTGGCTTATTTCTAAGGTGTTGATATCTCTTTTCTTCTATTTTTGGAGCTGGTTTCACAACAAGCAGCTTCTTGAACTACAGGGACGGAAGAATATTTCTCCAAGTCCGAGGAATCTGAAGAAACAAGAAGAACGTGAGGGGTATGAAATCCAATCTTGACGGAAAAGATCTGATGAACCACAGGCAGGGTCAGATCAACTGATTCCACAACCAATGGTTGGTTGGGAGCATATTCTTGAATTTGAATTTATGGGGGAGCAGGATCAACCAAGGATAACTCTTGATCGATCATTGAATCAATTAGCAGGGGACTTGAAGAAATCTTCTGGTAACTAGCCGGAAGGCAGGGTGCATAAACAGTAGGGTTTTCCAACACTCTCGTGGCTTCATCCATGTACGGACAAAGGTGAATGAGATGATGCCCTTCACAAAACTTATAGGGATTCGTAATATTACCCTGTTTCTTATGAGTTTTATCATGGCTAGTCAAAGATGTGCTGCCAACATGACTTCCAGAAGCCAAAGGCAACGACGGATGATCATCGGACCATAGTTGAAGTACCTTGGGAATGCCAGGGAAATCTTGAAGAAAGTGGTCCCCTTTGCACAACATGCAAGAGAATTTGACTTTCCATGGAAAGTTGGATGATTTATCAAGGGAAGGTGTCTCAGGTACAATATTCACAGAGTTAGCCTCTCTTTTAACTGATTTCTTCTTCTTCTTCTTCTTCTTCTTCTTCTTAGCCACCTGATTACTAGAATCCACACTTTCACCAGGCGAAGTAGAGGAAGAGGACGAAGGAATAGGTGAAGAAGGGGAGAGGTCCACCTTAGAATCAAAATGATGTTGTTCAGGTGGAGGAGATGCTTGTACAGATGGCGGAACATTACTAAAAGCAGGAAAAGGACTTGGATTCCCTTCAGAGGGGATTCCTTGGTTGGTAAACTACGAAAATGTTTCCATTGGAAACAATCGTAAAACAAAACGCTAAGGAAGAAAATTTTAACCAAGAATATTTCATGGGAAAGTAATATTTTAAGACATTGAAACAAAACTCTGCTGTTTCATATTTTAAGAGTCGAGAAATAGACAAAAGGTGACTATCACTTTTAGGTTAAAAACAAGCATGAAAGGACAAGAGCTCGATGATCTCTTCTCTTTTTAAGGAGTCATTAAAAGATCAAAACGACTACTCAGGTACTCTAAGCAAGAGGGTGTACCGGGTTTTCGTGAACTTCCATATACACCTTAGTGATCAAATGAAAGAGAAATGACCAAGGACTTAATGTATGTGCAGGTAGTCTTCCGAATTCCGCGTTCGGTGTGTCACGGTTACAAGGTGGTAGAATCGGCTTCCTATGGATAAAAGGATTGCAACCTAGAGGGGTCTTCGTTATAGACTTGATGGTACGGGGAGCACAAGTCCGTACTAGCGCTATCTAAATCTAGATGGCGAATGACAGCTACTAGTTTTAAGACGCCGGAACACGTCTTTAGCCTAGACCACTAAAAATGTTGCGTTAGGTTTCAATGTTTCCTTAGGTTAATTGAATGAATTTTAAAGTTGATCTTAGATTATGTTTTTTTTTTTTTTTCAATTTCAAGGCCTATTTGAATTTAGATAAATTTGCACCCTGAGTGAAAGTTATATGCAATGAGCATGCATCTTCATTTCAGTAGATACTAATTACGAAGTTGAGGTCACCCCCCCAGGACAGTAGTAAATGAAAATATGGGAAAATCCTGTGCATCTAATGCAATTAAATGAAAATGAAACTCTTTCCTAGGCTATCAATTTCTAGTTATGCAAAAGAAGTTTTTCAATTTCGATGCAAAGAAAGAATGCAAATATTTTTTGATTTTCCAATGAAACGAATCATACAATGCACTAATACATGAAAAAAAAAACACTAGCTTGAGTATTGCGAATGTAGGAATCAAAATTGAATGACTCAATCAATGCAAAAAAAGCACAAGAAAACACTCAAACTAATGCTGCAATCTTTCAAACTAAAAGAGAGTTTTCCAAAATGACCCAAAACAAGCAATGTAATCAGTGCTTGGAGCAATAAGGAGAAGAATCAATAAAAAATGAAATTATCATTCAACCAAAGAAAACACTCAAAGGGATCAAGAAAACTCAGCGCAATCGACCCAAGAATGAGACTGACAACAATAAAAGAGACTTGATTTCCAAACAGAAGGCTCAGAGCACAAAGACACGTAGAAACCCTAAGGCCTTAATCTACACCGATAGGAAAATGGACAAATGACTGAGAAAAACAAGCCTACAATAGTCAAAACAGTCCCAAAGTCTTAATTACACACAAAAAGTAACCCAAGGTCAAGCACAACTGACAAAAAAACTCATCAAGCAGGGTAAACCTAATTCTACAGGAGTCGGCGCGATTGTGAGTCGGTATTCAGAGCCAAATAGGGGTTGGCGCGAGTGTACCAAAAGCAACCTGTGCCAATCAATGTGACTGTGCAAAAAAAAATGTGCCAAGCCAGATAACTATAGGAAAAAGGGAAAACCCAATGAGTAGTGATCAATCTTGACATTCTGGAGCTGAACAGGGGATGGCAAGCAAGCTAGCAAACCAGAAAAAGACAAACAAGCAAGCCAACGATCGAATTCGACCCAAAAAAGATAAAATGACAAACCCACATTGCTCCCCAGCGGAGTCGCCAATTTTTTAAGCAGGTAAATCCTCTCTGCGGATAGAGACGATCCCTCTAGCCCTAGAATGAGTCTAGAAACAAAGAGACATGCTAGAGTGTAGGTTCCTAATTATTGAATGAAAAGAGGATACGGTAGATCGACCTACCTGGAATCCAATACTGTCATCACGACTATAGTGGTGGTTGCCTCTTGCTCCTCCCTCGGCAAGTCATAATACTTCTGTAGTCATGATCGGATACCTGCACATAGATCAAGAAACAAGGACAACATACGGCATAATAATTTCATTCATAACTACTAGCCAGTCAAAGAGGGCTAAGCATATTGCATTAAACAAATGACATAACACAAAATGGGAACCAAACAATAGTCACCTATATGTATTGATAGAAGAGTTATATGAGTTAAAATAAGGTGGCAATTCTTGATCTCCTCTATTGAAGTTAAGTAAGATGTACATCTCAAATCTTCGTGAAATTCAAACGAGATGAGGGCATGGAATTAAGCCCTCTCAATGAAGTTCCTTCTTGTTCTATCTCTTCAATAGTTCAACTATAGTATACTCAATTCTCCATGTTAAACTAGCTTATACAGAAGATAATACTATGAGAAAAGGGGGGAGTTATAATTTCTGGTGAAGACTATCACTACAAGTTTCTGTGGAGGTGAAATCGTAAAACTAAAGGAAATTGGTATTCAATTAATACATTATGACTCATCTCAAGAGTTTAACAGTACAGATAATATATTTTAAAAACATTTATAACAGCTGTTGTTAATAATGACTTAATTTAATATGGGCCTAGTGTTATCCTTTATAAAATGACCTTTCAATAACAAGGCGGAAATAAGTTGACTCATGGTGGTCCGTAGTATATTTCTCTCATGCAAAGGTTGAATATTGATATATACTAAAGACATGAAACTTCTTATTACTCTGAAATGACCACTCAAATGCCCTACCTTGAGATAGGATTGGAAAAATGAAAAAATCTTTTCTTGAGAGAGAGATATATGAATGCAACTTTAGTGAGGAGTTGGATAACCGACATGTACTCAACAATATTGTTGGTGGCATCGCCAAGGAATATTCTGCCAGAACTAAGTATTTCCGACTCAGGTGTATAGAGGACCCAAGCAGCTGATGTAAGGTGTTGTGTGTGACGAATGATACCATCCGCATATCCAATGTATGGCAAGGATGGAAAAGACATCTATGTAAAACAAGAGAGTTTATATGAGAAAAAATACTCAAAAACAAAAATATTCCAGACACGTCAAAAGAAGACAAAACTTGTATACATAAAATTACAAAGCAAATGCCCAGTGAGACACTAGGTGAAATACTTCTTCAGATAGAGCCTGTTGCAAGGCTCAGCAAGTGGGATTCCATTACAGTCATGAAGTTCATAGGCCCCATTAAAAAGGACCTTCATGACAAAATATGGATCGAGCCATAGTGGTTGAAGCATTCCTGCCCCAAGAGGTTGTGTTTCTGATTGTCAAGTATAACGAGATCTCTCTCTTGGAAAGAAAGAGGCTTAACATATTTTCCGTATTGAGATTTAACTCGGCACTTGTGGTCTTAGAGGGCCAGTATGGCATCTCAACGAGTTTCATAAAATTGATTGAGCGAGAGAAAGCGCTCTTCTTTGGCAGTAATGCTGGGTAGGAGTTCAACGACCAATTTAAGTGATCGAATCTCACACTCAATTGGAAGAACTACTTCCAGACCGTATGCTAACTGGAATGGCATGAATCCTGTAGCATTCTTCATTGACGTAACACGAAGTATAAATTTTGATTCCATGTGGTTTTGTGATTTTTTACTAATCGATGAATCATGGCCTTGAGTACGCCATTTACGGCTTCGACTTGACCGTTAGATTGCGGATAGTAGGATGAAGACTGATCTTGTCGAAAACCTAGCATGGAAGTTAACTACGCCATCATTTGGTTTTGAAAGTGTGAACCATGATCTGTGACAATAGAGAAGGGTACACTGAAATGATAGATAACCTGATTGAACAAGAAAAGAGTAGCGGTCTCTCCATCAACCCAGAAAGTGGGAATGGCTTCAGCCCATTTCGTGAAATAGTCGACCGCAACTACGATGTAATTGTGTCTATCAGTGGAAGTGGGATTAAATGTCATGAAATATATTCCCCATTTAGCGAAAGGACCGATGGAGATGACTGGATGCATAGGGGAAGGGTGAGCACACATTTTCTTCATAAAAAATTGACGTGGATGGAACTTTTGGACCGCAGTGATGTAGTATTTAAACAAAGTAATTATCCACATGTAATTATCATAATTCAGGGCCAATGAGGCCCTTTGACATATAATAAATCACATGCTCACTATTGTCATCGTGAAATTGAACCAAAACCATTCCCAGGGAGGATGGTGAGGGTACAAGGTAGAGGAGAAATTCACACGAATAGTTGGGGGAACTAAGAAGTGGGGTGGAAATGAGTGCCCATTCTAGGGCATCAAATGACAGTTGAGCTTGATCATCCCATAGATGCGGTACCCCTTTCTTGAGTAAGCGCATAAAGCCTTTCGTCATCTCAGCATAGTTTACGATGAAGCAACGTAAGAAGTGTTTCTTTCCTTGCAAACGTTGGAGTTGTAGGATGGATTGTGGTGCAGGTAATTCAATAATTTCTCTTACCTTATCAGGATCAACCTTAATCCCATGCTTGGAGACAATGAGTCCAAGAAGACGTCGAGACTCGGAAAAAAATACACATTTATGTGGATTCAGACGGATGTTGTAGAACCTACACCAAGTAAATATTTCTCTAAGATGCACAAGGTGATGAGCTCATTTCTTGGAATGAGAAAGAAGATCATCCAAGTAAGCTTGTACAATGTGTCTAATATCATGAAATGCATAGTCCATGGCCCTTTGAAAAGTGGCTCTAGCATTCTTCAGGCCGAATGGGAGATTTTGATACAGAAATGTGCCCCAAGGACAAATAAAGGCGGTTTTATGCTGGTCATCTTTTTTAATCCCAATCAGGTTATATCCCGAAAAGCCATCCATAAGGGAGAAAGATTCACATCTGGCGCAATTTTCAATAATCTGATCTATAAACAGAGTAGGATAATTGTATTTTAGAAAAGTTGCGTTCAAATCATGATATTCAACATAGACTCGGATGGTGCCTTGTGTCTTATCTACGGGAATTGGATTGGCTACCCATTCTATCAAAGGAATGGGATAGATGAAACCAACGTGTAAGAGTTTTTCGACTTCTATCTTGATAGTTGCTACTTTGCAAGGGTGGACAGGTTAAAGCCTTTGCCGAATAGGCTTGGCATATTTGTTGTAAATCTTGATTTCATGCTTGACTATAAAATAATATATCCTTGGAATTTCATCGTAAGACCAAGCAAAATTATCATGGAACTCCTTAACAAGGGATGTGAAGCATGAAATTTCCTCAGTACAACCTGCTCAATGCAGCTTGTATTGAGCTTTAATTGTTTTGAACCCAGTCTTCATAGGCATAGTGTTAGAAATGTTTCTACATGTACCACTTCAACATAGATGTTTACAGGGCAGTCAGAAGCTGTCGGATGGAATGATCTCAGGTGGGTCGAAAGATGGGATTTGTATAGTGATCACATTTGAATAAGACATCGAAGCTCGAAAACTCTCCCCAAGGTCGTTCTTCTAGAGACATGATCTCTTAGATAGATTTGTCTATAGGTAGGGCTTCATCGAGGAGATCCTTATAAGGAACTATGTTGGGTGATAGGGTGGTACCATTGGTCGAAACTAAAGCAGTGGAGGGTTTAGATGCTGATTGGATGGCTTAATAAGCCAATTCATCTATTGATAGTGGCATCTGATCTTCATAGGAATAAATTTATAAAGGTGCTGTTAGGATCCAAGGGTCAATAGAGCCCTTTGAGATGGTGGACATCATTGAAACTCTGTGTGGAACCTAACGCGGTGGGATTGGAAATAAACCCATTATGGAAGATGTCTTCAAAAGACTAGTACCGACACCGACATAAGAGTAAGGAACTCCTCCTACTAAGGGCACAATGCTTCTAGGTAATGTGGAAAAATTAGGGGTGCAAAAGGATATCTGGTCCACTATAAATGTCTTCCCATCCAATGGAAAAAGGATGAGTTGGAAAACCGAAGAGATAATGGCAGTCATCACATAAGACCAACTGCGACTCAAAAGAAGATTATAGTCGAGATGACGTCCCGACTTCCCAGTGTCCACATTTATGAGCCAGTGGAGAACTAGTGACCATTACATAGTTGACATTACGCAGGTCGAAGCACCTTCATTTATGATAGTCTTATGTGGATTGGCCTCTCTTTCTACACAAATTGAACCTGGAAATCAAGTTGGTGTGAAAGAAGAGGTTTACATTTTTCCATATCAAAGATGGATAGCATAGAATCATGGGGGTCAATTCCACCAATGGTACAGCCATTTCCTTTGCTGGCAGGAAGGTTTGCTGGTACGGGAACATAGCGGTGCTCGCCAAGTCTGTGGCTGTGCAAATTTTATGATATTCGGAATATTAGGGTTGTTAATTTTCTTAATGGATTAAGTAAATAAAAGGGTGGAGGGACCCATAATCCTCAAGATGAATAAATATCCACTTTTTATGTGTGAATGTGGATTAATTAAGCCTAGATCTACATAATGAGGTAGTGGAGCCACTACTAATGTGAATGAATTGGAGATCATGTCTCATTAATGAGATAGAACATGGAGGTTGATACAGTCAACTAAGATCTTGGAAGGGATCAAACAAAAGATCATGGAGCATTCATGATGAGATGATGGAGGAAGTTGTGAAATTAATGCACACATGATGGAGAGGGTGTACATTGTACCTAGACATGATGTATGACTTGGATAGACAACGTAGTCAAACATGGAGGATCTTTTCCACATGCACAATGTAGTTTAGATGAGGGCCAAGGCATGGGAAGGCTCATAAACTATATAAAGAAGATGAATAAAACAATGAAGGAAGGCTATTGATTATTTATTTTGAGTTCTGTTTAGATCTGAAATTGCCATGTGACATTCCATTGCTTTCTTGGGCTGTTTAGCAAAGATTGCAAGTGCTGTTTAGCACAGGGTGTTCCTAGTCGGGAATCCCACCTCTTGCTTTGAGTAGCTCCGGAAAGAGTATTGTACTTCATTCTACATTATGCATTGGTGCCATACATCATTTTCCACTTTTCTACAAAACATCCATATTAAGAAATATTACATTTTTGAAGATCAGTTTAGAAGGTGAAGGTTGTCTTCAGTATTTCATCTGGAGAACTGGTGAAGGTTTATTCCTATCACCTTGGGCTTGGAGATCATCATTCCCAGAATTTAATTTCATATTTGGCATCATGCAAAAATATATTGACCTCCTAGCAGTAGTAATTCGCTCCAGAATTACGCTTTCCATTATTGCAGATCCAAAGGAGGAAGGAAGTTGCTAGCATTTCAGCTAGTAATCTTGTGAGGGATCATCCCCTCACTTTTACATCAGTATTTTCATCATCCTGGAGTTTATTGTAGCATATTTTAGCAGGCATAGAGCCTCTATTTCCCTTAAAGCGCAGTTTTTATGAGCAGTTGTGTAGCAGCAGTTGTAATCATCATTAGAGGATTAAGAATCTAGATCTAGAGCTTCTAGCTTGTAGATCTAAAGGAGGGATCAACCCTTCAAGCTTAGATCTGATCTTGTGACATATTTCAGCCATCTATTTGTCACATCTAGCTCTAGATATATAATCCTAGCAGATAAAGGATCAAACCCTAGGAGGGTGATTTTCCAAAGTTTTAGATTTGGAAAATTCTTTCTGGGTTATCTTCGGAACCCATCACATTGGCCAGATCTTGAATCTTGGCATCATCAAAGCTCTTGAGCCCCCTAGATCTGCATTTTCCTTTGTAGCATTTATATGTATATCAGCAACAACAGGGACAACAAAGTATTTATTCTGTAAGCTCACCTGTTACGCAATGCTAGTTGCAACACCATTGTAGGGTGATTCTAGGCCCTCTCTTGGGCTAGATCTACTCATTTTTCTATACATTGTGTAATTGTTTCATCTCCATATAATAAAATGGCTCGTCTTCTCTGTAATTTCTGATGTTTTCTTTAGATATATTTTTTACTTAGTTGTAGTTCTTATACTGTGTTTAAGTATTACTACATTCTCCTTTTTGGGATATTACAATGGTATCAGAGCATGATCTTTTGCTCAACTTGTGGACACTTCATATTTTTCATCAAAAGAAGAAGTAGATAGATGAGAACTATCATGAAGGATGATAGTTTTTCCATTCCTCTCTTTAGATCCAAGAAAGATCTCTCCAAGGAGGTCTATCAAATGAAGGGAGAAAAGAAAATGAAGGATCCAAGAATAAGATCTGAAGAGGAAGGTCTCAACACTTCCTATCAGTAGAAAAGAAAACCGGATAATCATAGATCTCCTCATAGATCTACTATTCCCACTTTCTTTGAAGAAGGTGAGAGGTATAGAAATGAAGAAAGAAGAGGACCTGAGAATCATGAGACTCTCAGTATGTATCTTGAAGAGTACAAAGCATAGTCTAGAGAATTCAAAGAGAGTCCAACTCTCCAAGAATTATTTGAACTCAAAGAAGAAAGAATATCCTATAGTAGCAATAGAAGGAAGAGCACAATAGATTCTATTTTACTACATATGATGGATCTTCCTCAAGCATTGTTAAGGCTTGGAGGAAAGAGTTAGATACATTTTTCATGCTACATTTTGTGGCTGAAAAAGAGGTTGTCCAAATTGCAACACTTCATCTTGTAAGTGAAGGCAATGATTGGTGGTTTTGTCACATGGAGCATGCAAAGGTGAATAAATATTCATATTTATTTCACAAGTTGAGGAAGAAGTTTGATGTGAAGAAGATAGAGATGTGCCACAAAGGGACATTTCCTAAGGAAACAAAGGAGGATGTCATTCTTGTCACTCTGGAAAAGATATCACTACATTCACCACTAGCTTCAGAAGTAATTTAATCTAGAGAAGAGACACTTGTAACCTTGCAAGATAGTCTTGAGCTCTTGACACACAGAGTCCCATGCATGATTCAGGAGATGCATGAGGAAGAAGAGGAAGATTCCAATGTTGGTACACTGGTAGAAGAGTAACCATCTCTCTTACCAGTAGTTGGAGACACCATTGTCCCAGTTAGAGGAACTCTTGTGTTCTGTTAAGAGATTCCCATACATCAGTTGATCTAAGGTATGCATACACATTCATCACCTATTGTTTCAGTAGATCTTATTGAAACTTATGGGGACATGCCATCAGGGCTAATGCATAACCAAGGGTTAGAACAAAATGCTGATTTGAAGCAACAAAATATCACAATGCAGAGGACCCTTGATCTAATAGAGGAGATGAAAAGCTATCCCAGTTCATCATGGATGGATTACATTCAACCTTTTGAGTTGAAGTGTAGAGTTTTAGAAGAAGGGAAAAGCATGATCCTATGTGCAATGACTGGTTATGAGATCAATATTGTACCTTTCTTTGAGATAGCATATGGATTACCATGCAGATCTATACCGCTGTCACTTAGTAGTAGTGATAATGAAGATACCCCATTATTCTTGGAGCATTCTAAAGGTATCTTCACTGATGAAGAAATGGAGGTTAAGATGATGAATGGTAGACATCTTGATATGAGAAGTCTTTTCTCCTTTCTTCATGACACTTTCTCAATGAGCATCTCACAGCTTAAAGAGAGAATTCTACCTGCAACAGATCCATAACCTCATTGGTTTTGGAAGGCCATGGATGAGAAGAAGCTCTCATTAAGAGATCTCATTTAAAGTGCACTTCAAAATTTTATGGAGTGCAAATTTCTTCAACAGTTTGAGGAGGTTGGTATCCTACAACGGGACGATACCAAGTATTTGCAGAATAAGATCCATCATTCACATTGGGATGAATGGTTGATAGTATGGAGCAAGGGGTTTCCAAACCACTTGCAGATATGCTATGCTGGTTGCTCTTGGGTGAGTATGGCTACCACTCAATGAGTCATAATTTTTTGATTCATGCCTTGCACATCACTGGAAGAATGCAGAAGAAGAAGGAATGGTTTCTATGGTTGTTGAGAAGAGATTTTTGACATCACATGTTATATATATGTCCATGTATTTACTATTATTTGGGATATGTCTCATTTATTTACATGTATTTCTGTTTCAGATGTATCTCATGTTCATGTATGTACTTGGGTTTGGGAGAAAGCATAACTCTCACATGATGTGGCATAAGGAGCTTGTTTGTATTATGTTGAGGAGACATCTCACATGTCCACTACTATATTGTTTCTCCATGAATTGCATCATGATAATGCAAGGAGGCAGCAAGAATCCTTGTTGCTATGGTTACTATTGGGAGAGTATGGGTTGAATTATTCCCATACATTGCATGACACTGTTGGAGGAAGGCAACAGGAGGCCTTAAAAATTTGGGTTCTATTGGGTGATTATGGTCATTGTACATGGTATGATGATGATGTGATGGGGCAACAAGATGCCTTGTTAAGGTGGCTTCTCTTGAGAGAATATGGCCACTACATTTGGTACAATGATGATGTGGTATGGCAACAAGAGGGATTACTGAGATGGCTACTTTTAAGAGAGTATGGCTCTCATATTCTCATTGATGATTTGGCATGGAAACAAGAAGCATTGTTGCGGTGGCTTCTTTTGAGAGAGTGTGGCTCTCTTACTTGTTTTCATGATGATCTAGCATGACACCAGGAGGCTTTGCTACGTCGGTTGTTATTAGGAGAATATGGTCTGACATTGTTTATGTTTTCCCATATACCTCTACTTATTTTTTTCACTATGATGATGTGATGTTTGATTCCTACATGGCCAACATGGCTAATGATGAGGGCATTGACATGTGTAATCTACTCTATGTATCATGGGTGGGAGAGATAGTTCATGAGTTGGGACTTTCCACTTTGGGAATGAACCACTTTATCTTATGTATCTCATGTATAGAGGGGAAATTTGGTCATCATATGGTTGCCACTTGGAGATTCATTGATGAGGATGGGTATCTAACTTTTTAGTTGGAAGCCATTCTAGACATTCTAGAGAGGCAACTTTGTAGCTGGAAATGCATGACACATTGTGACAGATGGGAAGGCCTTCCACTTGAGGATGCCATTTGGAGGGAGGATGTTTGCTGTAGCATCCAATTTTGCAGTTGCTTGAGGTCAAGAAAAATTTTTCTGGGGAGGACTGTAATATTCCCAAATTTTCACCTGATATTTGGAATATTAGAGTTCTTAATTTTCTTAATGGATTATGTAAATAGAAGGGTGGAGGGACCCATAATCCTCAAGATGAATAAGTATCCACTTTTTATGCGTGAATGTGGATTAATTAAGCCTAGATCTACATAATGAGGTAGTGGACCCACTACTAATGTGAATGAATTGGAGATCATGTATCATTAATGAGATAGATCATGGAGGTTGATACAGTCAACTAAGATCTTGTAAGGGATCAAACAGAAGATCATGGAGCATTCATAATGAGATTATGGAGGAAGTTGTAAAACTAATGCACACATGATGGAGAGGGTGTATATTGCACCTAGACATGATGGATGACTTGGATAGACAAAGCAGTCTAACATGGGGGATCTTGTTCACATGCACAATGAAATTTAGATGAGGGCCAAGGCATGGGAAGGCTCATAAACTATATAAAGAAGATGAAGACAACAATGAAGGAAGGCTATTGATTATTGATTTTGAGGTTTGTTTAGATTTGGAATTGTCATGTGACATTCCATTGCTTTCTTGGGTTGTTTAGCAAAGATCGCAAGTGTTGTTTAGCACAAGGTGTTCATGGTCGGGAATCCCACCTCTTTCTTTGAGTAGCTCTGGAAATAGTATTGTACTTAATTCTACATCAGGCATTGGTGCCATACATCTTTTTCTACTTTTCTGTAGAACATCCATATTCAGAAATTGTACATTTCTGAAGATCAATTTGGAAGGTGGAGGTTATCTTTAGTATTTTAGCTGGAGAACCGGTGAAGGTTTATTCCTATCAACTTGGGCTTGAAGATCTGCATTCCAAGAGGTCCATTTCAGATTTGGCATCAGGCCAAAAGTTATTGACCTCCTATCTGTAGTAATTCCCTCCAGAATTACACTTTCCATTATTGCAGATCCAAAGGAGGAAGGAAGTTGCTAGCATTTTAGCTAGTAATCCTGTGAGGGATCAACCCCTCAACTTGCCATCGGTATTTCCATCAGCTTGGAGTTTATTGCAACATATTTCAGCAGGAATAGAGCCTCTCTTTCCCTTACAATGCATTTTTTATGAGCATTTGTGTAGCAGCAACTGTAATCATCATTGGGGGATTGAGAAGCTAGATCTAGAGATTCTAGCGTGTAGATCTGAAGGAGGGATCAACCCTTCAAGCTTATATCTGATCTTGTGACATATTTCAACAATCTATTTGTTAGATCTAGATCCAGATATATAATCCTAAAAGATTAAGGATCAAACCCTAGGAGGGTGATTTTCCAAAGTTGTAGATCTGGAAAAACCTTTCTCGGTTATCTTGGGAACCCATCACATTGGCCAGATCTTGAATCTTGGCATCATCAGAGCTCTTGAGCTCCCTAGATCTGCATTTTCCTTTGCAGCATTTATATTTATATTAGTAGAAGTAGGGACAACACATTATTTCTTCTGTAAGCTCACCAGTTACACAGTGTTAATTGCAGCACCATTGTAGGGTGATTCTAGGCCCTCTCTTGGGCTAGATCTACTCATTTTTATATACATTGTGTAACTGATTCATCTCCATTTAATAAAATGGCTCAGCTTCTCTATAAATTATGATGTTGTCTTTAGATCTATTGTTTACTTATTTTTAGTTTTGATATTGTGTTTAAGTATTTGTAATATTCCTAAATTAGCATGCAACTAATTGGAATATTAATTTTTGGTTTTTGCACCTAGTATATGAATAAATGGAGGAGGAGACCCATACTTAACTTAAACCAGCATAAAAGCCCTCTTGGTATGAAAGGGGATCATTCTAGTAGCTGGATTTCACACCCTCATGTATGAACAGGGACTTTTGCATGTGGACAAAGTAAAGTTTGACCAAGTCAACAACATTCATGAAGAGGAGTGGATCATCAATGTAAATAGCTCAATATGAACTAGGATCAGCTTAGATAAACATATGAGATTCGGATTGAGGACACTTAGGTGTGAAAAGGGATGAAGCAGGTTGAAGAGGTCAACTTTGACCAAATCAAACAATGCTGTTAAGGGAGAGTGCCCTTAATGGAGATACAACGCAATTTTGAAGGGAGAATGAACATGTGCATGTGGAAACCCTAATGGGTGGGACCCAAGGTCAGGAGGCTCACACAGATTATAAGAAAGAGAATGGAAGCCATTTGAGGTTAGGTTATGGATTATCGATTTTATGGTCTATATGACTATTTTGCATTCTCTTGTTGTTTAGCAGAGTTGCAGTGTTGCTTAGCACAAAACATTCCTGTTTTGGAATTCCTTCTTCTTTCAAGAGAGGCCTCTTGAGGGAGATTTTTCTTCATTTCTCCACATTCAGGCTTTAGGCCAATCATCCTCCTTCAGCTACAGCACAATTTCTGTTTAGAGCTGGGTTGTGTTGTAGGGTGTTGCAGTGGAGGCTTCACAACACCACTTCCGGAGCTTATATTTTAGAGGAGGAAGCTTTCCTTCCTTTGGGAGATCAATGAGGAAGCCTTTGGAGTAGATTTCATATCTTGGAACTTGGCCAATACAGTTCCTATCTCCTACAGTGCAGTCCCTCTCCTTGACTGTGTTATTTTCAGTGTGCATTTGTAGTAAGGGTTTGCAGGTTGTTTGGAGGGTAAGATCTTCAGTTTTAGGATCAACCTTTCACTTGGAAGATTTATTGGAGGAGGTATAATTGTTCAGCTTATGCATCATACTCAGCCATCTCCATCTAGTTCTTGAGTTGCAGCTGCTACTTAGTCTTGTGACTGCAACTCCGACATTTTTTCCATTTTGCATATTTCAGGAAAATCCTTCTAGGATTGTCTTGGAATTGTGTTTGGGGGTTTATATATTTTCTCCCAACATTGTATGAGCTCTATATTTTCATATTTTTGTATTGACACTTCCTAGCAGTAGTTCCTCTAATAAAACTATGCTGTCATAGCCTTGGGAATTTTCTGTGTAGCAGTGATCTTCATTTTTCCATGTACATGTTTCTTGAGGCTTGTATTGCCTAGCTTGAGTGGTTGCTTCCTCAAGATATTGTATTCATTTGCTGATATGTTCCTAATATGATGGCTATTTGGATCTTAGTACACCCTATGTGTTGATGTATCACTGCTCTTTCATTATTGTATTCAAGTATTGTTGTATCTGCAATTCTGGGATATTATAAGATATTCCCAATATTGCTGATTTTCCCTATTTTTGGATATTACAGTGGTATCAGAGAATAATCTTGGCTCAGCCCGTGGATATCAGCCAATATGCTATCTAGAAGACAAGAAGAAGAAAATATGAACAGAAAGAAGAATCCATTCTTTGGAGGAAGAGAGGAGGAGAAACTTCCAAAGTTTCTGTCTCAAACTTTGTAGAGCATTCATGAAGATCTCAAGAAGATGAGAAGGGAGATGTGTATAGAATATCCAAGAGGGTTTGAATCTGAATCAAAATCTAGATTTTCCTATGATGAGTGTGAGTATGCAGCCACACACTATGATGCACAACACAATCACATGCCCAGATTTTCCATGAGAGAGATGGAAGAAGAGGGAATGGCTAGGAGGGAAACTCTTAGTGATTTTCTGCAAGAGTATGAATGTCAAACTTAGAAGTTTAGAGATCATATCACTTTCTTGGAGTTTTGCAAGATCAAGGTGAAGAGAAGCAAGTAGCATGATATGTGTAGATTTATTCTATCCACTTTTTATGGTTCACCTAGATGTTCAGCTAGAGCTTGGGTGGAGGAGCTAGACTACTATTTGCAGCAACACCAAATTTCTGAAGATGAGGCCATCAAAGTTGCAGCACTGCATTTTGGAGGTAAGGCCTATGCATGGTGGAATTTTGAGTCTTTCTCTTTGAAGAATGCAAATAATTATTCTTATGCTAGGTTCACTAAGACATTGGTGGAAAGATTTGATGGAAAAATTTCTGAAACACATGTGGTGAAGCCAAACAAACTTAAGAAAAAAAAACCTTGCATGTGATGGAGGAAATTATAAACTCAACTCCACTTCAGAAAAACATGAAGGAGGTTGATATCTTACATCATAAATTGCTAGAGGTGAGACCTATATCTCATATTCTTGAACAAGAGGGCATGTAGATCCCTTTTTCAAAAGAGGATCCAATCATTTGGAGGTTGCCCATACACATTGATGAGGATGAGGGCAACAACATTGTCATGTCTAGAGTTTATCTAGCACCTCATGTAGAGGAAGAGGGAGCTCTTGCTAGAACTAGAGGGATTCTTGTATCATTTCAAGGAATTCCCCAGGATCTCACATATGGAGATCAAGTCACAACTCATGATCAACATGTGCCATTGATGATATGGTGTAAAAATATGGAGATAAAAGGAGGAGATAGGGAGGATGACCAACATCATGTGATGAGGAGCACACATCCATATCTATTTCAGGAGGTTGATGCACCTAAGAGGGAGACTAGATTGTGCAGTGAGGGAAAGGGAAAATATTTCCATTCATATATGCAGTCTACTCTTGATCTTGATGTCTCATTGCATGGAGGCATTTCACCGGGGAAACCGCTAGATCAACAAAGGAGGATGGATGCTTCACATTTTTAGGCACCAATCATTGATTTCAGAGGAGTGGAGACCTTGGGAGAGCTTGGTATGAAGTTTGGAGTCTTGGGTAGGCTCCAGGAGGAAAGAGGAATTCTCTCAACATTATCTTTGCCCACTCTCATTTCAGATTCTGTGTTGTGGCAGGAGCAACATGGGAAGGATAACAACCTTCCAACTTGCATCTTTGGCATGATATATGTCAAAGAAGAGGATGAACATATGACATATGTTATTCATGATAGTTCATGAGCTCTGTCATTGTGGAGGATAGATCCATATTGGAATTCCCAGCTATTGATGGAATATTCCAAGGATCTTTTCACTTATATGATATTGGATGAACAACTACATGAGGAGGGATATTTAGTTAGAGATGGGGGCATCTACTATCATGGTAGGATATTCTTATCTAAAGCTTCCAAGCTCAAGGAGAAGTTGCTACAAACAGCTCATGAGAATTTCCTTTTCGGCCACACTTATTCTATGAGAGCATACCACACCATCATGGAGGGGTATTTTTGGGAAGGCTTTGAGGAGGAGATATATCAACATATGAGGAGATGCATGGATCATGTAGAGATGGAGGAGATACATGACTCTTTGGAAGAGTTAACACAACTACTTGTTTTCTCTTTAAGGATGAGAGGGGACTCATCTATGAGCCACTCCAATTGCATGAGCAAGACATGTGGTAAGGGTATTGTTTGTTTGCATAATGATTTGTATAATGTATATATGCATCCCTTAACCATATATGTGCAGGATGTTTCTCCAAGGAGGAGCATTCTTTCTTCTAGACTTCATGGTATACTTGAGGCCATGAGCAGTATTTATAGCCACTCCCTAGGAGGCCTTGGGGAGGGGATGTATTATGGAGAACATGCTCACTTTGCACCATACATTGTTCACTTTCTCCAGAAATATGAGTAGAGTGGGGCAGCAAGAAAGTGGTTGAGAAACCACAATTTTTGTCACTCTCTATTGCAGTTGAGGGTCAAAATGCGTTGGTTACATCTAAGGGACCATCGCCCTTCTCCCTTGCTACATATGGCAGCAATTATGGTTCTTATTATGGTTCCCTATGTCACTGTTGTTCTTGTATCTATTAGGAGCATGATTGGGGGAGAGACACATTGGTTGGATGTGTCCTTTGGGGAAGAGGATTCCAACATTTTTTGCATTACATGTTCTAAGGGGAACATAGGAGATGATATGGCCACCACAACAAAACACTTGTCTCTTTATGAGGTGGGCCATGATATTGTTTGGAGCACTTGGGTTGTGACTCTCATAAATTTTTGGGAGAAACTTTTCTATGAGTTTCCATGTCATGTTGTGCGGCAGCAGTTAGGAAAACTACGCTGCGACCACCTAGGAAACTGTTGGTACCTTTCAGCTTTACATGAAACCTTCAGTATTCCTCTCACTTGGATGCCATATGATGGTGACCTCCTCTTCATCATATATGGAATGGTTTGGGCCAGCATGATTCACTACATTGGAGGGAAGATCTTTGGAGATTCAGTTTTCTTCTTGCCACTTGGAGGCAACATTTTTGCAGCCCAAGAATGGCAGACAAACTACAATTATCATAAGTGGAGAAGGGAACAACATGGGGTAGGATATTTTGTCTACCATCATCAGATTTTCAGCCCACCTGTATTGCAGGAGCTCAACATGGAGGAGGATTTTCAGGAATTTCCATGTGGAGAGGTAACTCATTTTGTATGGATGATAGCTTGGGGATGGGAGATTCATATGGGGATGGTAGATCCCAATGTATCATACCTCATGCCTCAAGAAGGCCTTTAGACAACCCATTTTTGCCTCCATGGATATTTTAATTTTACATGATGATATCTATTTGGGATGCTCACCAAAAGCTAGCTTGTATACTTAGGAGGGGCAACTTGAAGATGTATTGATGAGACAACATCTTGATCCTTGGAGGATTATATCATATGAGGATGCTACTGGGGAAGAAGAGGAGGCTCTTCAGTTCTATCCTTGCAATTGTTTGATGACAAGCAACATTTGGTAGGGGAGGACTGTAATATTCCAAAATTAGCATGTAGCTAATTGGAATATTGATTTTTTCTTTTATCACCTAGGAGTTGAATAAATGGGTAAGGAGGCCCATGAATATTAAAAATATGAATAAAATCCCTCATAGTGTGAAAAGGGATCATCATAGGAGCTAGATTTCACACCCTCATGTGTGAACAAGGACATTTACATGTGGACAAGGTCAAGTTTGACCAAGTCAACAACGCTGGGATAAGAGGTGGAGATCATCTTGTGAGGCAACGTAGAGATAGTGGGAGGAATATTCCTTGGTTAAGGAAACCATAATGAGTGGGACCTAAGATGAGAGGGCTTCCATTTGTATAAAAGGAGGGAAAGGCAACCATATGAGGATATGTTATGGATTATTGATTTTATGGTCTGTATGACTATTTTGCATTCTCTTGTTGTTTAGCAGAGTTGCAGTGCTGCTTAGCACAAGGCATTATTGTTTAGGAATTCCTTATTCTTTCAAGAGAGGCCTCTTAAGGGAGATTTTTCTTCATTTCTCCACATTCAGGCTTCAGGCCAAGCATCCTCCTTCAGCTAAATCACAGTTTCTGTTTAGAGCTGGGTTGTGTTGCAGGGTGTTGCAGTGGAGGTTTCAAAACACCACTTCTGGAGCTTATATTTCAGAGGAGGAAGCTTTCCTTCCTTTAGGAGATCAATGAGGAAGCCTTTGGAGCAGATTTCATATCTTGGAACTTGGCCAATACAGTTCCTATCTCCTACAGCGTAGTCCCTCTCCTTGACTGCGTTATTTTCAGTGTGCATTTGTAGTAAGGGTTTGCAGGTTGTTTGGAGGGTGAGATATTCAGTGTTAGGATCAACCTTTCACTTGGAAGATTGATCCAGATCTTGGGGGGGAGGCCCCAAAGATCTAAAAAGTTGAAATAGATCTGACAAGATCTGCAAAATTAGAATGCCAGAAAAGAAGAGAGAACACAAAGAAAATAAAACCACAAAGAAACTTGTTTTATTAAAACAGAGAATAATTGTAGAAGCTACATTGTGGTAGACAATCTGTCCTTTTACAAACCGAGGCTTGTTATTTATAGCCTTTTTTGAGTTACAATACCATGTGTAGATACCATAGGCCAATACCATGGGTAGATACCACTTACAATACCATGGGTAAATCCCATGTGTGAATGAATACCATGGGTGGATACATACCATGGGTCACTTACAATACCATGGGCGAATAAATATCATGGGTGGATGAATACCATGGGTCGATGCCATTTACAATACCATGGGTAAATTCCATGGGTGGATGGATAACATGGGTAGATGAATACCATGGGTTGATGTCATTTTCCATTCGGATCATTCCTCACTCCTTAAGAAGCAATGGTCCCCATTGCGTGAAGTTCCCTCCTGAGAAGCCTTTTTTGAATATGAAGAGCCACTGAAGATAAGGGTTTTGTGTAGTTAACCCATAACAGTGATGAACGAAGATCCGAGGATAGAGATACCCTGTAATGCTTGTGACCAACTGTGATATTGACAGTGTGCAGCCTAGCAAATGGACTTCGATGAAGTGTGGGTTTGTGGATGAACCAAAACCATGACAAACAAAGATCCGAGGATAGAGATACCCTGTAATGCTTGTGACCAACTATGTGACTAACAGTGTGCGGCCTAGCAAATGGACTTCGATGAAAATGATTTTGTGCGGTTGACCCATAACCGTGATGCTGATTGTTGATGAAGTAGCAGGTGCCTACATAGCTTGGGGTGGGAGGGCATGTCTCCAAATAACCCAAGCCGAATGCTGCTATGATGAAACTGATGAATGTGAAGCAGGTGCCTACTAAAGCGGGGTGGGAGGGCACGTCTCCAAAGGGAACCCGCTCCGAATGCTGCTCCAGATTTAAAATGAGCATAACTCGGTCAATATAACTCAGAATATTTATTATAACCTGTTTTTGCAAATGGAATGATCATTACACATCTTCTCATGTGTTTGAAACCACTATCTAGAGACTCTAGACTCTCATATTCGCGTTGGAACTGTCTCACCGTCACAAAATTTCTGAAAAAAATAGTTGATTTTAAATCAACGATAACTCCCACATCCGGACTCCGATTCGACCGATTTTTTTTTTGAACTTGGGTGATTTTTCAAGAGGAGCTCAGATATATCTCCATTTATTTGAAATTTTTTATTAAAAACTGCAAAAAATGACAGGAGAGCCGCCGTCCATGAATTGTCGTCAGAAAAATTGCTTCAACATTGCTGATTTTGAATCAGCGATATCTCCCTCATCCGAACTCCAATTTGGCCGATTTTTTTTTTGAATTTGAGTATTTTTTCGCAAGGAATCCAGATCTGGTCTTTTTTTTTTGCAAATTTTTTACCAAAAGTTTCAGATCTGATCTGAAAACTCGCCGCCCAAAAACATTCATGGATTTTGCTGAAGATTGCTGCAAAACATTGAAGCTGAAATATGTTTCAAACCCTCATTCCCATGGAGGCGTAACCTGAATCTGATACCACTATCTGGATCTTGGGGGGGAGGCCCCCAAGATCTAAAAAGTTGAAATAGATCTGACAAGATCTGCAAAATTATAATGCCAGAAAAAAAGAGAGAACACAAAGAAAATAAAACCACAAAGAAACTTGTTTTATTAAAACAGAGAATAACTGTAGAAGCTACATTGTGGCAGACAATCTGTCCTTTTACAAACTGAGGCTTGTTATTTATAGCCTTTTTTGAGTCACAATACCATGTGTAGATACCATAGGCCAATACCATGAGTAGATATCACTTACAATACCATGGGTAAATCCCATGTGTGGATGAATACCATGGGTGGATACATACCATGGGTCACTTACAATACCATGGGCGAATAAATATCATGGGTGGATTAATACCATGGGTCGATGCCATTTACAATATTATGGGTAAATTCCATGGGTGGATGGATAACATGGGTAGATGAATACCATGGGTTGATGCCATTTTCCATTTGGATCAAAGATCCATTGGAGGAGGTCTACTTGTTCAACTTATGCTTGATATTCAACCATCTCCATCCAGTTCTTGAGTTGCAGCTGCTACTCAGTCTTGTGACTGCAACTCTAAAATTTTTTCCATTTTGCATATTTCAGTATTTCCTTCCAGGATTTCTCGGAATTTTGTTTGGGGGTTTATATCTTTGCTCCCAACATTGTATGAGCTCTATATTTCCATACCACTGTAATATCCTAAAATGGGAATGCAACAATACATGAACACAAATGTGGAATAGAAATGGGAAATAACTCATAAAATGCGTATAAATCACATGGCCATTAATTATATGTACAACAGCAAGAAATATGATCCATTATATTCGCCAAAAGTTTGGAAAAGCAAAAATATATGCCCTAAAAATTTTATTCCCAGAGAATTGCGTTATATTAGGGAGAAATAATGCTGGGATCCCTTAGATTATGTAATATGGGAGTCACACCCAGAAAATATTCAGAAAAAAATCTCTTTTGCTTGTTTAAACAGATCTCTCGGTCCCGATATGGCTTGAAATCACTGAAATCCCATGACTTGACTAAACATAAATTTCTTGAAGCATGCACAACATCATTTAAAGAGGGTTTCTGATACAATATGCTACAAATATCAGATCTGGAGTTTTATTGCTCAAAACATGAAGAAAAATAGGGATCTAGTCCCTTTTATACATTAGGAAGATAACTCGGCAAGGGTTTCATGAAAGCACCATGTAAAAAATGTTAGATCTGCAGATATGGATCTGAAAAACACAGTCTAATTTAAGCTTTATATAACTACAACTGAATAATACAAGAAATGAAGGAGGATCCTTATTAAAAGCTTTCCAGGAGAAGGGTTGGCCCTTTCCCTAAGAAACAATCTCAAGATTGAGGGAATTGACCCTCACACTACAACTCTGCTAGAAATGATGTAGTTCCTACAAGAGACTACTCTGTAGATGATGGAAGTCCTTTGAACAAGTGTCAAGATAAGAAATTTTTCTCCTGAGCCTTCCTTACTGATCTCCCAAAGGAATGGAGGCTCCCTCCTTTGAAAGATGAGCTCCATAAGTGGTGTTGTGAACCCTCACTGCAACACCCTACAACACATCGTTATACTGCTACAGAAATAACATTATAGTTGAAGGAGGATGCTTGGCCTCAAGCTTGGATGTGAGGCAAGTCAGTACAAGCTCCTTCAAGAGGCCTCTCAAGAAAGGAGAAGGATTCCTAAACAGGAAGTCCTTGTGCTAAGCAGCACAATAATCTCAACTAAATAGTTGAAGAAAGCAAAATTCATACAGACCACCAATGCAATATCAAATCATAAGGTGTCCTGATATGGCTGCCTTGCCCTCCTTTTATACATGTGTGAGCCTTCCTACCTTGGGCCCCACTCTTTAGGGTTTCCTCCACCAAGGAATATTCCTCTCATTGTCTCTACACTATCTCACAAGATGATCTCCACCTCCTATCCCAACACTGTTTGACTTGGTCAAACTTGACCTTGTCCACATGCAAAAGTCCTTGTTCACACATGAAAGTGTGAAATATAGTTTTACGTTGACCCCCTTTCACATTATGAGTGATTTTATTTAGATTTTTATTATGCATGGGCCTCCTTACCCATTTATTCATCTCCTAAGTGAAATCAAAAAAATGTAATATTCCAATTTGCTACATGAAAATTTTGTAATATTATAGTCCTCCCCTCCCAAATGTTTCTTGTCCTCAAGCAACTACAAGGATAAAGTTGAAGAGTCTCCCCTCCTCCTACTGTAGCATCCACATATGATGAAATCCTCCAAGGAATGAGATGCTGTCTCATCAATGAATCTCCATATTGCCCCTCCCAAGCATGCAAGTCCAAATGGCTTACATCATAAAAAGGTGGAAGGTGTAAGTGGAAACCTTCTTGCTGTCCCATGGCCTCCTCAAGATAGGAATTATGACAAGCATACAGGATCTCATAACCAATGAGGTATTCCCAAACCCATGCTATCGTCCAAATGAAATGAGCCATTCTAGGTAGCTCATCAAAAGAATCCTCAACCCCCGGTGTATGCAATGTGTTGGGGCTGTAAGAAGAGGGTAGATTTTCCCATACAAGTTGCTTCTCTCTCCATTTATGGTAGGTATGGGGTTGTTTCTGATCTTGGGCTAAAATTTCATGGCCTCCAATAATGGCCCAAGTTACTCCGCCAAATAAATCAGCCATGAAGTGCCACCTCCAAGAACTCAAGTTCTCCAAATGGCTCCTCCCACATAAATGAAAGAGATGTGATGTGGCAATCATTGTTTTCCCATTGCTTCTCCTGAAACATAAAACATGTAAAGTAGAGAGAATCATACTCCCAATGGTCATCTCCAACTCATATCCCACTCTCCAAAAAAATCTCCCCATGAACATAAAAATATCAGCAATACATGGAAGCAAAAACCAATGGAAACAAAATGGGAACCCTCACTGCATGCACTGAAAAACATATTTTCAGAAATGGATGCCATAAATAACAAAATAAACTCTTGGTTCCCATATATATGACAATATAAAACCTAAATCCAAGAATAGAGCAAAAACAAATCAAACTAGGTGGGTTAAACAGACCTCCCACACCTAGGATAGCTAGAAAAGGGTAAAACCCCAAAACTACTGCAATATGAAATCACTGCATAAAGAGACAACACAGTATAATGAGAGTTTATGCATAGAAATAGTTGAGACAAATATATCTGATATTTTATGAAATAATATGGCTCAATCACTGAGATCTAGTCTCCTTTATACAAAATCTAGAGAACCCGGGAAGGGTTTCTAGGAATACACCCAAATACAAATGGTGTTCTTCAACACTAAGACTGAATAATCACTGCAAAATAAAGCACAAGAATATAGAAGTCTGTAAGAATATAGATCTGATGCAGATCTGATCAAAGGTCTTCCCCCATGGAGGGATCAACCATCCAATCATAGGAAAACTCTCAAAAGAGCCACAAGATTCACTGTAGAAAATGCCCTCTAGAAATAATGCAATTTCTGACTGGAATAATGCTATAGGCGATGGAAATATGTTGGCCTGCTGCCAAAGATCTGAAATCAGCCCAAGAACCCTCCAAAATGATCTCCCAATAGAAGGAATCATTTCTCCTATGCAAAACCAACTCAGAAAGTGGGTTTCTCAACCCTCCACTGCAACACCCTACAACTCAACACAACCTCCTACAGAAACTGCGCTGAAAATGAAGACTGAAGCTTGGCACCAATTCCGGATGTGTGGAATGATAGATCAGGTCTCTCCCAAGGGCTCCTCAAAGGGAAGAGATGGAATTCCTAAACAGGAAAACCTTAGTGCTAAACAACACCAACAACCTTAGCTAAACAATTGAAGAGAGCAAAGTCTAAGTAGACACATCAAAATATAATTCATAAGCTGTCTTGCTATGGCTACCTTGCCCTCCTTTTAAAGATGTGTGAACCTTCTTGACTTGGGCCCCACTCATTAGGGTTTCCTTCACCAAGGAATCTTCTTCCCACTATCTTTGTGCTGTCTCACAAGATGATCTCCACCTCCTATCCCAGCATAGTTGACTTGGTCAAACTTGACCTTGTCCACATGAAAATATCCCTGTTCACACCTGAGAGTGTAAAATCCAGCTAACATTATGATCCCTTTTCACATTATAGGGGATTTTATTCATATTTTTATTATGCATGGGCCTCCTTACCCATTTATTCATCTCCTAAGTGAAATAAACAAAATTTAATATTCCAATTTGTTGCATGCAAATTTTGGAATATTACAGTCCTCCCCTCCCAAATGTTGCTTGTCCTCAAGAAACTGCAAGGATAGAACTGAGAAGTCTTCCCTCCTCCTACTATGGCATCCACATATGATGAAATCCTCCAAGGAATGAGATGCTGTCTCATAAATGAATCTCCATATTGCCCCTCCCAAGCATGCAAGTTAGCTAAATAGCTATCATCATGAACAAGTAGAGTACTCGAGAAGGCAATATGGTGCTATCCATCGGTCCCCTTGAGGAATGGAATCTGAAATGTAGTGGGAAACATCATTCCCATGTGGATTCTCCATCCCCAAGCAATCATCCATACAAAATGAGTTACCTCCCAACATGGAAACTCCAGAAAATCCTCCTTGTCCCTCAAGTGCAGCAAGAGTGAAGTGATCCTGGGAACACTCCATCAATGAGTCCAAGCTCCAAAGTGACAGCACTATTGGCCTATGCAAATAGGCTCCTGTCAATACATAGCTCCATTCTTTGACATGCTTATTGTCACAGACATCTCTCATAATGATGCTACATACAAGAAGTTTCTTCCAAAGTGAAAGTACTTCCAGATCATTCAAGGCTAAGGAGTAGCCCCTTTGCACCATGATAGTGCCATCGCCTACTCTTGCAACATCATGCCAAGTGCGAGAGTCAATCTGCCCTTGCTCTCCAAAGAACACCCAAAGAAACAAAAGTTTTGGCTGCCTCTTCATACCTCCATCATACAAATCATGTGGTGAAGACATAACATAATGCATCCACACTCCTTGCTGCCCAATGATGTAAGTATCCTGCCAAGTTCCTTCCACCCACATACCCTTAGAGAAGGCATATGTCTCATGATGGCCAAACTCTCTCAAGAGTAGCCAACACAACTTTGCCTCTTGTTGCCCTGTGTCATAATTTTCAAGTGGCTCACCAGACTCTTGCTCTCCACCCACATCCACTCAACTACTTGTGGATGTCTCCTACCATTCTCCATCTTGGTACTCCTCCCATGAGGGCTAACCTCCTCCCAAATTAGTTTTATCTTCTTGCATTTCATGGGATGTTGAAATGCAATACCTTGGAGATATTCTAGAAAAGGCCTCATACCCATAACCATCTTGAATCTTTCAAGATCCAAATGTGATGAGGGAAAAACCTCCTCAAACTGTTGAAGAACCTTGCACTCCATGTCATGTTAATGTGCATCTCCAATGAGATCTCTCCATGAGATCTTCTCCTCATCAATGGTCCTCCAAAATCAATAAGGTCTTGGATCTGTTGCAAGTAGAAGTTTCTCTTTGAGTTGTGAGATGCTCATTGAGAAAGTGTCATCTAGAAAGGAGAAAGTTTTTCTCATCTCAAGATGTCTACCATATATCATTCCTTCCTCCAAGTTTTCAAACCCCAACCTCAAGTGTGGTATGCAATTCAACAAAGGTACATGAGGATGATGGTTCATTTCTTCCTTGACCCATTCAAGTTTGCACAGCGCAGTGCAATCCTGCTACTCCAGATCAGCAGTATGCATTGACCCTTGGTCATGCAAAGGTAGATTTCCACAACCTTCTAAAATATTTGCTGCAATAGAAAGTGGAAATTCAATCATACCTTGATGGGACTTGGGAACACCTTGTATGGCTGCAAGAGTTTCTTCTTCTAATGTGTTGGCTCCCCCAACTGCTGATGTTGAAGGCTGCTCCTCCAAGGTTGTGACAGTGCTGGTACAAGTCTCCTCAAGTGGTGGTGAGGGCTTCTCCTCCTCTTATTTATCTTCATCGAATCTCTTGATTACCCTCTAAGTGAAATCTGCAAAAGTAGATACTCTTGCATGACTCATATGGCTGAACCACCAAGTGCTTGCTTTACCCTCCATGTGCAGCGCTGCAATCTCTACTGCCTCTCTCTCTAATGCTAGATGTAGTAGAAAAAATGCATCAAGTCTTCTTGCCCAAGCCCTTGCTATATATGACCCATCAAAAGTGGACAATAGAAACCTATTGCCTTTGATTCTTCTTATGCTGCAAGGTCTCCTCTCTTCTTCCAGCTGAATGAACTGTGGGAAAGTTAGATTTTTATTGAAGGTTTTTGGTTGAGATTTGTACTCAACAAGGTATCCACTTAGGATCTCATGATCCAAGTGTTCTTCATGCCTTTGGTCTTCCCCTTTTTGAGAATAGGAAGTATATGGATCTTCCTCATTTGAAAACCCTCTAAGAGTTTCTTTGCATCTCCTCTCCTTCATCTGCTTAACCTCCTTGGAGAGGTTCTTCCTGGATCTAAAAAGTGATGATATCAAGCTCATTCTCTCCAAAATTATGATCTCTTATTCTTCTTCTTATCTTCTTGATTGCATAATGGCTGGAACTCACAGGTTGAGCCAAGATTATGCTCTGATACCACTGTAATATCCCAAAATGGGAATGCAGCAATACATGAACACAAATATGGAATAGAAATGGGAAATAACTCATAAAATGTGTATAAAACACATATCCATCAATTATATGTATATAAGTAAGAAATCTGATCCATTATATCAGCCAAAAGTGGGGAAAAAAAGCAATATATGCCTTAAAAATGTTATTCCCAGAGAATTGCGTTATAATAGGGAGGAATAACACTGAGATCCCTTATATTAAGTAATATGGGACTCACACTCAAAATATTTAGAAACATATATCTTTTTCTTGTTTAAACAGATATCCCAATCTCGATATGACTCAAAAATGCCCAAATCCCATGACTTATGTAATGCAGAAATTACTGAAGCATGCACAATGGGATTTTATGAAGTTTTTAGATGTAAGATGGTATAAAAATCAGATATGGAGTTTATTACATCAATACATGGATAAAAATGAAGATCTAGCTCCTTTTACACATCAGAAAGATAACCCGGCAAGGGTTTCATGAAAGCACAAGTACAAGATGCATAGATCTGTAGATATAGATTTGAAATAATGCAGTCTACTGAAGCACTATGTATAAATAGCTGAAGAATACAAAAATTAAGGAGGATCCTTCTTACAAGTCTTTCTAGGAGAAGGGTTGGCCCTTTCCCTGAGAAAGCAAGTCAAGGTTGAGGGGATTGACCCTCACACTGAAAATTTGCAAGAAATGACGTAGTTCTTGCAAGGGAATGCACTGTAGATGATAGAAGTACTTTGGCCAAGTGCCAAGATATAAAAATATGCTCCTGAGCCTTCCTTAATGATCTCCCAAAGGAAAGGAGGCTCCCTTATTTGAAAGATAAGCTAGGGAAGTGGTGTTGTGAACCTTCACTACAACACCCTGCAACAAAATGTTATACTGCTGCAGAAATAACACTATAGCTGAAGGAGGATGCTTGGCCTCAAGCTTGGATGTGAGGAAAATTAGTACAAGCTCCTTCAAGAGGCCTCTCAAGAAGGCTCAAGCCTGGTATTGTTGACTTGGCTTCCTCTTACTCTTTAGAAGGGTTGTAGTGCTGTTTAGCGCCCGGTCTTCCCGAGCGGGAATCCCACCTCTTCCCTTGAGAGGCCTCTTGGGAGAGCATTGTACTGAATTATTCCACATCTAGGCTTGGTGCCAAGCATTAGTCTTCAGTCACAATGTTATTTCTGCAGAGAATGGTGTTGTGTTGCAGGGTGTTGCAGTGGAGGATCCATAACACCACTTCCGGGTCTGTTTCTCAGTAGAGGGAGCCTTCCTTCTCTTGAGAGGTCAGGTAGGAAGATTTCTGAGCTCATTTCACATCTTGGCACTTAGCCAAATTATTCCTCATCTCCTACAGTGCATTCCCTTGCAGGAACTGCGTCATTTTTCATAGAGCTACAACCACAGGGTTTCAGCCCTTGTTTTTGAGCTAGTTTCTTAGGGAAAGGGCCATCCCTTCTCCTGGAAAGCTAGAGGAAGGGATTATAATCCATCTATTGTATTATTCAGCTATGTTTATGTAATTTTTTAGTCATACTACATTACTTCAGAGCTGAATATTCAGGTCTGCTCTTGTGTACTTAAGCTTTCAAGAAACCCTTGTCGGGTTATCTCTATAATGCATTAAGGAGGCCATATCTCTATTTTCTTAGCATATTGTTCTATAAATACCTAGTTATATGATTTTATATTTTAATGTTGCAGAAACCCTCACTGAATAATGCTACCATGTACTTTAGAAATTCTGCACAATCTACGTCATGGGGTTTGGGTGTTTTTAAGAAATTGTAAGGCCAAGAGATCTGTTTAACCTGTCAAAGGAGATTTGTTTCTGATATTATTTTTTATGTGAGGGCCTTAATACATATGCTAAGGGATCCAACTATTATTTTCCCCTGTTATAACTTAATCTTCTGGAAATAACGTTTTTGGTGTCAATATTACTGCTTTTCCCCACTTGGAGACATTGTATGAAGACACACTTTTGCGGCTGTGATTATAATATGATGGCTATGTGTTCCATACAAATTTTAAGAGTTTATTTATCATTTCTATTCTAGTTTGTGTTCATGTATTTATGTAACTCTAATTTTGGGATATTATAAGATATTCCCAGTATTATTGATTTTCCCTATTTTGGGATATTATAGTGGTATCAAAGCATAATCTTGGCTCAGCCTATGAGTTTCAGCCATTATTCTATCAGAAGACTAAGAATACAAGAGAAGGAGAAAAAATCAGAATGATGGAGAGAATGAGATTACTCTCATCACTTTTCAGATCTAGAAAGAACCTCTCCAAGGAGGTTAAAAAAATGAAAGAGGAAAGATGCAATGAAACTCCTAGAGGGTTTCAAGAAGAGGAAATTTGCAGTGAAACCTATAGAAGGTTTCAAGAAGAGGAAGACCCATGCACTTCCTATTCTCATAAATAAAACAAGAAGCATGAAGAGCACTTGGAACATAAGGTTCTAAGTGGGTACTTGGCAGAATACAAATATTAGCCTAGAGCTTTCAAAAAGACTCTATGTCTTCCTTAGTTTATCCAACTGGAAGAAGAGAGGAGGCCCTACAACAATAGGATGATAAGGGGCAATATATTTCTATTGTCTACTTTTGATGGATCACCCACAATGCATGTGGCTGATGAAGCTAGAAGCATTCTTCCTACTACATCTAGTAGTAGACATAAAGGCTGTTGAGATCTCAGTGTTGCACCTGGAGGGTGAGGCAAACACTGGGTGGTTCAGCCATGTGAGTTATGCAAGAGTGTCTACTTTTGAAAATTTCACTCAAAGGGTGATCAAAATATTTGATAGAGAAATATCAGAGAAGGAGGATCCCTCCCCACCACTTGAGGAGTCTTGTACCAACGTTGTCACAATCATGGAGGAGTAGCCATCTATTACAGTAGTTGAAGGCACCATCACAATGGAGGAAGGAAATATTGCAGCCTTCCAAGATGTTCCTAAGTTCCACCAAGATATGCATGAATTTCCATTTTTTATCATTTCAGAAAATCTTGTGGGAAGCCTTGGAAATATGTCTTTACATGATCAAGGATCAAAACACATTGCTCATTTGGAGCAGAAAAATCACACTGCATTGTACAACTTTGGTTTGATCAAATAAGGGGTAAACAATCATCCCCATGTAGCCTTATTGAGTTACATGCAATATTTGTGGTTGGGGTGTAAAATTTTGGAGGACATGATGAACATTGTACCACTTTATGATGATGTTTTACCTTCAGCACACTTGGATCCTTATGGATTCAAGATGATCATTGGTGTGAGATCTTCTCTAGGAGATCTCCAAGGGGTTGCATTTCAACATCCCATGAAATGCAAGGAAAATAATCTGATTTGGGAGAATGGTAATTTTCATTGGAAGGGTACCAAGGTAGATCATGATGGGGGGCATCCACATATGGATGAATGGGAATGGATGGAGGGAAAGAGGTTGGTGAGCCACTTGCAAGTCTATGACACAGGGAAACAAGAGGCAAGGTTACATTGGCTACTCTTGAGAGAGTTTGGCCATCATGTGACATAACCTTTATCAAAAGGTATGTTGAGGATTGATGCATTGCATGGTACCCATATGATATGGCAACAGAAGATTTGTTTATATGGGAGATCATGCTAGAAAACTATCATGATATTACTCTATGGCTTGTATGAGGGGGAGATAAGGGAGAAGCAAGAGTCACTTTTGCTGTGGTTACTCTTGGGAGAGTATGGTCAGAATTTTTCCCATACTCCAGAGAGGGGAATGGCACATTCAAAGTGCAAAGAGACTACCATTCAACATTGGAGGACAAGGAGAGGCTTCCACATAGGAAGAAGATCTTCTCACATAGTAGCATGATGGTGTATGGATTTGGCATGTGGAGTGTCAAAGAGAGGAGTCATAGAGTGACAAGAGCCTTATCACTAAGGCCAACAACGTTGTCACTTGGGAGTATGTTTCTATTGATGGAGTGTTCCAAGGGGAGGATGCATCCTTTCGTTTTGCAGATCTTTATGAGAATATTCTCATGGGAGGACTCATCCATGGACCTCAGTTTTAGCTTACTCACTATGCATGGTAAGAAATACATCTCTGTACTTATTGATTGTTCCATTGAGTATTTGTATCTTCTCACCATCTATGGAAAGTGCATTGCTCCACATGAGAGCAAAATTATTCTTGGGTTTCATGGTCACTTTAGGGCCAACCTTTATAATGATGATAACCCATCTCCACATAACTTTGGGCAAGTGTATTGTTATTTTGATTATGCTCAGGTGATATATATTGCTGATTACTACCACATAGTAAATGAGAAAACCTGCACAACTAGTAATTCATTGGGAGACAACTTGCCACAAGATGTTCTCAAACAATAGTTGGGAAAAATGCATTGTATCCACTGGAAGACCCATTGGTATCATCCAAACTTGCACAAAGCCTTCAAAATTTTTCCTATTTGGATGCCATTCATCTTGTATGGGATGGTTTGGGCTAGCATGACTCATGACATTAGAGAGAGGATCTTTGAGGATCCAATCATATTCTTGCCACTAGAGGGAAACCTTATTGCAACCCAATATTAGCATGTTGTCTACAGTTATCATGACTGGAGAGAAAGACAGTGTGGGGTAGACCATTATGTCTACCATGTTTACTTATTCAACCCACATACATTTTAGGAGCCAAAGGTGGAGGGGATTCTTCATGAGTTACCATTATGGAGGGTGGCTCATTTTGTATGGATAATAGCTTGGGGGTGGAGGTTTCGCAGGGGAATGATAGTTCCCAATGAATTTCAGACTCCATGCCTTGAGAGGACCTCTAGACCACACCTAGTTTCCTCCTTGAGCACTTTCATTTTAATTGATGATGGTCATTTGGGACGTTCACCAAATTCTAGATTGTATGTTTCAGAGAGGCAATATGGAGATTCCTTGTTGAGACATCATCATATTCCTTGGAGGAGTTCATCATATGATGATTCTACAAGAGGAGGGGAGGAAACTATTCAGTTCTATCCTTGCAGTTGCTTGGGGACAAGCAACATTTGGGAGGGGAGGACTGTAATATTCCTAAATTAGCTTGCAACTAATTGGAATATTGATTTTTGGTTTTTTCACCTAGTAGATGAATAAATGGGGGAGGAGACCCATACTTAACTTAAATCAGCATAAAAGCCCTCTTGGTATGAAAGAGGATCATTCTAGTAGCTGGATTTCACACCCT
Organism: Pinus albicaulis; assembly: GCA_034641835.2. Lineage (NCBI taxonomy): Eukaryota > Viridiplantae > Streptophyta > Pinopsida > Pinales > Pinaceae > Pinus > Pinus albicaulis. Next base: position 345,809,463 of record CM076578.1, on the reverse strand, counting down.
CATGTGTGAACATGGACTTTTGTATGTCGACAAAGTCAAGTTTGACCAAGTCAACAACATTCATGAAGAGGAGTGGATCATCAATGTAAATAGCTCAATATGAACCAGAATCAGCTTAGACAAACATATGAGAGCTGGATTGAGGACACTTAGGTGTGAAAAGGGATGAAATAGGTTGAAGAGGTCAACTTTGACCAAATCAAACAACGCTGTTAAGGAAGAGTGTCTTTTTGTGGTAAAACACAACCCCCCCCATTTTTGACTTGTTCATTTCAAATAATGGGGACCCTTTCTATAAAATTTTGGCTAAGTGCCTTTTAATATTTTTATTAAGTTAATTACCTCATGATTTTATTGATTTTTCATCTTCTTTATATTTTTGTTTTGATTGCTTGGTTGAAATCGATTTTTTATAAGCTTTTCATTGATGTTTGTTTCACCTCATTTGGTCAACTGGTTTGTAAATGGCACTCCTTTGAAGTCTAATCATTTATGTCATCTCAGTTAAAAATGCATAAAATGTACAATATTCCATTTTTTAAATTAAATTAGTTCAATAACGCATTTAGTTTAAATATTAACCCATAGTTAATTATTACTAACATTTTTTCATTTTTTTTACTTATACAACCAAATCATATAGCATCGAGATTTCAACAATTTATTCCAATTTTCCAATTTTCAAATAAATTGCTAATCTCGAAAATCCAAAATGTCAAAGTGGCTGTAGTTTAATTTTTATTTTTTCATTAAAGTGACTGTAGTTTAATTTAGGCAAATCACACTTTAGGTAATTTCATAATTTATAAAAATAAAAAACAAAAAATAAAATTACATCACATTCGGGATTTCCAAAGGATGCATTCCTAGAAACCCCGATGGCTTTCATTTGCTGATACTTTGATTGCAAATAAGTCAAAGGCATATGATACATTTTATTACATCGCATCGGAGATTTTAACTAACACATTTTTAAAAGCACCTGATGGCCCTCACCTCCGATATGTCGATTGCGATGCTATAACCCATGCATTTCTTTGTTTGACTTTTAACTCACTCACATGTGAGAATAAGAGGAATAGTGTAGTGTTAGTTGTTAATATTAATGTAGTGTTAGTGGTAGGTGTAGTATTAATTTAATGTTAGTTTAGTGTTAGTGTTAGATTAAAATTAGTGTAGTGTTAGTTTAATATTAGCATAGTTTTAAGTTAGTGTAGTTTAGTGTTAGTTTAGTTATTTTAATTTTAGATTTTAGATTTAATATTTGAAATAATTAATTAAATTAATTAATAGAATGTAATTAATTCAATTAAATTATAATTAATTATTAATTAGATTAAGTTGTTTATAAATAGTTAATTACAATTATTAGTTAGATTAATATTAATTAATAAATAGTTTATTAAATAATTAGTTTATAATTAACAATTAATAATGTAATTATAATTAATTAATAGATAGTTAAAACTTAATTTAGAATTAGATTATAACTAAATTAGATGAATAATATAATTGCAATTAATTAGAATTAATTAATTAAATATCATAATCTAATTTAGGATTAAAATTTAATTTAAAATTTTGATTTTTTTACCTCAAACAACAAAATTTCAGATTTTTGTCAATTTTAATATATCAACTTTAGAGGCTCATAAATGGAGTTTTACTTGGCCAAATGAGGCCCATGATAGCTCATTGGAAAGATAAAATGATGGAGATGATTTATGAAGTGGTTTTATTTCCAAATTTGATCATTTACTGGGGCTAAAATTCAGTAAAAGATCAAGCTACGAATTTTTAAACAAAACTAATTTTCAGAGTTTTATTTTTTGTATTTTAATTTGCCACAACTTCTTATGAGTGCAAATTCATTTTTCTATGCTTTCATTGGCCAATTATATTAGAACAGACATTAAAAAAAATCTTATTTTTCCTTTTTTATTTATTTAATTAAGTTTTAATTGGATTTATTTTAATTTCTAGATTTGACATTTTAATTTTATTTTTGCATTTTAATTTTGTTTTTGATTTGTTTTTGCAGGAAAACAGTTGAAGAGATGAGAAGAAGAAGCTTTCAATCAATGTGAAGACTCCAAAAATTAAATATTGTAATTTTTTAGCAATTAAAATTGGATTGGGCAGATTTTTCTTCAACTAAATTCCTCTCAAAATACCTTTGGAAATATTATAAATGACAGATTGCAAAATGTAAAAAGGTGCTGCTCTCCTCTGCAATTCCAGACTTCTAAAAGCATTTTTGTAATAGGAATTTAGAGTTGTCGAAGGGAGGAGAGAAAATGTTCAGATCTGAACATTATTGAGGGTTTTTTTTTATATCTTGAATGACGTATGATGGGTAGAGTTTGCATTTCTGCAGCTCTAGTTTTGAAAGTAGAAATTCAAGTAATGTAAAGTACTGTTAGAGATTAAAATCAGAGAAGAGGATTCAATTAATTGGTATTTTTGGCATTTTTGTATCAAATACTAGTTTTAATTTTATGATAATAAAATTGTTATTTCATTTTATTCATGTTTATGCATTTCTGTTGATATGGATAATTTGTCTCAAATTGTTATGTATCTCTGCTCTTATGAATTAAATTCCGATTTCTGAGTAAATATTTACTCAGAAATCTGTCTTATAAAACTAATTTATTAAATAGTAATGTGTTGCGAATTTGTTCCGTATGTTATTGTTTAATTATTGGCTTGACTGATTTGAAAATCAAAATCATTTTTGTGAATTTCTTCTGGAGTGTTATTGATTTACTATTTCAGTTAAATGGTCTCAATAGGATATGTTTTGGTATTCACAAATTTCATGCTAATTGAATTTATTCGTTAGCTTGACATTAATTAAAAGCCAGACATAATTAAATTTTCATCATTTAATTATCTTGCTCTTAGTTGTGTTAGATCTATATCTACCTAATTGAGATAGGATTTAGATTAGTTTTTTTTATAGAATAAGTTTGCATTTAGATTAATTTCTACGTCATTTTTAAGTTCTCTTCTCGAAGAGGCAAAATCTTAGTTGTGGTTTAGCTGAACCCAAATCAGCTTAAGGGTCATTCTCTTGCCTGATTAGCAAGAAGAAGTGATCCGATATCCTTGTCTATTGGTAATTAAAGATACATTTTAAACCAATAGCGATAGGGAAAAGGTAACTGGACCTAGTCAAACCAGTAGGAGCCACTACTACAAATGGATAAGGAGCTGTTTTTAAGGCCTGGACCGGGTGGTTATCCCCAATGTTGTTGCAGCAATTTTCGAGGCTTCAACATTTTTGGCGCTAGGAGGGCCTGAAACTTGTTGTCTATTGGAGTATTTTCAATTTTAACATTTTATTTAAATCACGATGGCTCCTCTTAAACTTCCAATTTGGAGTTGTATACATGGATGTACATCTTTCAATACTCCACCCGAAGTGGTAAGACTCTTGTCTCAGGTAAAGTTTAATGGTAAGAAAAGTTCTTCTAATTTTAATCATGTCTTTCAATTTATTCAAAATGTTTTAAATTATGATTTTCAAGGATTTGATGAAAGCATTTTATGCAGAATTTTTACTCTCACATTTGCGGCAAAAGCTAGAAATTGGTGTAGAACACTTCCAGTTGTTTCAATCCACCCTTGGAAAAAATTTATTGCAATATTCCTTTGTAAATTTGATGGATATATCTACGAACAGGTATGTGATGATTTTGAAGATCTACGAAGGTTTGAAGGTGAGTCTTTAATTGATTTTACCATCAGGTTTCGTTTAAATTGTTTAAAATTTAAAATTGAAGATAAACCTTCAAAAAAAGAATTATTATATTGGCTTGAACATATTTTCTCTCTTCCTCCCATTTCCAATCCATATGAAATTAGTTCAAGCTTTGTTCCATCCCCTTCAAACATAAATAAGGATTCCAATATGGATATGCAAATAAATTATGATGAAGTGGTCTCACAAAGCTTGGAAAATATTTCTATCCAAATACAAGAAGACAATAGCAGCAATTTTGGAGAAAGAGCTGCCTTGAAATCTGAAAATTACTCTGCATTAAATTCAGAAAATCAGATCACAAATCAACACATACAAGCAGCAATCAAAGTGAATAATAAAATGCAAACTGCTGTACAAATTTCAGAATTTTTTCATGATGAACGAATGCCAAAAACAAAGCAGCAAAGCAACCTTTTTCAAGAAAGCATGAGTATACAAATGAATGATCTAGAATCTAAAATTTATAGCGAACAAAACGCACAAGATTTCTCTAACAGAGAAAATTTTGAATTCATTATTTCTGATTCTCATTTTTCACTTTATCCTGATATTCTTAATGTTGATAATTTCTCCCCTCTTGGTATTAATAATATTTCAGAAAATAAAGAGGATGATTTAAATGAATTACCAATAAGTTTTTATCAAGATAGAGAAACAATTATTGATCATTCTTTTTCCATCAATGAATATGATTTTTTTATTCCTCCTTGTTTTGATATATTGGACGACATCAAAGGGAATTCTAGAGAATATTGCGTTGAAAATGCAACAAGATGATGGAGCTTAGTGAAAAGAAGTCGCCTTCACTAAGTGGGCCCGCAGGCTATTTTTGGCGCAAAGTCTATTTTTAGACATATGGATCATGGTCTATGAGTTGCAGGATGCTCTTTATGGATGATTGGTTGAGTTGGTAAAAATAGATGGACCTCTATTTTTAGACAATGGGCAGAATCTATTTTTAGACTGCCAGGCTAAAAATAGAACAGTCGAATATTATTAACCCTTAACAATATTTAGACTATAAACATTATCTTATCCTCTTGGAGCACTTCAGTTTGAGCTACGGATGTGGCACATGCAGCTGACAGAAGGAAATACGCTTTTCCTAGGGTTTGGTTGAGCTATTGCATGGTTGACTTCAGTTAGAACTCATGTGGCAGAGTTTGGTGGAGTTGATGAGACACTTGGTGGAGTTGTGTTCGGTTTAACTTAGTTGAACTAGTTGTATTTAGTCTAACTGACAAATACACTAGTGATGAGTGGTGTGAATTAATTATTAATTAATCCACTAATTATTAACTCATAAATCAACTAAAGAATACATCAGTTAACTGCAATGCATGGACAGTTCAGTGGAGACCAGTGTTAGAGGTGGGTGAAAGGGTGAGTCTACTATCAGTTGTGACTATGGCTGTGCATGAGATTTGCACACACATTGATTGAGATTGCCAATGAGGATTGCGCAATACAAGCCAGTGGGATTCGAACTTGGATCTCATCATTATTCATCTTGGATTGCGCAGTAGAGGCAGGCAGACTTGTGGAGGAGATTTGAACTTGTGACTTGTTCTATATCTGAGCTAGTTTGTGTGTAGCATGTGAGATAGTGCTAAGAGCTGTGAGGAGCTTTGTGCTATGTATTGTTACATGTTCTCTATCATTATAATATACAGATAGTTGGGGGTTTTCAGCTGTATGCTTTCCCCATTACATACTATGTTATATGTGTGCTTGATTATGTTTTAATGTGTGCATGCGACTGCTTCTATTTCCGCAAATTGATGATCAATTGGAGAAGAGGTTATGTATTATGCATGAAGCTTAAATAGTGTGTAATTAGGATAATCTCGGTGAATAATTAAGCTATTATTCAAATTTCTATATATTGTGAGGTCATTTATGATAATTATTCTGACATCAATGATGCTGATTTCTGTTCTTCTCAAGAGAATCTTCATGATAAAATTCAAATAACATCTGTGAATGAGGAACATTTCAATTTAAAAATTATTCCAACCAATCATCATTTTGGAGCAGCAAATTATCTTCATGATTTCACCATTTGGGAAAACATTCCAATTTATGATTCATATCATGATCAAACTCACATTCCTGCTCATACTCATAATTCTCTTTCTAATTCACAATTTGGAATTGGCAATTATTAAAATTCCGTTATTTTGGCCAATCCTTGTAAAAAAAAAATTATTTCAAAACAATCCCAATTGTGCTGTAACATTAGTTGTACCAATAGAGATTTCATTTTATTTTTTCTTTCATACTTATTTTTTCAAATTTAGATTTGTTTTCTGATTTTATTTTTCAAATTTTTGGCACTCTACGTTGACATATTGAGCACTTTAATAGTGAACACTCAATTGATGCATTTCTTTATTGGGAAATTGAAGTCTCATATTATAATCATGAACATCAAATGCTATTAATATTTCAATTTCAATCAATGCTAATGTTTTATCAATCACTTCTTTCTTCTCAAAAGCAGTACCAACAAGCGAGTGTATTTTTACAATATGACCAGCAATCTAATTCAATTAATATCTTCCGTTGGATTTATCAGACTCCCATCCATTTTTCATTGATCAATTTGAAATACATTTGGAAAGATTTCCTTCACGGAATATCGTTATTAATTTAGAACTTAATCATAGCACTAACAAAATCATACAAGCCATTGTTGCTGAAAGATCATTTCTACAACCCAACCTGTCATCTTCTCTTTTAAACCTCTCCCACTCAATAATGGAAATCCACTCAGATTTCTATGATCCAATTGGAATTCAATTGGAAAAGACATTTCAAAAGAAGGTGATTGAAAATAAGTTGTTAATAATAACTATACATTCTGATTATAGATTTAATTTTCTTAGTTCAATTAGATTTGTATTTTTGTTACTAACATTTGAACTGTACATACATGCAAGAATTAAAATGCTTACATGGCTTCATTGGAAGTATGACTATACCTAGTCATGTTTCTTTCATTAAGTTAGAAATAGGAATATGTTAATTTTCTTTTCCATTTGCATTTATTTCATTTTTTCAGATTTTCAGTAAAACAAGTAATGAATCCAATTTCTTTTTGGCATCCATTTCAATTATAGAGAAGAAGCTTAGATCATTTGAAAAGCTCTTGAATTATCTGATCATAATTATTTATCAAGCCTTCAACTTTTTTGTTTTTCAAAATTCATAAACATAGATCATACATGAAGAAATTTCAAGAATTTTCTATCACTTGACAATTTTTTTTATTCACAAGTACTTCTAAGAACTCATTTTTATTACTCTTGTCTTCTGATGTAATTTTGGAAAGGATGCAATCATTACTTAGCATTTTAGATTAAAACAAGAAAATTATGTTGAACTTATTGCAAATTTTGAGAAAAATTGGGAGAACTTGAAGCTTCAAAAAAGGTAAAATTTACTGTAAATTTTCTTCCAGGTACGCATTTACAAGTTCATTTTCATCTATTAATAGTTTCTCTTTTCCTTAGTTTATTTTTGAACTTGTTCTGTTTTATTTGTAGGTTTTCATTTGTTTTCAAAACTTGAAGTAAGCAGCAAACCCATTTCAAATCTGCAACAGGTTCAGGGAAATTTTATTTGTGATTCATTAAAATTTGAAGCATTATTTAACTTTTCTTTCATTCATTCATTTAGAAAACCCAATTGAAATTTAAAACAGTATCGCAAGATTCATATCAGAAATGTTCCAACTTGATTTTCATATTTCTGATGAAAGATCTCTGATGTGTTACCTTATTCAATTTTTCATAAAATACCATATCACATTTCACATCTTAGGAGTTTTCAATTGAATATATTTCCATTATCTTGAATCAACGATCTCCGATAATCAACTTTACCAATATTGTGATATACACATAATTAGAGACCCGATATTAAATATAAATCAAGTTCATAAGAAGTATCGCGTCCGTTCAATCACAATAGTGGTAGGGTCATAATTTTAAAAGCACCGATGTCTCGGACCCGATGCGATATTAAAATTTTATAATAGATTTATCGGGCTCATTCTCTATTGCATATCGACGTATCATATTGTTACATCATGCACTTAATTTTTCCAATCACTGATCACATATCATATTTGAATAAATTGAAAAGTTTGTTTTTCATCACAAAAGTTTCGATATGATGAATCGGATCACAAATGCGCATATCGCATTAGGCATAAGGTTAATTCTTCCATTTGAAAAGCTCCGACGTGATAACAGCTTGATCGCAATCGCGAATCGGGAAATCAAATTCTAATATATTCGTTTGAAAGACCTCCGATGCGATAAGTCTAATCGCAAATAGCAAATCGGGAGAAAATTTGAATACATTCTAGTGCGCTCATTTTAAAAGTTGTGATGCGATAACTCATCGCCGATTGCTCATCACTATCACTTTTTACTAATTGATGATTGATCATCGCTTATCACTCTTCGCTCATCATCGATTATTATATCCATCGCATCACTACTATCGCAAGAATCATATTGACATTTCCAACATGACGATTTTCCAATATTTCGATATGCTGATATCGATATCACTCATCGCATTTTTTATGTTCATGCCGAAAGCCACGTCATCCATCACATTTCTGATATCGCAATTGCTTCATCGCATTTTTATTCATGGACATACCATTATTGCAAATATGCCATGCGCAATGTGCTATGTACAAAATACAAATCGCGAGATGCGATGTGCGATGTGCAATTTGCAAAATGACTATCCCTGACCCTAAATATAACATTTCTTCAATGATATGATCGCTCCATCTCATTACACATATTATTTTCTATTATTCCATATCGGCAATTTGCTACTACAACCTCCGATGCAATAAATTCCAATGAATGCCTCTACATGCAATACGCATCATCAGATAAGGCATTGTGGTAATTTAAAGCAATCTTGGGTAACCACTATGATACTAAAGCGATTGATGAAAAATTTGCAGCATATTCAAATCATTTTAATTTCTCGTATATTTCAGGTTTAAATAATTCCATAATTAAATACGAAATTCAAGACCTCTCTATTTTAAATTTCATTATCTTAAATTTGGTCTTAATTTTGAACAATTTATAAAATTATGGAATTTGTATAAAACTTATAATATTTTGAGAATATTTATCACTGCAAATTCTCAATCTCATTTCTGATGCATTTGTTTTAATTTCAACGCCCTTGAACACAAAACATTCCATTTTTACATTTTACTGCTTGCTTTAGTTTAAATAAAATAAATAATGATTTTGGGTTATAGGATTTTGGTTAGTTTGCCTTCGTCATATTTTTATTGACGACTAAAAGAATAAGTCAACTAGTATTGGAGAAATTGATACCTTTAGGTAAGATCAAATGCAATTATCCAATGGTAAGATTCATGTACCCACTTTCATTAATTTCCATTTCATTAAATTAGTTTCAGTTTTGTTTTTTAAATTATGTTGATATTTGAATCTGTTTTGCAGCTCTTCATAAAAGCTTTCAATCATTTTCCAAATCATATTTTGGAAGCCCTATGCTCTTTTCCTGGTTTTATTTCAAGAAGCAACGATAATCTTCGTTGAAACAACGACACTAGGAAGTTTCTGAACCTTTAGTTTGTTTATTTAAGCATTCATTTTATTAGAAAATAATTAAGATAATGCTTTGAAACAAGAAGATTGACATCATACAAATTTTTTTCATTGTGGCTAAATTTTATCACCACTGCTATCTAAATCCTAAAACACTTATAACCCTGTAAGGTATAAGTTTTCTAAATCTCGACATAAGAATGAATGATTACATGATTATTTTCTTTTACTTCATGTTGTTAAGACATTAATATAAAACATTCTTGTTAGAGTTTGTGTTTCAAAATTAGGATTTTCCTTTCCACTTTTAAATTTCTTCATTTTTATTTTGTTTGCTGATTTATTTTCTCACTTTAGCTTAAGAATTCTTTTCCTTTGGTTTTCAGTTTTGATTTTGGTGACTTTGCCATGATTTATATGAAAGGCTTTCTTGTTACCAAACAATAGTTGGTATACATAGGAAAAATTGTTAATAGTCTCCTATTAGTTTTTTGTTAAATCTCTTAGCAAAATTTGTTTTTCTTATTATAAAGGTAGACATACTTAAGGAAGAGATTACAAAACAGGAGAAGTTGACGAAGTATCATGAAATTTGAAAAATTTCTTTTTCATCAAAATTGTAATTATTTTGAGATTTCAATATTTTATTAAGATCTTTTAAAATTCTATTATCAGTCAAGAAAAATTATTTTTAACCAAGTAAAGGCACTTTACAGCAAAGCACTTTTAACTCTGAAATTGTCATTTTGAACTCTTAAGGAGTTAATAATTCTCCCTATTTAAAATAATTTTATTCTTTCTAGAGTGTAATCCAAAAATATATTTAAACTTAAAAGATAAGAGGTTTCATCACGAGCCTGCTTACCATGATCACAAGGGAAAAATAGACTGACATTACCAACACTGCTAAACAAACCAGGGTAATGGCTTATGATTGCAAACAATTATAAGACAAGGGGTCTCATCACGAGCCAGCTTGTTCAATCCAATTATAACGAGTGAATGGCATTGTCAACTATCTGGCTACCAAACCAGGATAACGACTTTTAAGAATTTAAAAAACAAAAAATAAAACATATATAAATGGATTTATTTCTAGGGGAATAATTCTTAAATAGATAGAATTATGAATCATTCATGATTAAAAGGTAACCCTGTCAAAACTATAGATGTTTGCTAGCAGCAGTGGCTCTACCTGTGACAAATGAGTACATTTTAAAATCTAAGCTGTAAAGTGACTCCTGCTTTATCTCTACAACTAATTAAGGACTGATATAGAGTTATGAAATATTTTAATGTATGAGGAATTTTAAGAAAATTATAATAGGATGATTATTGCTTTTATTCAGACTAATGAACCTAGTCAAGCATTCCAAAAATAATTTTCTCTTCTTTAATTATTTTTACTTTAATTTTTTTTTTTTTTCATTTATATCAAAAAGAGATAACTGGTTCTTCTCTCGTGTGTCGCCAATTGTTGTGGTAAAACACAACCCCCCATTTTTGACTTGTTCATTTCAAATAATGGGGACACTTTCTATAAAATTTTGGCTAAGTGCCTTTTAAGATTTTTATTAAGTTAATTACCTAATGATTTTATTGATTTTTCATCTTCTTTAGATTTTTGTTTTGATTGCTTGGTTGAAATCAATTTTTTATAAGCTTTTCATTGATGCTTGTTTCACCTCATTTGGTCAACTGGTTTGTAAATGACACTCCTTTGAAGTCTAGTCATTTATGTCGTCTCGGTTAAAAATGCATAAAATGTACAATATTCCATTTTTTTAATTAAATTAGTTCAATAACACATTTAGTTTAAATATTAACCCGTAGTTAGTTATTACTAACATTTTTTCATTTTTTTTACTTATACAACCAAATCATAAAGCATCACGATTTCTGTCAGTTATTCCAATTTTCCAATTTTTAAATAAATTACTAATCTCGAAAATCCAAAATGTCAAAGTGGCTGTAGTTTAATTTTTATTTTTTCATTAAAGTGGCTATAGTTTAATTTAGGCAAATCACACTTTAGGTAATTTCATAATTTATAAAAATAAAAAACAAAAAACAAAATTACATCGCATCAGGGATTTCCAAAAGAAACATTCCTTAGAAACTCCGATGGCTTTCATTTGCCGATACTCCGATTGCAAATAAGTCAAAAGCATATGATACATTTTATTACATCACATCGAAAATTTTAACTAACACATTTTTAAAAACACCCGATGGCCCTCACCTCGGATATGCTGATTGCGATGTTATAACCCATGCATTTCTTTGTTTGACTTTTAACTCACTCACACGTGAGCATAAGAGGAATAGTGTAGTGTTAGTTGTTAATATTAATGTAGTGTTAGTGGTAGGTGTAGTATTAATTTAATGTTAGTTTAGTGTTAGTGTTAGATTAAAATTAGTGTAGTGTTAGTTTAATATTAGCATAGTTTTAAGTTACTATAGTTTAGTGTTAGTTTAGTTATTTTAATTTTAGATTTAATATTTAATATTTGAAATAATTAATTTTGAATTAATTAAATTAATTAATATAATGTAATTAATTTAATTTAATTATAATTAATTATTAATTAGATTAAGTTGTTTATAAATAGTTAATTATAGTTATTAGATAGATTAATATTAATTCATAAATAGTTTATTAAATAATTAGTTTATAATTAACAATTAATAATGTAATTATAATTAATTAATAGATAATTAAAACTTAATTTAGAATTAGATTATAACTGAATAATATAATTGAAATTAATTATAATTAATTAATTAAATATCATAATCTGATTTAGGATTAGAATTTAATTTAAAATTTTAATTTTTTTAGCCCAAGCAACAAAATTCCAGATTTTTGGCAATTTTAATATATCAACTTTAGAGGCTCATAAATGGAGTTTACTTGGCCAAAGGAGGCCTAGGACAACTCATTGGAAAGATAAAATGATGGAGATTATTCCTGAAGAGGTTTTATTTCCAGATTTGATCATTTACTGGGTCTAAAATTCAACGAAAGATCAAGCTACGAATTTTTAAACAAAACTAATTTTCTGTGTTTTATTTTTTGCATTTTAATTTGCCACAACTTGTTATGAGTACAAATTCATTCGTCTATGTTTTCATTGGCTAATTAGATCAGCACAGACATCAAAATAAATCTTATGTTTTCTTTTTTATTTATTTATTTAAGTTTTAATTGGATTTATTTTAATTTCTAGATTTGACATTTTGATTTTATTTTTGCATTTTAATTTTGTTTTTGATTTGTTTTTGCAGGAAAATAATTGAAGATATGAGAAGAAGAAGCTCTCAATCAATGAGAAGACTCCAGAAATTAAAGATTGGAATTTTTTAGCAATTAAAATTGGATTGGGCAGATTTTTCTTCAACTAAAGTCCTCTCAAGATACCTTTGGAAATATTATAAATGGAAGATTGCAAAATGTAAAAAGGGGCTGCTCTCCTTTGCAATTTTGGACTTCTAAAACATTTCTATAATAGGAATTTAGAGTTGTAGAAGGGAGGAGAGAAAAAGTTCAGATCTGAACATTATTGAGGGTTTTTCTTTATATCTTGAATGATGTATGATGGGTAGAGTTTGCATTTCTGCAGCTCTAGTTTTGAAAGAAGAAATTCAAGTAATGTAAAGTACTGTTAGAGACCAGGATCAGAGAAGTGGATTCAATTAACTGGTATTTTTGGCATTTCTGTATCAAATACTAGTTTCAATTTTATGATAATAAAATTGGTGTTTCATTTTATTCATGTTTATGCATTTCTGTTGATATGGATAATTTGTCTCAAATTGTTATGTATCTCTGCTCTTATGAATTAAACTCTGTTTTCTGAGTAAATATTTACTTAGAAATATGTCTTATAAAACTAATTTATGAAATAGTAATGTGTTGCGAATTTCTTCCATATGTTATTGTTTAATTATTGACTTGACTGATTTGACAATCAATATCATTTTTGTGAATTTCTTCCGGAGTGTTGTTGATTTATTATTTCAGTTAAATGGTCTCAATAGGATATGTTTTGGTATTCACAAATGTCATGCTAATTGAATTTCTTCGTTAGCTTGACATTAATTAAAAGCCAGACATAATTAAATTCTCATCATTTAATTATCTTGCTCTTAGTTGGGTTAGATCTATATCTACCTAATTGAGATAGGATTTAGATTAGTTTCTTTATAGAATAAGTTTGCATTTAGATTAATTTCTACATCCTTTTTAAGTCCTCTTCTCGAAGAGGCAAAATCTTAGTTGTGGTTTAGCCGAACCCAAATCAACTTAAGGGTCATTCTCTTGCCTGATTGGCAAGAAGAAGTGATCTGATATCCCTGTCTATTGGTAATTAAAGATACATTTTAAACCAATAGCGATAGGGAAAAGGTAACTGGACCTAGTCAAACCAGTAGGAGCCACTACTACAAATGGATAAGGAGCTGTTTTTAAGGTCCGGACCAGGTGGTTATCCCCAATGTTGTTGCAGTGATTTTCAAGGCTTCAATATGGCCTTAATAGAGATACAATGTAGTTTTGGAGGGAGATTGATCATGTGCATGTGAAAAACCTAATGGGTGGGACCTAAGGTAAGGAGGCTCACATAGCTTATAAGGAAGATAATGGCAATGATTTGAGGTTAGCTTATGGATTATTGATTTATGGTCTACATGACTTTTGAGCATTCTTCATCTGTTGAGTTGAGATTGTAGTGTTGTTTAGCAGAAGGCATTCCTGTTGAGGGATTTCGTCTCCTTCCTTGAGTGATCTCTTGGAAGAGCCTTGTACTTTAGTTTTCCACATTCAGGCTTGAGGCCAAGCATCCTCCTTCAACTACAATGTTATTTATGCAGTAGCATAATGTTGTGTTGTATGGTGTTGCAGTGGAAGGTCCACAACACCACTTTCAGAGCTTGCATTTCAGAGGAGGAACCCTTTCTTTCTCTAGGAGAACAGTGAGGAAGAATTTGAGCTGATTTTCAGATCTTGAAATGTGGCCAATGTATTTTACATCTCCTACAGCACAGTCCCTTTCAGGAACTGCATCATTTTACTCAGTGTTGCAGTAGCAGGGTCAAGACCCTTGTTTTTGAGCTTATTCCCTGGGGAAAGGGCCAACCCTTCTCCTGTAAGGCTTTTAGAGAGCATATTATTCTACTCTTGTACATTTCAGCTATATCTATAAAGAGCTACAATATAACTATGTTATTTCAGATCTAGATCTACAGATCTGTCATTTTATACTTGTAATTTCATACAGCCCTTGCCGGGATATTCTCTTATTGTATAAAAAGGTTCTCAGCCATTGATGATGGTAAACTCTAGATCTACTATTTCTCATTTATTGCTGCATAAACCCTTATCAAAATAACACTATTATATGCTTCAGTCTTTCCTATTAGCAAAAGTCATGGGGTTTGGGCTTATTTGAGTTGTATTGGCTTGGGGAGACCTGTTTAGCTCGGCTAGAGGGATTTGTTTTTGCTCCAATTTTGGATGTGAGATGTATAATGCATATTCTAAGGGATCTAAGTCCCATTTCTCACAGATATAGCGTAATTTACTAAAGACAACCTTTTTTTAGCCCTTATTGCTGCATTTCCCCAACTTTTGGGATCATAAAAGGCATATTAAGTTGCTGTTGTAACATTAATTGATGGCTATATGTTTCTTAACACATTTTATGAGTTGATAGCTAGCTTCTATTCCAAAATTGTGTTTACATATTGCTGCAGTCCCTTCCTTGGGAATTTTTCAAGCCATACTAGGTGTGGGAGGTCTGTTTACCTCACCCAGTTTGATTTGTATATAATCTCCTCTTGTATTTGGGTCTTAGATTATCAGATCTAAGGGATACAAGGGCTTATATTGGTTTCTGTAGCATACATTCCTGAAAAATGTGTTTTCCGGCATGCCTTGCTAAGCAGTCCCTTTTGGGGATATTACAATGGTATCAGAGCTTTAATCTTGGCTCAGCCTGTGTTCTTCAAACATTATGGAGTCTTCTCATGGGAAGGAGAAGATCTGTAATAGAGATCAAAGAAAACCCTTATTTTCTGGAGGAAAGAGGTTTTCAAAACTTCTCTTTCAAACTCTGCAGGGTAGAATCAAAGACATCAAAGAAATGAGGAGGGAATGACATGAAAGTCCCTCAACAAGATCTGCAAGATTTATACATGAGGAAAGATATAATTCCTCATCTTATGGGTGTGAGAATTTAGCCACATCATTAGATTTACAATGCTCTATCAACCACTTTTTCATGAAGAAGAAGGAGAAGAAAGGATATGTGCCAAAGAAGGAGACTCTTGGTGATTATTTGTAGGAGTATGAAGCTCAATCTAAGAAGTTCAAAGATCACTTGATCTTCCAAGGATTTTTCAAGATCAAAGAAGGAAGAAGCACAAGGGGCAAGAAATGTGATATGGATAGATTTCTCCTATCTACTTTTGATGGTTCATCTACATGTTCATCCAAAGCTTGGGTGGAGGAGCTAGACACCTATTTGCAGCAGCACCAAATTTCTGAAGATAAAGCCATCAAAGTTGCAGCACTACATTTTTGAGGTAAGGCCTATGCATGGTGGATACTTGAGTCCTTTTCTTTGAAAAGTGCAAATACTTCATCTTATGCTAGATTCACTAAGACATTGGTGGAAAGATTTGATGAAAAACTTTCTAAAACACATGTTGAAGAATTAAACAAATCTAAACAAACAAAGACCTTGCATGTGATGGAGGAAACCATAAACTCAACTCCACTTTAGAAAACATGGAAGAGGCTGATATCTTGCAACATACCTTGCTAGAGGCAAGACCTCTATTTCTTGAACAAGAGGGTATGGAGACCCTTTTTTGAAAAAAGGATCCAATTATTGGGAGGTTGCCCATACACATTGATGAGGATGAGGGCAACAACACTCTCATGACTAGAGTTTATCTAGCACCTCATGCAAAGGGAGATGGAGCTCTTTCTCCAACAAGAGGGATTCTTGCATCATTGCAAGGAATTCCCCAGGATCTCATATGTGGAGATCAATGCACAACTCATGATCAACATGTACCATTGATGATGGATGATGGAACCATGTAGACAAAAGGAGGAGGTAGGAAGGATGACCAACCTCATGTGATGAGGAGCACACACCCATATATATCTTAGAGGTTTGATGCACAGAAGAGGGAGACTGGATTACACAGTGAGGGCAGGGACAAATCTGTCCATTCATATATACAGTCTACTCTTGATCTTGATGTCTCATTGCATGGAGGCATTTCACCGGGGAGACCACCAGATCAGCAGAGGAGGATGGGTGCTTCACATTTTAAGACACCACTCATTGATTTTAGAGGAGTGGAGACCTTGGGAGAGCTTGGTACAACGCTGGGAGTCTTGGGTAGACTCAAGGATGAGGGAGATAGTCTCCCAACATCATCATTACCCACTCTCACTTCAGATTTTGCGCTGTGGCAGGAGCAGCATGGGGAGGATAACAGCCTTCCAACTTGCATCTTTGGCATGGGAGATGTCAAAGAGGAGGATAGCCATATGACAGATGTTCTTCATGATAACTCATCAGCGCTGTCACTATGGAGGATAGATCCATATTGGAATTCCCAACTATTGGTGGAGTATTCCAAGGATCTTTTTACTTGTGTGATATTGGATGACCAGTTGCATGAGGAGGGATATTGAGTCAGACATGGGGTCATCTACTATCATAGTAGGATCTTATTATCTAGAGCTTCCAAGCTCAAGGAGAAGTTTCTACAAGCAAATCATGGAGATTTCCTTTTCAGCCACACTTATTCTATGAGAGCATACCACACCATCATGGAGGGGTATTTTTGGGAAGGCTTTGAGGAGGAGATATAGCAGCATATGAGGAGATGCATGGATCATATGGAGATGGAGGAGATACATAAATCCTTGGAAGAGTTAGCACAACGACCTCTTTTCTCTTTGAGGATGAGAGGAGACTCATCTATGAGCCACTCCATTTGCATGAGAAAACCATATGGTAAGGTTACTATTTGTTTGCATATTGATTTGTATAATGTAGATGTGCAACCCTTAACCATATATGTGCAGGATATTGCTCAATAAAGGAGCATTCTTCCTTCTAGACTTCATGGTATACTTGAGGCCATGAGTAGTTTAGATGGCCACTCCCTAGGAGGACATGGGGAGGAGATTTTTCATGGAGAACCTACTTACCTTGCACCATACATCATTCACTTTCTACAAAGACATGAGGAGAGTGGGGAAGCCAGCAAGTGGTTGAGAAGCCACACTTTTTGTCATTCTCTATTGCAGTTGAGGGGAAAACTGTGCTGGTTGCATTTAAGGGACCATTGTCCTTCTCCCTTGTTACATATGGAAGCTAGTATGATGGTAATCATGATTCCTTTTGCTAATGTTGTTCTTAATTTTATTTGGAGCATGATTGAGAGAGAGGCACATTGGTTGGATGTGTCCTTTGGGGAAGAGGATTCCCCCACTTTTTGCATTACATGTTCTAAGGGGAGCATGGGAGGAGATGTGGCCACTACAGAAAAACAATTTTTTCCTTATGAGGTGAGCCATGGGATTTATTGGATGCCATATGATGGTGATTCCCAACTCATCATATATGCAATGATTTGGGCGAGCATGATCCATAACATTGGAGAAGAAATCCTTGGATATTTAGTCTTCTTCTTTCCACTTGAGGGAAACATTATTGCAGCCCAAGATCTACAAATACTCTACACTTATCATGAGTGAGAGGAGGACAGTGTGGGGAAGGCTACTTTGTCTACCATGATCATATTTTCAGCCCACCTACTTTGCATGAGCCAAAGGTGGAGGAGGATCTTCAGGAGTTGCCATGTTGGGAGGTAGCTCATTTTGTATAGATGATTTCTTGGGGATGGAGGATCCACATGGAAAGGATAGTTCCCAACACTTTTCAGATTTCATTCCTCAAGGAAACAACTGGACAACACCTTATTGCTGTCTTGAG
This sequence comes from Pinus albicaulis, assembly GCA_034641835.2. Classification (NCBI taxonomy): domain Eukaryota; kingdom Viridiplantae; phylum Streptophyta; class Pinopsida; order Pinales; family Pinaceae; genus Pinus; species Pinus albicaulis. The sequence continues at coordinate 345,791,050 of CM076578.1, read as the reverse complement.
CACTCTACTTGTTCATGATGATAGCTATTTAGCTAACTTGCATGCTTGGGAGGGGTAATATGGAGATTTATTGATGAGACAACATCTCATTCTTTGGAGGAAATATGGATGCTAAAGAAGGAGGAGAGGATACTTCTCAGTTCCATCCTTGCAGTTGCTTGAGGACAAGAAGCATTTGGGAGGGGAGGACTGTAATATTCCAAAATTAGCATGCAGCGAATTGGAATATTGAATTTTGTTTTTATCACCTAGGAGTTGAATAAATGGGTAAGGTGGCCCGTGCATATTAAAAATATGAATAAAATCCCTCATAGTATGAAAAGGGATCATCACAGGAGCTGGATTTCACACCCTCATGTGTGAAAAGGGACTTTTGCATGAGGACAAGGTCAAGTTTGACCAAGTCAACAATGCTGGGATAGGAGGTGGAGATCACTTTGAGAGGCAACACAGTATGAATGGGAGGAAGATTCCTTGGTAGATGAAACCCTAATGAGTGGGACCCATGGTGAGAGGGATTTCACTTATTTAAACGGAGGGTGAGGCATCCATTTTTATTCATGTTATGGAATAATGATTCTATGGTCTATATGACTATTTTGAATTCTCTTGCTGTTTAGTAGAGTTGCAATGCTACTTAGCACAAGTCATTCCTGTTTAGAAATTCCTTATTATTTCAAGTGAGTCCAGTTTAGGGAGCTTGTTCTTCATTTCTCCACATTCAGGCTTTAGGCCAAGCATCCTCCTTAAGCTACAATGTAATTTTTGTTTAGAGCTGGGTTGTGTTGTAGGGTGTTGCAGTGGAGGTTTCACGACACCACTTTTGGAGCTTATATATCAGAGGAGGAAGCTTTCCTTCCTTTGAGAGATCAGTGAGGAAGCCTTTGGAGTAGATTTCATATCTTGGCACTTATCCAATACAGTTCCTATCTCCTACAGCATAGTCCCTCTCCTTGACTGTGTTATTTTCAGTGTGCATTTACAGTAAGGGTTTACAGGTTGTTTGGAGGGTGATATCACCAGTGTTAGGATCAACCTTTCACTTGGAAGATCCATTGGAGAAGGTCTAATTGTTCAACTTATGCATCATCTTCAACCATATCCATCCAGTTCTTGAGTTGCAACTACTACCCAGTCTTGTGACTGCAACTCTGACATTTTTTCCATTTTGCATATTTCAGGAAATCCTTCCAGGATTGTCTTGGAATTGTGTTTCGGGGTTTATATCTTTGCTCCCAACATTGTATGAGCTCTATATTTTCAGATTTGTGTATTGACACTTCCCAACAACAGTTCCTCTAATAAAATTGCGCTGTCATAGCCTTGGGCATTTTCTGTGTAGCAATGATCTTCATTTTTCCATGTACATGTTTCTTGAGGCTTGTATTGCCTAGCTTGAGTGGTTGTTTCCTCAAGATATTGTATTCATTTGCTGCTATGTTACTAATATGATGAATATTTTGATCTTCTTACATCCTATGTGTTGATGTATCACTGCTCTTTCATTATTGTGTTCAAGTATTGCTGTATCTCCAATTTTGGGATATTATAAGATATTCCCAATATTACTGATTTTCCCCTTTTCTCAGTATAAAAGGAGGGCAAGGAAGCCATAGCAAGACATCTTATGATTTGATATTGCATTGGTGGCATATATGAATTATGCTTTCTTCCACTGTTTAGTTGAGATTTCTGTGCTGCTTAGCACAAGGATTTCCTATTTAGGAATCCTTCTCCGTTCTTGAGAGGCCACTTGAAGGAGCTCATACTAATTTGCCTCACATATAGGCTTCAGGCCAAGCATCCTCCTTTAGCTATAACGTTATTTCTGTAGTAGTATAACGTTGTGTTGCAGGGTGTTGCAGTGAGGGTTCACAACACCACTTCTGGAGCTCATATTTCAAAGGAGGGAGCCTCCATTCCTTTGGGAGATCAGTAAGGAAGGATCAGGAGTAGAATTTCATATCTTGGCACTTGGCCAAAGGACTTCCATAATCTACATCATAGTCCCTTGCAGGAACTGCGTCATTTCTGGCAGAGTTGTAGTGTGAGGGTCAGTTCCCTCAATCTTGAGCTTGTTTCTTAGGGAAAGGGCCAACCATTCTCCCGGAAAGCTTGTAAGAAGGATCCTCCATCATTTCTTATATTATTCAGCTATAGGTATATAAAGCTTTAGTTAGACTATGTTTTTCAGATCTAGATATGGAGTTCTATCATTTTTTACATTGTGCTTTCATGAAACCCTTGCCGGGTTATCTTCCTGATGTATAAAAGGGACTAGATCCCTATTTTTATTCATGTTTTGAGAAATAAAACCCCAGATATGATATTTTTAGCATATTTTATCGGAAACCCTCTTTAAATGATGTTGTGCATGCTTTAGGAATTTTTTTTTTAGTCAAGTCATGGGATTTCAATGATTTCAAGCCATATCAGGACCGGGAGATCTGTTTAAGCAAGCAAAAGAGATTTGTTTCTGAAAATTTTCTGGGTGTGAGTCCCATATTACATAATCTAAGGGGTCATAGCATTATTTCTCCCTAATATAATGCAATTGTCTGGGAATAATGTTTTTAGGGAATTTATTGCTGCTTTTCCCCACTTTTCACTGATGTATGGATCATAATTTTTCTACTACGACATACATTTGATGGATATGTATTTTTAACACATTTTATGAGTTTATTCTTGCTGCTATTCCACTATTGTGCTTATGCGTTGCTGCATTCACAATTTGGGATATTACAATGGTATCAGAGCATAATCTTGGCTCAGGCTGTGAGTTTCAACCATTATGCTATAAGAAGAAAAAGAGAAGGAGAAAATATCAGAATGTTGGAGAGAATGAGTTTAATTTCATCACTTTTCATATCCAGAAATAATCTCTCTAAGTAGGTTAAGCAGATGAAAGAGGAAAGATGCAATGAAGCTCTTGAAGGGTTTCAAGAAGAGGAAGAGCCATGAACTTTATATTCTCAAAGAGGAGAAGACAAGAGACATGAAGAACACTTGGAATACGAGATTATAAGTGAATGCCTTTCTAAATACAAAACTAAACCTAGAGCCTTCAAGGAGACTCTAGCTTTACCACAATTCATTCAGTTGGAAGAAGAAAGTAGGCCCTATAGTAATGGGATGATGAGAGGCAATCGATTTCTATTTTCCACTTTTGATGGATCACTCACATGTGCAACAAAGGCTTGGGTAATGAAGCTAGTGGCTTTATTCCTACTACATCCAATAGTAGAGAGAGAGGTTGTAGAAATTGCAGCGCTGCACCTTCTAGGAGAAGAAAATACTTGGTGGTTCAGCCATTTGAGCCATGCAAGAATGTCTACTCTTGCCGAGTTTTCTCAAAGGTTGATCAGGAGATTTGGCAAAGAGATATTAGAGGAGGAGAAGCTATCACCACTATTGAAAGAGGCATGTACCAGTGTTGTTACAACCATGGAGGAGCAGCCTTCATCTTCAGCAGTTGGGGAAGCCAACACATTTGAGGAGGGAACTCTTGCAGTCCTATAAGATGCTTCCACATTTCACCAAGGTATGCTTAAGTTTACATCTCTTGTCATTTCAGCAAATCTTATGGAGGGATCTACATCATTTTATGCTACTGATTTAGAGCAACAGAGTTGCACTGTGCTGTACAAGAGCAATAATGAAGAAAATAGGACCCATTCCTTATGGGGGCATTCAAATGGCAGATTCATTCATGAAGCAATAGAGGAAGGAGTTATAGATGGTAGACATCTTGAAGTGAGAAACATTTTCTCCTTTCTAGATGACCCCTTCTCAATGATCCCTCCCTAGCTCAAAGAGAAACTTCTACCTGCGGCAGATCCATAACCTTATTGGTTTTGGAAGGCCATTGATGAGGAGAAGGTCTCATGGAGAGATCTCATTGGAGGTGCACTTCAACACATCATGGAGTGCAAGGTTCTTCAACAGTTTGAGGAGGTTTTTCCCTCATCACACTTGGATCCATGTGGATTCAAGGAGGAAATTGATGAGAGGTATTCTCTAGAAGATCTTCGAGGAGATGCATTTCAACATCCCATGAAATGCAAGAGGAGAAATTTGGTTTGGGAGGATGGTAGTCTTCCTTGGGAGAGTGCTAAGGAAGAACATGATGGGAGAAACCTACATGTGGATGGATGGGTGTGGATAATGAGCAAGAAGCTGGAAAGCTACTTGCAAATCTATGATACTGGGCAGTAGGAGGCTTGGCTACGTTGGCTACTCTTGAAAGAGTTTGGCCATCATCCTCTTTCTAAGGGTATGTGGGTGAAAAAGGTGTGGCAGGCTACTTGCATCATTGGGTAGCAAGGAGTATGGACACATTGTGTTGATATGACATTATTCATATCAATCACCATGTTTTCATTACATGATTTGTATGATGGAGGTATTAGGAGGCAATAAAAACGTTTTTTGATTTGGAGGTTCTTGGGAGAGCAAGGGAAGATTTGCTCTCACACTTTGCATGATGTTGCAGGAGTAGGAGATGGCACTATCATGGTGCAAGGGGGCTACTCCTTAGCCTTAGATGATCAAGAGGTACTTCCACTTTGGGAGGTGTAGAGCTATAAAAAGGGTCTCTTTCACCTCTAATTACCTCACATTACTATGTCAATCCGGGAGCGTTTTGTTATTCCAAAGAGTGTCTCAGTCTGAGGCTATCACTTGTCAGAGTAATGTTAGTAGTACAGTGTTTAAGAAATACAAGAGTAAATGGATGCTTGTCTGTAACTAAATTACTTCAAAAGAATAAATCACACATTCAGAAAACTAGGCAGCTTATCAGTCAAGGGTTCGGCAGCGATAACCCATCCCTTGGGAAACTGATGGAAAGGAAATTAGAGCGTAGACCACGGGTCTGGGAGCTAGACAGTGAATGCCAAAGCTCACTACAGCCTTAGATCGTCTCTCACACCAAAACAACAAATGCGAGTAAATGGAACAACAAATAAAGAATTGAACAGCAAATCTGAAATGGAACAGTAATTCTAAAATGGAACAGCAATCGAACAACTAAGTCTCGAGAGTCTTACTCTATTAACCCAAATGCACTCTTCGCAATCAATCAATCTTTCACTCTTAAGGCAAATCACGCAAAACACACTAATGGAACAACATTGACTATTGACAAATTATGGAACAGCTCTAATAACTCATATACGCACACAACACGCTGGAATAGTAATCTTAATTAACAGGGATTCAGCTGTGCTCCCAAACAGAACAATATTATCTCTGAATCCAATAATCATGAAGAACACTGCTTCAAACAAATCTATTACATAAATGTTCAGTATAAAAGCTCTGTAACAGAACAATAAGAATATTCGGTTAAGACTAATAACATGCAATTAACTCTGAAAGGATCAATAACATAATGCAGAGTCAATACACGATTCTATCTGTAAAAACCTCAATGATTTAATCTTAACAGAGCGTGTAATATCAACTTATAAAACATATCAGATTACCAAATAACAACGATAAACAAACCACGCGGAAATCAAATCGTAGTGATACAGAAGCAAGTGTCCTCCGGGGCTGGGCCCTTAGCCTCCAAGGGTACACCGCCTTAAGTTAATCCAGACGCAGAGATGAGATAATCACCAAGCTTATATTAATGCATTGGACAAAAATACAATGAACCAGTTCTCAACGAGACTTAATAATCAGAGTTGATGTTTAACAGAAAATTACATAAAAACGTATCCTCCCTAAGCTAACAGTGCTGTCCCTTTATATAAAGGTGACGGCGGAGATGTCCAAGTAATAAGATAAATAAAGCAGCGATCCCTCAGGATCAAAGATCCTGAGGGATTCGCCAAACTGTTAATCCTTCATCCTTTCTTTTCTTTTGCGCCGAGCTGGTGTCTTCTCCTCCTTTTCCGGGCCGATTTGCTTTGATCTGTTTAGCCTTGTTTGCATTCAGTTCTCCTTTAGAGGAACAACAGTTATCTCGACTTTGTCCTTTCCTTTGGAACGGGAATTCCTCGTTTTCTCCTTTTCCTGCACAGAAAATAACAATTATCAGCGGTTACGTCTTGCATATCAATTCTCACATGTTTTGTTATAATTCCTCATTATTTTCCAAATTCATGATGCAAAAAGGTTTACAAATTCTACTAAAAAGCTACTGAAATAATCATCAAAAGCATACCTTTTTAGTACTCCACACACCCCCTTGCTTACCTTGTTTCATGTCCTCATGAAAACATTGTAGTTGACATGCAAGGCAGTGAGAGAATATGCTGGAGAAGGAGTCTCATGCGGAGGCCTACAGCCATGATGAGTGATTAGATAGTCAAAGAACTGACCTGTTTGCCCCTTAGGCATCTCATACAGGGCCTGATATCCGGGTGCAGGGTGCCAAATAATTGGAGTGCGAAATCTATATCCTAACCAGGATGGCCCTGCTTTCAAAATGCTCTCGCCATAGAGGTTCAAACGGTTGGCAGCTAATTCAAAATTCTCATACTTAAATGGTTCCCTGAGCTGGATGTTTGGATTAGAGATTCGGTACCGAAATTTGGCTGCATCAATGGCGAGGTCTTTGATGGAAAGAAAATATTCTAAACTCTGTCGAATGAGTGCCTCATGCATGGGTCCTAACGTTTCAATGACACCCAAAGTCCTTATGAGGTTTATATGAGCTTTCCACAACTGCACTGGGTTCCTAGGCTCAGCCCTTACCCGTAAATCTAGGCCATTTTCCTGACTCTAGAAAGTATCATAGGCTTTGAGCCACTTAATCTGATTAACCCCGAATGAAATGAATGCTTGTAATTGGATGTCTCCAACAAAAGGGCCAGGGTTCAACTCAGTCTCCTGATCTAGCACAAGGTCATGCAAATAAAGTTCACACAACAATCTCTAGACCTTCACTCCATAATGTTTACAACAGTCTATAAAGTCATTGACAGTGTTGATTTGTATAGGGGCGCCTGCTTTAACAGCTTTTATTTTTAATTGTAAATACCGTTCTAATAAAAACAGAGCATAGTTTTTAGCAGGGGCCCTACATGCTAAAACTTCATTGTATAAAGAACACAAGGTATTCATCTGCTTGATAACAGTATCTAGTCTACGGGTTACCTGTGCAACTTCCTCTTGTTCCTTTCGCCACCCTTCAAAGGCCTGGCTTTTGGATTGATTGACGTCCTTTAGTTGCTGCTGTAACTCTTCATATTTTTCTCGGGGGACCGTTTGCTCTCTAAGTTGTTCGACTTCTTGCTGGGCTTGCTTCATCATCTTATGCAAGGTTTTTGTCTTCGGATCTTTTTTCCATAGGTCAGTGGAGGCCGGGAGTTTTACCTGAACTTTCTTATTATGTTGTTTGGAGTTCAGAACCCTTATTACCCCTGAGGGTGGTGCCTCTGTCTGGATTTTCTTTTCATTGGTCCTTATATCATCCCTTTCTATTTTAACGCGAATATCACTCTGTTGCTGTTCCTCAACATCATTTGGAACGGCAGCTGGATTTTCAGTAGGGTTTTGAACAGCAGGGCGATTGTTGGCCCTCTTTTTCTTCCCTCCGGTCCTTCTTACCCTCTGGTTTGCTTTCAGAATTCTAATTTGCTGTCTGAGCTGGGTTATTGTATTCAATAATTTCTGTCGTTCCATTCGCAATTTCTTAATTTCCAGCGTTTCATTAGAAGGAACAGCAGGCTGTCTGCTGCGGTTTGGACCATGACTAGTTTCTGGATCTTTTTGTTGGGGTGCTTCCTCGCTGTTCTGCTATGGCTGTTCTGGGGTAGGAACCTTGACTGGTTCTATCTCTTCCTGGGCAACTGCTTTTTCTGCTCCTACTCCCTCCGAAATTTCCTCTGGTGTCTTGGGAACAGATTGTTCCCGTTCGGTATCTCTTATCTCCTCTTCATCATGAACAGGCAGATTTCCTTTTTCTGCCTCTACTGCATGTGATTTTTCAGATGCGTTTTCTTCTTGGGGTTTGTCGTGGAGTTCTACTGGACTAGAAGGTTGGCCATACTTACCCATATTGGCCAGGACTGCGGCCAATTCATCTTCTCCCATTGGGTCTTGTAATGGGCTACCTCCCTGCTGTCCCATTTCCTCCTCCTGTTCAGCTTCTGCTTCTATTTCTGTTTCTGAATGCTCGGCTGCTTCCTCATTTTCCTCTTCGGATTGCTCGTCCTCAATTACCACTGGTTGGCTGGTGCTTTCCTGGAGCTTTTCCAGCCTTCCTCGCATCCGAGCTAACCGGGCTGATTTTCTGGGCTTCTCTAGCCTTCCTCGCATCCGAGCTAACCGGGCTAATTTTCTGGGCTTCTCTGGCTGTTCGGGTGGATCGATGGCATGCTTGCGCTTTGCCGATTCCTGGTGTATCTCTGGTCGTTCAACATGTTTTTGTTTTACTAATTCTCTGCATTTTGCCGGACGTTCTGGTGTGCTTGTAGAATGTTTACGTTTTGGGGATGGTGCTGTCAATCCCCCCTTAATCATTACAATCAGCTCTTCCCAGCTGCTCTGCTGCTGGGTGAGACTATGACTAACTACTAATCGTATTAGCCCATGGTGACTGACGACTGACTCTACATGTTGTGCCTTTTTTATGCTTCGTGCAGCATCATGCAGTAATGAATTCAGAAGTGCAGGTAGGTTTACAGAGCATTTCTGTTTTAAAACAGTTAAGAGTTTAAGATGTCGTGGTCTTGCCACGTCTTTCCTCCACTCGCAGGTGATGTAGTTATGCACTGTCCTTGCTAATTCCGTCTAGGGTTCTCCTAGCATTGCTGGCAGAATGCCCTTCCCCTTAATTGTCAAGCTCTGACCTTCGTCCTGGAAAATTTCCATGATCTTCTGTAATCTTTCCTTCTTTAATGTCCATACTGGTCTGGTGGCTGGTAGTCCCGAAACTTCTGCAATTATATCGTCGGTGACCGCTATCCGCTTCCCCCTTACTGTGGAGTGATCATCCTGCAGGTTCTGCAAAAATTCCATCGCTATTGTTTCATTAGACTCCTGCAGGCGACTGAGATAATTCAACCATCCTTCTCTTTCCAGGATCTCCCGGGCAGCAGCGGAGATTGTCAACTTCTGAGGTTCGCTTCGAATTTCCCTTCCTCCCATGGTTTCACTGTGGATTCTCAATGGAACAGCAACTACTTGTGCTATTTGAAACACAGAGAGGGTGATAATCGCAAGATTTCGAAAAAAACACAGAGTATGCAACAATGCAACGGAAATGGATTATGAACAACAACTTGTGTAAAAATAGAAATGCCATGCCGTTAAACCATGCCATACCGTCGTACACTATCTTTCCCGAATGGTGAGCTGACACGTAATTCAGGGAATAATGAGGTTAACCTCCCCCCCCCGCAATGTGATAGGCTGTCCCAGCCGGCAAATAAAGGAGCGGCACCCGATCTGCAACCGAGTCAGAAAGGAACAACATATGGAATTATGCCATGTTTAGAAGGACAACGAATTACCGAAATTGAGGCGGAGAGTTGATCGCGTATTACGTAAGAGGCTGCTGTGTTATGATATGAGGCTGGTGGGTAGGACATCTATCGTACTTGCCAAATCTCAAGTGGTCATGGTCACTTCCTTTTCCATGATTGGTGATGATAAATTTTCATGCGATGTATAAATCGGGAAATAATATATGATTAATTCCTAGGATATAAGAAACAAAAGAGTATTATTATCTTACCCATTGGTGTAACCAAGGTGACTTCAATACCATTAACAGTGCTCTGCTGCCGACAGGTGTCCATAACCTTGGCAGAGTTGTTTTTTTTTACCCTTGGAACCATGATCCTTTGTGTATACTTAGGAATGTTGTTATGTCAAAATGTAGACCATTATGCTGGCTTGGTGACCAGTTAACCATAATGCCATTCACGAGGAAGGAGCGAAACGTGGGCAGGCCGGCTCGTGATGAGACCTCCTGTTCCAAGGTTCTTTTATCTAATATACCTTTTGGACCATATCCCTGTTGTGGTGGCCATAGTGGGATTGCCACTTCACTTCTATCCTCATGATCATGGTAGGCTGGCTCTTGATGAGACCCCCTATCCTGCATTTGACACTTCACATATCATGTTCACATATTTTTTCTTTTTCATAGAGTACTTTTCCTTATTTATACAAAAAGGGTGGTTCAACACTCCTTAAGAGTAGGAATGGTGGAAGAAGTCTTATCATCTCAATAGGAAGATATAAGCCCTTTGCTCTTATTCCTAAGTAATAATAAAAAAGGTTTAAAGGGATCCGCATGATAAAGATAACCAATCAGGGCAAAATTAGTAAAACAATGACAACAAAAGATAAGAAATAAGTATGTCCTTCCTTTTTCCTCTTACTAATGCAGAGCTTTATAGATATAGCGATTTATGGTTTGCGGATTTCGGTATTTTGTGATTTTATATTCATTGCACAAGTACATAGCTGTATCTTAAAGACTTGGAAGAAGACGGGCAAGAAGCATTCTCAATTTAGATCAGCAAAAGGAATAAGCTGTTTCACAAGGAGAGTAGAGGTATGCTAGTGGTGTTCCTTTTGAAAAAGAAACAATGAAGGACGATAAACTGAAAAAATGCAAATGCTGTTCCTTTGAAAAAGGAACAACAAAAATAAAAATACTATAAAAACACTCAAAATGCCGTTCCTTAACAAAAGAATGCTGTTTCTTTGAAAAAAAAGGAACAGTAGTAACCAAAAAAAATGTTGTTCCTCTGGAAAAGGAACAACAAAAGACGTAAAAATGCCGTTCCTTTGGAAAAGGAACAACAGAGATCCAGAATGCTGTTCCTTTAGAAAAGGAACAGCAAAACAAGCAAAGCCAACAGCATAAAAAACACGCAAATGCCATTTTTTTAGAACGGCACAAATCGAAACTTTGAGAAAGAAAAAGAACAGCAAAAATGACAAGAAAACATTTAATTCAAACATATGTACAAGAATGACTCAAAGACAAGAACTTATGTACAAATTGTAAAAAGTAATGAATTCCTTAATGAATTACAGGTGAGGAAGATTTCTCTTCCTCTCCTAAAATCTCCATATCAGTGTCTCGGCGTAGCTGCTGGCAAAAGGATTCCCGAGTGAGTGGTTTGCGATAGAGACGAACTCGGTGGCAATTTACTTTGAATGCATATCCAGAACCGTCAATGGTAATTAGAGTAAGGGTTCCGTTGTCATGCACCTTCTGGATTTCGTATGGTCCCAACCATCGAGTATGAAGTTTTCCAGGGAAGTCCTGAAACCGAGAGTCGTATAACAGAGCCCAGTCTCCCTCGTGGAAGACTTTGTTCTTGATGAGCGCATCATGCCATTTAGCTCGCTGCTGTTGAATCAATGCTGTATTTTGTAGTGCAGAGAGCCTAACTTCGTCTAATTCATTGATCTGCTGTAGTCGATTGATTTGTGCCTCGCTTAGATCTAGGCCAACTTCCTGTGCTGTCCGTAATGTTTGGATTTTGAATTCTATGGGAAAAATGGGTTGTTTTCCAAACACTAATTGATAAGGTGAGTAACCGGTGGTGCTCCTCCATGTGGTTCTATAGGCCCAGAGTGCTTCAGGTAATCGGGTAGCCCAATCACGCCTATGTGACGCAATGGTTTTCGTTAGGATTGATTCTATTATCTTATTGCTACTTTCTACCTGCCCATTCGCCTATGGGTGATATGGAGTAGTGATTTTATGCTGGACGTGATAATTGTTGAGTGTTGCAGCTAATCTATTCCCAGCAAATTGTGGTCCTCCATCTGTAATGATTTCCCTTGGAAGGCCATAACGTACAAATAGATGGAACATGAACTGTATGACAGAGTCCTCTGTGGCTCTTGGCAATGCTTCTGCCTCAACCCATTTGGTGACATATTCTGTTGCCACCAAGATATATGTTTTCTGATTTGACGAGGGGTTGAGGGGTCCAACGAAATCAAGAGCCCATCGCTTGAATGGTTAGATGACTAACTGTGGTTTCAGAGGCATCTCATCAGCTTGACCAGGTCGTCCTGCTCGCTGGCAGCTGTCACAGGCTTGGACAAATTTCCTTGCATCTTTGAAGATCGTAGGCCAGTAATATCCTGTCTGCAATACTTTGTGTCCAGTTCTTCGCTCAGCGAAGTGTCCACCACACGGTCCATCGTGACAGGCTTTTAGGATGTCAAATATTTCATCCTCTCGAACACATCGCCTGATATGCATGTCTGCCCCTGTGTGAAACAAATAGCCCCCAATCCACGAGAATCGAGCACTCTTCTGAACAATCTGCTTGCGCTCATTAGGGGTTAAATGTTTTGGTAGTTTACCTACTGCGAGGTAGTTGGCAACATCAACATACCAGGGTGTTTGAACAGCAACAACAAACAGGTGCTCATCCGGAAATTGATCTTCCACTGCTGCTGCATCGCTTGGTTTTGGTATTCTCGAAAGAAAATCAGCTACAGGGTTTTCTTTGCCAGGCCGATCCTTGATTGTGATATCGAATTCCTGCAATAAAATTAACCATCTAGTTACTCTGGCATTTGTGACAGGATTATTTGCTAAATATTTTATGGCAGAATGGTCTGTATACAAGATAACAGGATAGCCTGTAATATAATGTCTAAATTTATTGACAGCATGTATTACAGCTAGGAATTCTTTTTCAGTAACAGTGTAATTTAATTCAGCAGGAGATAAATTTTTGCTGATGTAATAGATAGCATATGGTTTTTTATCCTCTTCCTGCCCAAGGACTGCACCAATGGCTGTATCTGAGGCATCAGATGATATCTGGAACGGTAGGTCCCAGTTTGGTCCTCGAAGGACTGGGGCTGTGGATACGAGCTTCTTTAGATCCTCAAAATCATGGTCACATTTTTCTGTCCAAAGAAAATCAACGTTACCAGTTAGTGCATATAAAGGAGCAGCAATGTGCGAATAATGCTCTATAAATCGTCTATAATAACCAGAAAATCCAAGAAAGCTGCGTACCTCTGTTTGAGTAGTAGGAGTGGGAATGAGAAAAAGTATTTGGATTTTGGCCGGGTCTACCTGAATGCCGGCTGCTGAGACATAATGTCCTAGGATAAGTCCTTCAGTCATCATCAAGAAACATTTTTCGTGGCTTAAGCAAAGCCTGGTAACAATGCATCGTTGTAGGACTTTTCTAGGGTGTCTAGAGCTGGATCAAAATCATCTCCATATGGTGTAAAGTCATCCATGTAAACTTCAAGTCCATCATTTATTAAATATGCAAAAATGCTAAGGATAGCCCTTTGGAATGTGGCAGGAGCATTACATAGGCCAAAAGGTAGAACTCGATAGGCAAATGTTCCCCAGGGACAAGTAAAAGTAGTTTTATCCTGGTCTTCAGGGGCAATCTGAATCTGATTGTATCCACTGAAGCCATCCAGGAAAGAAAAGAATTTCTTCCCTGCTAAAGTGTCTAATACTTGGTCTATGAATGGGAGAGGAAAATGATCTTTCTGTGTTGCCTTGTTTAGTTCCCTATAATCCACACAGATTCTCCATTTTCCATTCTTTTTTGGTACCACCACCAGCGGAGAGACCCATTTACTATCAGAAATAGGATAGATAAAATTGACATCTAAAAGTTTCTGAAGTTCAGCTTTTACCACATCCTTTAGATGAGGATTAAGTCTCCTTTGCGGCTGACGAACAGGTCTGGCATATTTTTCTATATAAATGTGGTGTGTACATAACTGGGGATCGATTCCTTTCATATCAGGGTAATCCCATGCAAATGCTTCTTGATATTTCGTTAACAGATGGATGAGCTTGGTTTCTTGTTCAGGTGTGAGATTAGCATTGATGTTTAAAGTTTTTCCCGGTGCAATTTCCACAGTTTTACTATTTGCAACAGAAGTAACAGGTATCGTTTGGTCATGCGTATCTTTCAGAGGATCTTCCTCTAATTCATTATCAAATGCTGCTTCTATCATGTGACATTGTGTGCGAGATTCAGTTTGACTAATGAAATTATTAATGGCATCATCTTCTGTTTGGTCTTTAAAATCAAGTGCCTCTTGTATAGTTAATGGAGATCTGATGTTATCAGTAAGGTATGATACAGGGTGCTTATTAGTTCTGATCATTGTGACACTTGGTTGCGCTGGAGGATATAGAACTAAATTTTTGCTATTCGGTCCTCTGGTTATGGTCATATTTCCCTGCCGGCAGCCAATGTAGGCATCGGCAGTGGCAAGCCAAGGTCTACCTAAAATTAGCGGGTGTCCATCAAGTCGGGTTTTTGGATTAATTATCAGAAAATCGGTTGGATACTCCCAGGAATCTACAGAGACCATGACATCATGTAGAGTACCCTCTGGTCTAACCACAGATCGGTCAGCCAATTCTAACAAAGTAGAGGTGGGTTCTACAGATGTAATGTCGAGCTTTTGGAAAGTAGTGGTTGTTAAAATATTAATTGCAGCTCCTAGGTCAACTAAGGCATTAGTCAGGGTCTGACCATAAATTTGAACAGTTATAATTGGATTTTCTGGGTCTTCATATTTAATGGGTGTTTCTTTCCCAGATAATAAGTCAGATAAAGTACCGACTACTTGGACTCTTGGATTATTTGTTATATTCCTCCTTGGTTTCTTTATGCACAACTCTTTGATAGTTTTTACGTATATAGGAATGTCTTGAATGGCTTGGAGGAATGGGATTTTTATGTACAGATTTTGTAATTCTCCCAGAATGTCAAAGTCAGGATATTGTATGGGTCGAGGTATGACTAATCATTCTGGGAACGGAGGAGAGGATGTGGTTGCTTGATTATGAGTCTGCTGCTTATTTACATCCTCTTGTTGCAACTGATGTTCTCTTGGTAACTGATCTTCAATATGAACTGTTTTATCTCCCTCAGTTTCAATTATACGTCCAGATCTTAACTGAAGATCATTGCACTTCCTCAGGTCGGGTCCTATTTCTGGTGATTCTATGATTTGGAGAGATTGGACCGGTCTGTTATTTGGATTGGGATTGGGTTGGGCTGGAAGTTGCGGTCTCAGGTTAGACTGGGGATTTTGTTGTAAGGCTGGCAGAGTAGGTTGAGGGAGCGGAATAGTTCCAGCTGGCTGGTGCATCGGTCTTTGCCAGCTTGTCTGCCAGGGTGAACTTTGTGAAGTAGGGGGAGTCCATTGTGAAGGATATGGGCCATTTTGCCAATATGGTGGAGCGTAAGGGAAATTCGGCCAACCAGATTGGCTTGTTTGATTCAGCCATGGATTTGAAGAAGGAAACGATTGTGGTGACCAGTTTGAAAATGGGGGTTGAGATTGATTTTGCCACATACCATATTGTTGAGCATTATACTGTGGGGGTTGAAAGAAAGAGGTTGAGTCCGGAAACATACCAGATTGTCTCGGCTGCCACTGGCGACGCTGGTTGATCGAGTTCACCGATTCTGGTTCTTCTTCTGCTTCCTTATATACCGCTTTCAATCCAGGAAGTGAGGGGCAGTTCTCCGTAAGGTGATCTTTTGTACAGATGGCGCACGTTTGGAATTTATCCAGTGGACATTCCTTATGGCTATGTTTTTTTCTGCATCGGGGGCAGAAGATCGCCAAATTCTGTTCTGCCTCCATCTGCTTCTGTTTAGCCTGCACAATATCAAGTTGTGTAGTTAGTGTCCCCAGAATATCAGTTTTGAAATTTTCAAATAAATTTCCAATTTCTGCACGTGTTACTCCTTCTGTTGATACTTTGTTATCTCTTGCAAACCGATCATATTCTGTCGGTTTTATTCTTGTGCTGCCTCTCGAACTCCTGATACATAAATCAATGATGTCAGAAAAATTCTCTTGATAAATATCCCCTTTTCCCATGATGTTTAATGTTTCAATCCATTGTTCCTTCATGCCCCTTATTAATGCAGTTTTTAACACATTATCAGGTAAAGGTAGCGATGCATAAGGAGATCTTTTTAGATTGTACTGAAAACGTTCCACATACTCCTCCAATGTTTCATTCGGTCTGGCTGTCATTTGGAATATTTCGTCTTTTAATTCTCTAGACCTACAATAATCCTGATATTTTTTTAAGAAGGATTCTTTCATTTGATCCCAATTGTTGATAACCCCACCACCTAGTCCCATAAACCATCTTAAAGTAGCCCCTTTTAATGTAGAGGGGAATAATTTCAATTTTTGGGGATCGGTGGTGTAATCATACCCACTGCATAACACATCGAATTCGAATAAAAATGCATCTGGATCTTCTGATGTGAGACCGTGAAATGTAGGGATATGCTGAAGAGGGATACCTTTCATGGGTGCATTTGCTGCAGAATCCACTATAGGATATTGTAATGTAGAGGTTTGAACATTTGGCTGGTTCTGAGCCATGGGATCGAATATATGCCAATAACCTTCTGGGATATCTAGGAGGGTATTCCTAGGTTGAGAGGGAATGGTTTTGACAGGGATAGTTTTAATAGCGCTTCCCTTATCTGGAATAATGAGAATACCAGATGTTTGAGGAGATTGGATTCCTTCAACAATGATTTTCGCAGCACTCCCCTTATCTGGGCTATCTAATGGCTGATTTGTTCCAATAGGAGATTTTGGTTCCTTGGTTTCCCCTGTTTCTCCCTCTCCTTCACAAAAGTTGCTAGAATTCCCTTCCTGCAATAGTTCTGGAGTAGAATTTTCGATTTCTTGAAAGTCCTGCTCTTCAGTTTGACTATGCACCTCAGCACAGGCTACATATGGTGATCCTGTGGCCTGAAGGGAACTAGTAGGCTGTTTAGAAATGTTTTTCCTGGGGCCTACTGATGGCTGAGATTCTGTTTTCTTATAGATTTCGTCTATGAAGGTCGTTCGGCCAAGGGTCACCAGCCCCTTAGCTTTTTCAGGCTTGGATGGGGGTTTGATATTCTTTTCTGGTCTTTTCTTCTTAGTCATGCACTCAAATGAACTACCAACTTCTATTCAAACAAAACAAAAACAAATCTGTTAGGAAAGCGGATAGTGGAGCAGGGCTTTTACATGCTCCGCACGTAGGTTCTTACCTTCCGTTTTTAAGATCCAACTCCTCCCTAGCAGGTTCGTACACTACTCTGAAAAAGACAAATGGCTACACTCTTTACCCGGCAACGGCGCCAAAATGTAGAGCTATAAAAAGGGTCTCTTTCACCTCTAATTACCTCACATTAATATGTCAATCCGGGAGCGTTTTGTTATTCCAAAGAGTGTCTCAGTCTGAGGCTATCACTTGTCAGAGTAATGCTAGTAGTAGAGTGTTTAATAAATACAAGAGTAAACGGATGCTTGTCTGTAACTAAATTACTTCAAAAGAATAAATCACACATTCAGAAAACTAGGCAGCTTATCAGTCAAGGGTTCGGCAGCGATAACCCATCCCTTGGGAAACTGATGGAAAGGAAATTAGAGCATAGACCACGGGTCTGGGAGCTAGGCAGTGAATGCCAAAGCTCACTACAGCCTTAGATCGTCTCTCACACCAAAACAACAAATGCGAGTAAATGGAACAGCAAATAAAGAATTGAACAGCAAATCTGGAATGGAACAGTAATTCTAAAATGGAACAGCAATCGAACAACTAAGTCTCGAGAGTCTTACTCTATTAACCCAAATGCACTCTTCGCAATCAATCAATCTTTCACTCTTAAGGCAAATCACGCAAAACACACTAATGGAACAACATTGACTATTGAAAAATTATGGAACAGCTCTAATAACTCATATACGCACACAACACGCTGGAATAGTAATCTTAATTAACAGGGATTCAACTGTGCTCCCAAACAGAACAATATTATCTCTGAATCCAATAATCATGAAGAACACTGCTTCAAACAAATCTATGACATAAATGTTCAGTATAAAAGCTCTGTAATAGAACAATAAGAATATTCGGTTAAGACTAATAACATGCAATTAACTCTGAAAGGATCAATAACATAATGCAGAGTCAATACACAATTCTATCTGTAAAAACCTTAATGATTTAATCTTAACAGAGCATGTAATAGCAACTTATAAAGCATGTCAGATTACCAAATAACAACGATAAACAAACCACGCAGAAATCAAATCGTAGTGATACAGAAGCAAGTGTCCTCCGGGGCCGGGCCCTTAGCCTCCAAGGGTACACCGCCTTAAGTTAATCCAGACGCAGAGATGAGATAATCACCAAGCTTATATTAATGCATCGGACAAAAATACAATGAACCAGTTCTCAACGAGACTTAATAATTAGAGCTGATGTTTAACAGAAAATTACATAAAAACGTATCCTCCCTAAGCTAACAGTGCTGTCCCTTTATATAAAGGTGATGGCGGAGATGTCCAAGTAATAAGATAAATAAAGCATCGATCCCTCAGGATCAAAGATCCTGAGGGATTCGCCAAACTGTTAATCCTTCATCCTTTCTTTTCTTTTGCACCGAGCTGGTGTCTTCTCCTCCTTTTCCGGGCCGATTTGCTTTGATCTGTTTAGCCTTGTTTGCATTCGGTTCTCCTTTAGAAGAACAGCAGTTATCTCGACTTTGTCCTTTCCTTTGGAACGGGAATTCCTCATTTTCTCCTTTTCCTGCACAGAAAATAACCATTATCAGCGGTTAAGTCTTGCATATCAATTCTCACATGTTTTGTTATAATTCCTCATTATTTTCCAAATTCATGATGCAAAAAGGTTTACAAATTCTACTAAAAAGCTACTGAAATAATCATCAAAAGCATACCTTTTTAGTACTCCACAGGAGGGACTTCTTATGTGTAGCAGCATTATGGGAGATGTCTTTGACAATGTGCATGTCAAAGAATGGAGCTATGAGTTGGCAGGAGCCAATTTGTATAGGCCAACAACGTTGTCACTTGGGAGCTTGGGGTTATTGATGAAGTGTCCCCTGGATCACTTCACAATGGATGCACTTGGTGAACAAGGAGTAGGTGATAAAGATGGAGTAGTGGATGGAAACATCTATTACAGAGATATGATCTTCTTAACCTGGATTTCCAAGCATACGAAGGGTGATCTTCCTGTAGCATATGGTTCATTCCTCTTCATGGGAGTATGTCATACCACTATGGGAGGTTTATTCATGGATCCATGTATCATATTACTTCCAGTGCATGGTAGGAACTCTATTTTTTCATTTATTGATTGTCCAACACAATATTTGCATGCTCTTACCATTTCTATGCATTACATTGCTCCACAAAAGGGAAAGCTTTTCATTGAGCTCCATGGTCAAAATTGGGCCAAATTGTGTGATGGAGACAACCATATTTTATATGGCCTTGGGCAAGTTTTTTATTTCATGTATGTTCATTTGATGTATCTAGACATTTGCTATTTATCAATAGATGTCATGACATACATAATTATCCATGTATCAAACACAACTTGCCATACTATTTTCTGAAGCAACAGTTAGGAAAACTGCGCTGTAACTACATGGGAAACTGTTGGTACTTTCTTGCACCACATGAGACCTTCAGTATTCCCCTCATTTTGATGTTGATCATGATTTCATTTGCTGATATTGTTCTTATTTCTATTGAGAGCATGATTGGGAGAGAGACACATGGGTTGGATGTGTCCTTTTGGGAAGAGGATTCCCACACTTTCTGCATTGCATGTTCTAATGGGAGCATGAGAAGAGATATGGCCACCATAGCCAAACACTTGTTTCTTTATGAGGTGGGCCATGAGTTTGATGGGGTGCCATATGGTGATGATTTCGTATCCATCACATATGGAATGGTTTGGGCCAGCTTGATTCACAACGTTGGAGAAGAGATCTTTGAAGATCTAGTCTTCATTTTGCCACTTGAGGGCAATATTATTGCAGTCCAAGATCAACAGACACTCTACACCTATCGTAAGTGGAAAGGAGGACAGTGTGGGGTGGGTTCCTATGTTTATCATGCTCATATTTTCAGCCCACCTACATTGCATGAGCTCAAGGTGGAGGATCATTTTCAGGAGTTGCCATGTTGGGAGGTAACTCATTTTGTATGGATGATTGCTTGGGGATGGAGGATCCACATGGGAATTATGTTTCCCAATATATTTTAGACTCCATGCCTTGAGTGGACCTCTAGAAAAAACCTTATTTCTTCCTTGAGTACTTTAATTATCCATAATGATAGCTATTTGGCTAACTTGCATGCTTGGGAGGGGCAATATGGAGATTCATTGATGAGAAAACATCTCATTCCTTGGAGGAGTTCATCATATGTGGATGATACAATAGGAGGAGGGGAGAATATTTAGTTCTATCCCTGCAATTTCTTGAGGACAAGCAACATTTGGGAGGGGAGGACTGTAATATTCAAAATTGGAATATTAAATTTTGCTGATTTCACTTAGGAAATGAATGAATGGGTAAGGAGGCCCATGCATAATAAAAATCTGAATAAAATCCCTCATAATGTGAAAGGGGATCAACATAAAACTGGATTTCACACCTTCATGTGTGAACAGGGAATTTTTCATGTGGACAAGGTCAAGTTTGACCAAATCAAACAATGCTAGGATAGGAGGTGGAGATCATCTTGTGAGACAATGCATAGATAGTGAGAGGAAGATTCCTTGGTGGAGAAAACCCTAATGAGTGGGGCCCAAGGAAAGAAGGCTCACCCATGTATAAATGGAGGGCAAGGCAGCCATAACAGGACATCTTATGATTTGATATTGCATTGGTGGTCTATATGACTTGTGATTTATTCAACTGTTTAGTTGAGATTGCTGTGCTGCTTAGCACAAGGATTTCCTGTTTAGGAATCCTTATCCTTTCTTGAGAGGCCTCTTTAAGGAGATTTTACTAATTTTCCTCACATCCAGGCTTGAGGCCAAGCATCCTCCTTCAGCTACAATGTTTTTTCTGCAGCAGTATAACATTGTGTTGTAGGGTGTTGCAGTGAGGGTTCACAATGCCACTTCTGGAGCTCATCTTTCAAAGGAGGGAGCCTCCATTCCTTTGGGAGATTAGTAAGGAAGGCTCAGGAGCAGAATTTTATATCTTGGCACTTGGCCAAAGGACTTCCATCATCTACAGTGCATTCCCTTGCATGAACTATGTCATTTCTGGTAGAGTTGCAATGTGAGGGTCAATTCCCTCAATATTGAGCTTGTTTCTTAGGGAAAGGGCCAACCCTTCTCCTAGAAAGCTTGTAAGAAGGATCCTCCTTCATTTCTTGTATTATTCAGCTATAGGTATATAAAGCTTTAATTAGGTTTAATTTTTTAGATCCAGATCTGCAGATCTAACATTTTGTACATTGTGCTTTCATGAAACCCTTACCGGGTTATCTTCCTGATGTATAAAAGGGACTAGATCCCTATTTTTCTTCATGTTTTGAGAATTAAAAATCCATATCTAATATTTGTAGCATATTTTATCAGAAGCCCTCTTTAAATGATGCTATGCATGTTTCAAGAAATTTTTGTTTAGTCAAGTCATGGGATTTCTATGATTTCAAGCCATATTGGGACCGAGAGATCTGTTTAAACAAGAAAAAGAGATTTGTTTCTGAATATTTTCTGGTTGTGAGTCCCACATTACATAATATAAGGGGTCCTAGTGTTATTTCTCCCTAATATAACACAATTGTCTGGGAATAACGTTTTAGGGCATTTATTGCTGCTTTTCCCCACTTTTGGCTGATGTAATGGATTGTAATTTTGCTGCTGCAATATACATTTGATGGTTATGTATTTTTAACAAATTTTATGAGTTGATTCTTGTTACTATTCCACTATTGTTCTTATGAATTGTTTCATTCCCAATTTGGGATATTACAGTGGTATTAAAGCATAATATTGGCTCAGCTTGTGAGTTCTAGCCATTATGAAATCAAGAAGATAAGAAGATAAGAAGAAGAAGAAGAGATCAGAATTTTGGAGAGAATGAGCTTTCTCTCATCACTTTTCAGATCTAGGAAGAACCTCTCCAAGGAGGTTAAGTAGATGAAGGAGAAAAGATGCAAAGAAACTCCTAGAGGGTTTTCAGAAGAGGAAGAGCCATGTACTTCCTATTATCAAAGAGGAGAATACCAGAGGCATGAAGAACACTTGGAGCATGAGATCCTAAGTGGATACCTTGTTGAGTACAAATCTCAACCCAAAACCTTCAAGAAATCTCTAACTTTCCCATAGTTCATTCAGCTGGAAGAAGAGAGGAGACCTTGCAGCACAAGAAGAATCAAAGGCAATAGGTTTCTATTGTCCACTTTTGATGGGTCATCTACAACAAGGGCTTGGGCAAGAAGACTTGATGCATTTTTTCTACTACATCCAGTAGTATAGAGAGAGGCAGTAGAGATTGCAGTGTTGCACATGGAGGGTAAAGCAAGCACTTGGTGGTTCAACCATATGAGTCATGCAAGAGTATCTAATTTTGCAGATTTCACTTAAAGGGTAATCAAGAGATTTGATGAAGAGAAATTAGAGGAGGAGAAGCCCTCACCACCACTTGAGGAGACTCATACCAGCACTGTCACAACCTTGGAGGAGTAGCCTTCAACATCAGCAGTTGGGGGAGCAAACACATTAGAAGGAGGAACTCTTGCAGTCATACAAGGTGTTCCCAAGTCCCATCAAGGTATGATAGAATTTCCACTTTCTATTGCAGAAAATATTTTAGAAGGTTGTGGAAATATGCCTTTGCATGACCAAGGGTCAACAGATACTACTGATCTGGACAACAGGATTTCACTGCGCTGTGAAAACTTGAATGGGTCAAGGAAGAAACGAACCATCATCCTCATGTACCTTTGTTGAATTGCA
Organism: Pinus albicaulis; assembly: GCA_034641835.2. Taxonomy (NCBI): domain Eukaryota; kingdom Viridiplantae; phylum Streptophyta; class Pinopsida; order Pinales; family Pinaceae; genus Pinus; species Pinus albicaulis. The sequence goes on along the minus strand of CM076578.1, from coordinate 345,768,291 downwards.
TACCACACTTGAGGTTGGGGTTTGAAAACTTGGAGGAAGGAATGATAGATGGTAGACATCTTGAGATGAGAAAAAAATTCTCCTTTCTAGATGACACTTTCTCAATGAGCATCTCATAGCTCAAAGAGAAACTTCTACTTGCAACAGATCCAAGACTTTATTGGTTTTGGAGGACCATTGATGAGGAGAAGATCTCATGGAGAGATCTCATTGGAGGTGCACTTCAACATGACATGGAGTGCAAGGTTCTTCAATAGTTTGAAAAGGTTTTACCCTCATAACATTTGGATCTTGATAGATTCAAGATGGTTATGGGTATGTGTCATTTTCTAGAAGATCTCCAAGGTGTTTCATTTCAACATCCCATGAAATGCAAGAAGATAAAACTGATTTGGGAGGAGGGTAGCCCTCATGGAAGGAGTACCAAGATGGAGAATGGTAGGAGACATCCATAAGTAGTTGAGTGGATGTGGGTGGATGGCAAGAGGCTGGTGAGCCACTTGAAAATTTATGACATGGGGCAGCAAGAGGCAAATCTGTGTTGGCTACTCTTGAGAGAGTTTGGCCATCATGAGACATATCCCTTCTCTAAGGGTATGTGGGTGGAAGGAACTTGGAAGGATACTTACATCATTGGGCAGCAAGGAGTGTGTATGCATTATGTTATGTATTCACCACATTATTTGTATGATGGAGGTATGAGGAGGCAACAAAAACTTTTGTTGCTTTGGGTGTTCTTGGGAGAGCAAGGGCAGATTGACTCTCACACTTGGCATGATGTTGTAGAAGTAGGAGATGGCACTATCATGGTGCAAAGGGGCTACTCCTTAGCCTTGAATGATCTGGAAGTACTTTTAATTTGGAAGAAACTTCTTTTATGTAGAAGCATTATGAGAGATGTCTTTGAAAATAAACATGTCAAAGAATGGAGCTATGTATTGACAGGAGCCTATTTGCATAGGCCAGCGCTGTCACTTTGGAGCTTAGAGTCATTGATGGAGTGTTCCTAGGATCACTTCACTCTTGATGCACTTGATGGACAAGGAGGAGGTGAGAGATATGGAGTAGTGGATGGAGACATCTATTACTAGGATATGTTCTTCTTGACTTGGATTTCCAAGCATAAGAGGAAGGATCTTCATGCAACATATGATTCATTTCTCTTCATGGGGGTATGTCATACCACTATGGAGAGCTTATTCATGTAAAAATGCATCATCTTACTTTCAGTACATGGTGAGAACTTTTATTTTGCATTTATTGACTGTCTAACACAATATTTTCATACTCTTACCATTTCTATGCAGTGCATTGCTCCACAAGAGGGCAAGCTTTTCATTTTGCTCCATGGTCAATTTTGGGTCAAACTATATTATGGAGACAACCATCCTTTATGTGGCCTTGGGCAAGTGTTATGTTATTGAATGCATGTTCAATTGATGTACATAGCCATTTACTATTCATTAATAGATGTGATGACACACATAATTAACCATGTATCAAGAAACAACTTTCCATGTAATTTTCTGAAGCAACAGTTTGGAAAACTGCGCTATGACCACTTGGGAAACTGTTGGTACCTTCAAGCACCACATGAAACCTTCAATATTTCCCTCATTTTGATTCTGATCATGATTTCCTTTGCTGATATTGTTCTTATTCTTATTGAGAGCATGATTGGGGGAGTGACACATGGGTTGGATGTGTCCTTGGGGGAAGAGATTTCCCACACTTTTTGCATTTCATGTTCCAAGGTGAGCATGAGAAATGATATGGCCACTACAAAAAGACACTTTTATTTCCATTATGTGGGCCATAGGATTGATTGGATGCTGTATGGTGATGATTTTCTATCCATCACATATGGGGTGGTTTGGGCCAGCTTAATTCACAACGTTGGAGGAGATATCTTTGAAGATATAGACTTATTCTTGCCACTTGAGGGCAACTTATTTGCAGCCCAAGATCAACAAAAGCTTTAAAATTATCATGAGTGGAGAGAAGGACAGCATGGGGTAGGTTACTTTGTCTACCATGATCATATTTTCAGCCCACCTACTTTGCATAAGCCAAAGGTGGAGGAGGATTTTCTGGAGTTACCATGTTAGGAGGTAACTCATTTTGTATGGATGATTGCTTGGGGATGGAGGATCCACATGTGAATGATGTTTCCCACTACATTTCATATCCCATTCCTCGAGGGGACCTCTGGACAACACCTTATTAACTTCTTGAGTACTCTACTTGTTCATGATGATAGCTATTTAGCTAACTTGCATGCTTGGGAGGGGCAATATGGAGATTCATTCATGAGATAACATCTCATTCCTTGGAGCAGTTCATCATATGTGGATGCTACAATAGGAGAAGGGAAGACTTATCAGTTCTATCCTTTTAGTTTCTTGAGGACAAGCAACATTTGGGAGGGGAGGACTGTAATATTCCAAAATTTACATGCATCAAATTGGAATATTAAATTTTGCTGATTTCACTTAGGAGATGAATAAATGGGTAAGGAGGCCCATGCATAATAAAAATCTAAATAAAATCCCTCATAATGTGAAGAGGGATCATAATGCTAGTTGGATTTTACTTTCTTAGGTGTGAACAAGGACATTTGCATGTGGACAAGGTCAAGTTTGACCAAGTCAACAACGCTAGGATAGGAGGTGGAGATCATCTTGTGAGACAACGCAGAGATAGTGGGAGGAAGATTCCTTGGTGAAGGAAACCCTAATGAGTGGGGCCAAAGTCAAGAAGGCTCACACATGTTTAAAAGGAGGGAAAGGAAACCATAGAAAGACATCTTATAAATGATATTTTAATTGTCTGCTTAGACTATTCTGCATTCTCTTGTTGTTTAGCAAAGTTGCTATGGTGCTTAGCACAAGGCATTCCTGTTTAGGAATTCCTTCTCCTTTCTTGAGAGGCCTATTGAAGGAGCTTGTACTGATTTTCCTCAAATATAGGCTTGAGGCCAAGCATCCTCCTTCAGGTACAGCGTTATTTCTGCAGTAGTATAACGTTGTGTTGCAGGGTGTTGTAGTGAGGGTTAACAACACCACTTCCCTAGCTTATCTATCAAAGAAGGGAGCCTCCTTTCCTTTGGGAGATCAGTAAGGAAGGCTCCAGAGCAGATTTTCATATTAGCACTTGGCCAAAGGACTTACATAATCTATAGCACAGTCCCTTGCAGGAATTGCGTCATTTCTTATAGAGTTGCAGTGTGAGGGTCAATACCCTTAATCTTGATTTGCTTTCTTAGGGAAAGGGCCAATCCTTCTCCCAGAAAGACTTGTAAGAAGATTCCTCATTCATTTTTGTATCCTTTATCTATTTATACATAGTGCTTCAGCATACTGTGTTATTTCAGATCTAGATCTCTGGATCTATGCATCTTATACTTGTGCTTTCATTAAACCCTTGCTGGGTTATCTTGTTGTTTCGTAAAAGGAGCTAGATCTCCAATTTTATCCATGTATTGATATAATAAACTCTAGATATGATGTTTATACCATATTACATATTAAACCTTCATAAAATGATGCTGTGCATGCTTCAGGAAATTTCTGTTTAGTCAAGTCATGGGATTTGAGTGATTTCAAGCAATATCGGGACCAACAGATCTGTTTAAACAAGCAAAAGAGATTTTTTTCTGAATATTTTCTAGGAATGAGTCCCGTATTACATAATCTAAGGGATCCCAACATTATTTCTCCCTAATATAACGCGATTATCTGGGAATAACATTTTTAGGGAATTTATTGCTGCTTTTCCCCACTTTTGGCTGATGTAATGGATCATAATTTTGCTGCTGCAACATAAATTTGATGGCTATGTGTTTTTAACACATTTTATGAGTATATTATTGCTTTTATTCCACTATTGTGCTTATGCATTGCTGCATTCCCAATTTGGGATATTACAGTGGTATCGGAGCATAATCTTAGCTCAGCTTGTGGATATGAGCTAATATGCTATCTAGAAGACAAGAAGAAGAGAGGATGAACAGAAAGAAGGCTCCATTATTTGGAGGAAGAAAGGAGGAGAAAATACCAAATTTTTTGTCTCAAACTTTGTAGAGCATTCATGAATATCTCAAGAAGATGAGAAGGGAGATGTGTATAAAATCTCCAAGAGGGTTTGAATTTGAATCAAACTCTAAATTTTCCTATGATAAGTATGAGCATGCAGCCACACAATATGATGCACAACGTAGTCACATGCCCAAATTTTCCATGAGAGAGATGGAAGAAGAAGGAATGGCTAGGAGGGAAACTCTTAGTGATTTTCTGCACGAGTATGAATCTCAAACTCAGAAGTTTAGAGATCATATCACTTTTCCAGAGTTTTGAAAGATCAAGGTGAAGAGAATCAAGAAACATGATATGGATAGATTTCTCCTATCTACTTTTGATGGTTCACGTACATGTTCATCAAAAGCTTGGGTGGAGGAGCTAGACACCTATTTGCAACAACACCAAATTTCTGAAGATAAAGCCATCAAAGTTGCAGCACTACATTTTGGAGGTAAGGCCTATGCATGGTGGATATTTGAGTCCTTTTCTTTGAAAAATGCAAATGCTTCATCTTATGCTAGGTTCACTAAGACATTGGTGGAAATATTTGATGAAAAAATTTATGAAAAACATGTGGAAAAATTAAACAAATCTAAACAAACAAAGACCTTGCATGTGATGGAGGACACCATAAACTCAACTCCACTTCAGGAAACCATGGAGGAGGCTAATATCTTGCATCATACCTTGCTAGGGGCAATACCTCTATTTCTTGAACAAGAGGGTATGGAGACCCCTTTTTCAAAAAAGGATCCAATTATTGGGAGGTTGCCCATACACATTGATGAGGATGAGGGCAGCAACATTGTGATGTCTAGAGTTTATCTAGCACCTCATGTAGAGGGAGAGGGAGCTCTTGCTCCCACAAGAGGGATACTTGCATCATTGCAAGGAATTCCCCAGGATCTCATATGTGGATATCAATGCACAACTCATGATCAACATGTACCATTGATGATAGATGGTGGAACCATGCAGACAAAGGGAGGAGGTAGGGAGGATGACCAACCTCATTTGATGAGGAGCACACACCCCTATATATTTTAGAGGGTTGATGAATAGAAGAGGGAGACTGGATTACGCAATGAGGGCAGGGAAAAATCTGTCCATTCATATATATGATATACTCTTGATCTTGATGTCTCATTGCATGGAGGCATTTCACCGGGGAGACCACTAGATCAGTAGAGGAGGATGGATGATTCACATTTTGAGGCACCACTCATTGATTTTAGAGGAGTGGAGACCTTGAGAGAGCTTGGTATAGCGCTGGGAGTCTTAGGTAGACTCAAGGATGAGGGAGATATTCTCCCAATATCATCATTACCCACTCTCACTTCAGATTCTGCACTGTGGCAGGAGCAGCATGGGGAGGATAGCAGCCTTCCAACTTGCATATTTGGCATTGGAGATGTCAAAGAGGAGGATAGCCATATGACATATGTTCTTCATGATAGTTCATCAACACTATCACTTTGGAGGATAGATCCATATTGGAATTCCCAGCTATTGGTGGAGTATTCCAAGGATCTTTTTACTTGTATGATATTGGATGACCAGTTGCATGAGGAGGGATATTCAGTCAGAGATGGGGTCATCTAATATCATAGTAGGATCTTCTTATCTAGAGCTTCCAAGCTGAAGGAGAAGTTTCTACAAGCAACTTATGGAGATTTCCTTTTCAACCACACTTATTCTATGAGAGCATACCACACCATCATGGAGGGGTATTTTTGGGAAGGCTTTGAGGAGGAGATATATCAGCATATGAGGAGATGCATGGATCATATGGAGATGGAGGAGATACATAACTCTTTGGAAGAGTTATCACAACCACCGCTTTTCTCCTCAAGGATGAGACGAGACTCATCTATGAGCCACTCCATTTGCACGAGAAAACCATATGGTAAGGGTACTGTTTATTTTCATATTGTTTTGTATAATGTATATGTGCAACCCTTAACCATATATGTGCACGATATTGCTCAAGTAAGGAGAATTATTCCTTCTAGACTTCATGGTATACTTGAGGCCATGAGTAGTTTGGATGGCCACTCCCTAGGAGGACATGGGGAGGATATTTTTCATGGAGAACCTACTTACCTTGCACCATACATCATTCACTTTCTCCAAACACATGAGGAGAGTGGGGAAGCCAACAAGTGATTGAGAAACCACACTTTTTGTCATTCTCTATTGCAGTTGAGGGTCAAACTGCGCTGGTTGCATTTGAGGGACCATTTTCCTTCTCCCTTGTTACATATGGAAACTAGTATGATGGTAATCATGATTCCTTTTACTAATGTTGTTCTTAATTTTATTGGGAGCATGATTGGGAGAGAGGCACATTGGTTGGATGTGTCCTTTAGGGAAGAGGATTCCCCAAATTTTTGCATTACATGTTCTAAGGGGAGCATGGGAGGAGATGTGGCCACTACAGCAAAACACTTTTTTCCTTATGAGGTGAGTCATGGGATTGATTGGATGCCATATGATGGTGATCCCCAGCTCATCATCTATGGAATGATTTGGGCCATAATGATCCATAACATTGGAGAAGAGATCCTTGGAGATTTAGTCTTGTTCTTGCCACTTGAGGGTAACATTATTGCAACCCAAGATGTGCAAATACTCTACACTTATCATGAGTGGAGAGGAGGACATCGTGGGGTAGGCTACTTTGTCTACCATGATTAGATTTTCAGCCCACCTACTTTGCATGAGCCAAAGGTGGAGGAGGATCTTCAGGAGTTGCCATGTTGGGAGGTAGCTAATTTTGTATGGATGATTTCTTGGGGATGAAAGATCCACATGGGAAGGATAGTTCCCAACACTTTTTCAGATTCCATTGCTCAAGGAAACTTCTGGACAACACCTTATTGCCTTCTTGAGCACTCTACTTGTTCATGATGATAGCTATTTAGCTAACTTGCATTCTTGGGAGGGGCAATATGGAGATTTATTGATGAGACAACATCTCATTCTTTGGAGGATCATATCACATATGGATGCTAAAGTAGGGGGAGAGGGGACTTCTCAGTTATGTCCTTGCAGTTTCTTGAGGACAAACACCATTTAGGAGGGGAGGACTGTAATATTCCAAAATTAGGATGTAGCTAGTTGGAATATTGAATTTTGTTTTTATCACCTAGGAGTTGAATAAATGGGTAAGCAGACCCATGCACATTAAAAATATGAATAAAATCCCTCATAGTATGAAAAGGGATCATCACAAGAGCTGGATTTCACACCCTCATGTCTGAAAAGGGATTTTTGCATGAGGAGAAGGTCAAGTTTGACCAAGCCAACAATGATGGGATAGGAGGTGGAGATCATTTTGAGAGGCTACACAATGTGAATGGGAGGAAGGTTCCTTGGTAGAGGAAACCCTAATGAGTGGGACCCATGGTGAGAGGGTTTTTAATTGTTTAAAAGGAGGGCAAGGAAGCCATTGTTATTCAGCTTATGGATTATTGATTTTATGGTCTGCATGACTATTGTGCCTTCTCCAACTGTTTAGTTGAGATTGCAGTGCTGTTTAGCACAAGGAATTCTTGCTTAGGGATTCCTTCTCCTACGTTGAGTGATATCTTGGAGGAGCATTGTACTTCAGTTTCCCACATTCAGGCTTGAGTCCAAGCATCCTCCTTTAGCTACAACGTTATTTCTACAACAATATAACGTTGTGTTGTAGGGTGTTGTAGTGGAAGGTGCACAACACCACTTCCTTAGCTTGTTTTTCAGAGGAGGAAGCATTCCTCTCTTTGGGAGATCAGTGAGGAAGATTTTTGATCATCATTTGAGATCTTAGCATGTGGCCAAGGTAATTTACATTTCCTACAGCATAGTCCCTTGCAGGAACTACGTCATTTCTCTCGGTGTTGTAGTAGCAGGGTCTATACCCTTGATTTTGATCTGGTTCCTAGGGAAAGGGCTAACCCTTCTCCCGAAAGGATTGTATAAAGCATCTTCTTCTATTCTTGCACATTTCAGCTAGATCTATACAGAGCTGAAGTACAACTGTGTTATTTCAGATCTAGATCTGCAGATCTATCATTTTATACTTGTACTTTCATCCAGCAATTGCTGGGATATCCTCTTATTGTATAAAAAGGAAAAGATCTCCATTTTTATTAGCCATTGATGATTGTAAACTCCATATCTACTATTTATCATTTATTTCTGCATAAACCCTCACTAAAATAACACTGTTACATGCCTCAGTCTTTTTTGCTAGCAAAAGTCATGGCATTTGGGATTATTTGAGTTGTATTGGCTTGGGGAGACCTGTTTAGCTTGTCTAGAGGGATTTGTTTTTGCTCCAATTCTGGATGTGAGATGTATAATGCATATTCTAAGAGATCTAAGTCCCATTTCTCATATTTATAGCGTAATTTACTAAAGACAACATTTTTATTGTTGGAAATACTGAGAGCCGGGGGGGGGGGGGGGGGGGGTGAATCAATATTCCTTTCAATTAGAGCATTAGTTAATTTTCAATTATTATCAGTGTTTGTACAATGATAGCAACAAACAAGAGGAACACAAATGCACACAGTTTTTAAGGTGGAAACCCACTCCGGGACAAAAACCACCTAATGCTTTTCTAATAATTCTTTAATATTCAACTCCAATTGAAAATAAAGCTCCAACTTCCTAGAATCTAGAAAAAAATTCTTCTCCAGCTCCCACTGGATGGACGCTCCAACGCCCGAGATTCTTCAGTAGTCAACTGAACGGATGCCCCAACACCCAATGAGCTACAACTCACCCTAGCACCACCCTACCACCCTTTAGAAGAATAAAAATGAATGGACTCCCGTACCAGGGAAAATGGTCCACTTTACAATGATATAGAATGATGTAGAAGAAGAAGATATACTAGACCAGAACCCCAACTTTGACACAACCACCTAATGATGATCCTAGACCTCCCAACACTGCCTCTTCAACCCTCGGCAGATAGGCACTAGTACAATTTGTGTTGGGTATGTGTTATATTCTTTCCACGACTAAGCACGCGCGGGTAGTCCGCATTCATGGTTTTGTGCATGGTTTTGCACATGATTTTGGGGTATGATGGTTTTTGGCCCCTGGTATTTTTGTAGATCCGGTCAAGGGAACTACGATTATGTTCTAATCCAGGGTTTATGGATTGGGGTTTATGTATGCTTCGGCATGTATATATATGTGTTGTAACACTAAAAGGAATATAATGAAAAATCAAGTTGGTCATCCCGATTTGGGATCCAGGGGAAAATCTCTGTGTTTATCTGTTTTATGTTTTATGCTCTCGCTATTGTTTATTTTATGTTATAAGATTCGTGTGTAGATAATTTCTGTTAGGGTTAAAACCTACAATTTGTACAATAATGTATTTACAATGAATAAGTACAATGATACCTTTACAATGATTATATGCAGTGCTGCCCTCTTGAAAAATTTATATGATGAACTTCTTGCTGTTGTTATGCACCTTGATTGCTTCTCTTGTCATGCTACCCTCTGCTGCACCTTGTTTTGCTTTTCTGCTGTAGAAAGTCTGGTCCTTCTAGGAGCTCGATATTGAATCTAGAGTATCTCTGTTATTTCAGATCCTCAATATCTGATTTTCGGTCCTGTAGTATTCCTCTAAGTCTTCTTTCCAATGCCACAGGTCTAACCCAATTTGGATTCTTCAAGAGAGAGTTATACCCAATTTCTCACACTGCCCTAATTATGGACTATTTCAGAAGAGCGCACTTGTACGGCATGCCACGTGTCACTGTTTCTTCATTTGCCTTTGAAATTGATAGAGAAAAAACTGCAGACTATGCACTATCTGCCAATTTTTACGAAATTCCAATCTGATACTCAGAGAGAGTGTTATGACGATTTTACCAAGGTCACTTCTTTGATATGAATTTCAGGAGCCTGCAAAAACCCTTACTTCCACAGATCATATCTCCAAAAAATATTGCGCAAATTGAACTGAAATTTTTACTACAGCTTCCTCAGGATTTCAGATTTTCCTCATAAAAATTTCAGCTTCTGAGCCTTTGTAGAAAAAAGTTAGAGCGAAAATTCCACAATGACCCGTTTCAGATGGTCAAATCCCATACATAAGGAGGAAATGAAGATCACAATATATATGAATGATTAATTTGAGAGGGGCTTCAACAAGTGAACGTGGGAGGGATTTTAGGAGCTTAAAAAAAATTAATTATGAATTTTCAATGACCCATGCCCCAACCCCATGGGGTTTTAGCCCACTAACTGGGGTACAAATTTCAAACATGAATATCTCTCAAACCGTGAAGAATTACATGGTGTGCCATATATCAACGGAAACATCTCGACAAGTAGAAACCATCAAAAGCATTATTGACCTAGAATATATTAATTTGGCAGGTCAAAATTCCCATGCAATATTGGGTTAGCCCCTGGTGCTGCTTGGGTTGATGTCAATGACAACTGCTGATCAACAATCTCCCCCTTTGGCATTGATGGCAACAAAAGTACTCCCCCTGTGATTATGACAACTCTTCCTACAACATTCTCTCCCCCTTTGACATCAATGGCAAAGGGTAACTCCCCCTGAAACACAACCATCTTGCGGACCTGTACACACTTCCACTCGCGATGACACACAACCGTCTTGCAGACCTATACACACTTCCACTCCCCCTTTATATTATGAAAAAGGAAAATCTAATGAGAACTTGGGAGAATCCCAAGCTTCTGGCAAAGATATTCCAATGCTGGTGAATATTTAATATGTGATTCTTTTGGTGCTGCTTGGAATCTTTCTACTTGCCCAACTGCTTGCATAACATCTGGTCGGGAGGCTGTTACATATATAAGACTACTAATCATAGATCTGTACAACCTTTGCTTCACATCCTTATATGAGTCGTCTATGCTCAATTTGCAACCAAGTAAAGACATCTCGAAATCCCTTTGCACCCCTGTAGCAAAATTCTTACTTAGTCGATCATCATTGCTACCAATTATTGTATCATCCTCTTTAGCTATTAAACATGCTTTAGTTGCTTCATCCAGAACATATATGTCGTTTGGAGCTCGACTTGTTGTAGCCACAATTTCACCATACACGCCTTTCCTGATTTCACATTTCGTGGAGTTGAATAGTATTGTGTGTCCTTTATCACACATTTGTCCAACACTGAGCAGATTGTGATTCATGTTTTCAACAAGTAGAACATTATTGCCTAGAGAATATTTGCTTCCGAGAGTGACAGTACCTGATCCTATAACATTTGAAGATCCATCATTTCCAAAGGACACGGTTCCATCCTTCTTCTCTTTCAGAGATACAAATTTATTTCTATCTCCAGTCATATGCGTTGAGCAACCGCTATCAACATTCCACACATATTTTTTCTTTTGAGCCTTGAGAGTGAGAGCACAATTATCATTCTTCTTCTTGTTCCATGTTCGTTCATTCTGTGGCTTCGAAGATTCTCTTGGAGGATTTTCAAGTCTGCAGTCTTTGGCTATGTGTCCAAAGTTTTGACATTTGTAACATTCAATATTATTTCTTAAATGTTCAAATCTATTGATGTTTCACTGAGCCCTGGGAGGTTCATATTTGACAGATCTCCTGGAATTGTATTTGTTCCTAGGGTACGTGCGACATTCTACAACTTTATGACCAAATTTTCCACATGAATAACAGTAGCCATAAAAATATGTTGGTACCTGGATGGAAATTTTCATCGAGGAATTGCCTTCCAAGGCTGTTCTTGTGAATCTTGTCCAATGAAGTCTACATGCATGTCAGATCTCATAGGTTCATTGTATTTTGTTGTAGAAGGTCCTGCTTCTTCTTCTTTGTAACCGATGCCAGTTTTGTCATTGTAATATTGTTGATTGTTGATGAGTTCTTCCAATGCCCTTGAGCAGTTGGCATAGTTTTGGATAGTTTTTCCTTTCTTCACTTCCTCATGCAACGAGACTACTTTGGTTTCTAATTCTTCCCTTTCTTGGTTGCTTTCTTCCAACTTCTTTTGAAGTGACTCTTCAATGCATTTGTGTTCTTCAACTTCAATTTTGAGACATTGAACTTGTTCTTCAAGAGTTTTGTAATGGATCTTCTTTGCCTTGAGATCTTTTATAAGCTTGATTACTTCCTCATAAAATTCGTCTATGGTCCATCCTTCTTCTTGTTTGTTTTATACCTCTTGCTTATTGTGCTTGGGTTTATTGTGCTTGGCCATAAACAATAATCTCTCATTGGCTTCTTCTTCACTATCATTTTCTTCATCGAATGATGAGCTATCTTCTTTAGAGAGAAAGTTCCTTTTGGATCCTTACTTGTTGAATTTCTTAAAACCTTTCTTTCTTTTTGAGTTGCCATTACTTTTGTTTGGACATTTTGCTGCAAAATTCCCAACCTCATTACAGCTGAAACATATCAATGGAATTTTACCTTTGAATTGTCCCTTACCAATTTGTAGTTTTCTCGTGAAGTAAGCATATTCTTCATCTGAAAGACCTTATTCATCATCTCCCTTTTCTTCACACTTGCAGGTGCATGTCTTTTCAATTGAAGGTTGTTTATCCTTATTGGTTTTCTTATATGCAATGAACGTAGTTTCTAGATGCGAAGTACCCTCTTCTTCATCAAGTCTCGTTTCATATGCTATGAGAACTCCATGTAATTCCTCTTTGCTGAGTTTGTCCAGATTTGCACTATATTCTAAGACCGATACCTTTGGGTTGAATCTCCCTTGTAACGTTCTAAGAATCTTCCATATAATAGTCTTCTCGTCAACTGGCTCTCCCAATCCTTCCATAGTATTGGTTATTTCATCAACATATTGAAAGTATGCAGCAATGTTACAATCTTCTTTCATTCTGAGTTGCTCAAATTTTGCTCTATATATTTGAAGCTTTGCTTCTTTGACATTTGAGTCACCTGCATATATATTCTCAAGCTTGTCCCATACATTTTTGGTGGTTTTACAACCCAAAACCTTATGATAAGTAGATTCAATAAGTCCACTAATAATAATATTCTTTGCTTTTGCATCATTTACCAAATTCTTCTTACCTTGTTCATTCGCGGTTGATGTAAATCCATTTTGAACAGTGTCCCATACTTCGTAACCTTGCGCCAAGAGATAGACCTCCATTATTCCTTTCCAAAGTGCATAATTATTTTCATTGAATAGAGGTACACCATTCTTGGTATGCTCCATGACCTCCTTCCAGCTATTAAACTTCTATTGAAGGAACCAAGCTCTGATACCAATTGTTGGAAATAATGAGAGGGGGGGTGAATCAGTATTCCTTTCAATTAGAGCATTAGTTAATCTTCAATTATTATCAGTGTTTGTACAATGATAGTAGTAAAAAAAAGGAACACAAATGCACACAGTTTTAAGGTGGAAACCCACTCCGGGACAAAAACCACCTAATGATTTTCTAATAATTCTTTAATATTCAACTCCAATTGAAAATAAAGCTCCAACTTCCTAGAATCTAGAAAAGCATTCTTCTCCAGCTCCCACTAGATGGATGCTCCAATGCTCGAGATTCTTCAGTAGTCAACTGAATGGATGCCCCAACACCCAATGAGCTACAACTCACCCTAGCACCACCCTACCACCCTATAGAAGAATAAAAAATGAATGGACTCCCGTACCAGGGAAAATGGTCCACTTTACAATGATATAGAATGATGTAGAAGAAGAAGATATACTATACCATAACCCCAACTTTGACACAACCACCTAATGATGATCCTAGACCTCCCAACACTGCCTCTTCAACCCTTGGCAGATAGACACTATTACAATTTGTACAATAATGTATTTACAATGACTAAGTACAATGATACCTTTACAATGATTGTATGCAGTGCTGCCCACTTGAAGACTTCATATGATGAACTTCTTGCTGCTGTTATGCACCTTGGTTGCTGCTCTTGTCATGCTACCCTCTGCTGCACCTTGTTTTGCTTTTATGCCGTAGAAAGTCTGGTCCTTTGCAATCCTTGACAACACATGATCTAGCTTTTTCTTGCCTTCGAGGAGCTCGATATTGAATCTGGTGTAATTATGTTATTTCAGATCCTCAATATCTGATTTTCGGTCCTGTAGTAGTCCTCCAAGTCTTCTTTCCAATGCCACAGGTCTGACCAAATTTGGATTCTTCAAGAGAGAGTTATACCCAATTTCTCACACTGCCCTAATTATGGACTGTTTCAGCAGAGCGCACTTGTACGACATGCCACGTGTCACTGTTTATTCATTTGCTTCTGAAATTGATAGAGCGAAAAGTACAGACTGTGCACTATCCGTCACTTTTTACGACATTCCAATCCGATACTCCGAGAGAGAGTTATGACGAATTTACCAAGGTCACTTCTTTGAGATGAATTTCAGGAGCTTGCAAAAACCCTTACTTCCACAGATCATATCTCCAAAAATATTGCGCAACTTGATCTGAAATTTTTACTGCAGCTTCCTCAGGATTTCGGCTTCTCCTCATAAAAATTTCAGCTTCTGGGCCTTCGTAGAAAAGAATTTAGAGCGAAAATTCCACAATGACCTGTTTCAGATGGCCGAATCCTTTGCCTAAGGAGGAAATGAAGATCACAATATATATGAATGCTTAAGTTGAGAGGGGCTTCAACAAGTGAACGTGGGAGGGATTTTAGGAGCTTAGAAAATATTAATTATGACTTTTCAATGACCCATGCTCCAACCCCATGGGGTTTTAGCCCACTAACTGGGGCTCCAAAATTCAAACATGAATATCTCTCAAACCGTGAAGAATTACATGGCATGCCATATATCAACGAAAACATCTCGACAAGTAGAAACCATAAAAAGAATTATTGACCCAGAATATATTAATTTGGTAGGTCAAAATTCCCATGCAATATTGGGTTAGCCCCTGGTGCTGCTTGGGTTGACATCAATGACAACTGTTGATCAACAATATCACCCTTTGGAATTGATGGCAACACAAGTACTCCCCCTGCGATCATGACACCTCTTCCTACAACATTCTCCCCCTTTGACATCAATGGCAAAGGGTAACTCCCCCTGAAACACAACCATCCTGCAGACCTATACACACTTCCACTCGCGCTGACACACAACCGTCCTGCAGACCTGCACACACTTCCACTCCCCCTTTATATTCTTAAAAAGGAGAATCTAATGAGAACTTGGGAGAATCTCAAGCTTCTAGCGAAGATATTCCAATGTTGGCGAATATTTAATATGTGATTCTTTTGGTGCTGCTTGGAATCTTGCTACTTATCCAACTGCTTGCATAACATCTGGTTGGGAGGCTATTACATATAGAATACTACTAATCATAGATCTGTACAACCTTTGATCCACATCCTTAGATAAGTCATTTATTCTCAATTTGCAACCAAGTAAAGACATCTCGAAATCACTTTGCACCTTTGTAGCAAAATTCTTACTTAGTCGATCATCATTGCTACCAATTATTGTATCATCCTCTTTAGCTATTAGACATGCTTTAGTTTCTTCATCCATAACATATATGTCATTTGGAGCTCGACTTGCTGTAGCCACAATTTCACCATACACGCCTTTCCTGATTTCACATTTCGTGGAGTTGAATAGTATTGTGTGTCCTTGATCACACATTTGTCCAACACTGAGCAGATTGTGATTCATGTTTTCAACCAGTAGAACATTATTTCCTAGAGAATCTTTGCTTTCGAGAGTGATAGTACCTGATCCTATAACATTTGAAGATCCATCATTTCCAAAGTACACGGTTCCATCCTTCTTCTCTTTCAGAGATACAAATTTATTTCTATCTCCAGTCATATGCGTTGAGTGACCGCTATCAACATACCACACATCTTTGTTCTTTTGAGCCTTGAGAGCGAGAGCACAATTATCATTCTTCTTCTTCTTCCATGTTCGTTCATTCTGTGGCTTTGAAGATTCTTCTGGAGGATTTTCAAGTCTGCAGTCTTTGGCTATGTGTCAAAAGTTTTGACATTTGTAACATTCAATATTATTTCTTAAATGTTCAAATCTATTGATGTTTCGCTGAGCCCTGGGAGGTTCATATTTGACAGATCTCCTGGAATTGGACTTGTTCCTAGGGTACGTACGACATTCTACAGCTTTATGACCAAATTTTCCACATGAATAACAGTAGCCATAAAAAATATGTTGGTACCTGGATGGAAATTTTCATCGAGGAATTTCCTTACAAGGCTGTTCTTGCGAATCTTGTCCAATGAAGTCTACATGCATGTCAGATCTCATAGGTTCATTTTATTTTGTTGTAGAAGGTCCTGCTTCTTCTTATTTGTAACTGATGCCAGTTTTTTCATTGTAAGATCGTTGATTGTTGATGAGTTCTTCCAATGCCCTTGAGCTGTTGGCATAGTTTTGGATAGTTTTGCCTTTCTTCACTTCCTCACGCAACGAGACTACTTCGACTTCTAATTCTTCGCTTTCTTGGTTGCTTTCTTCCAACTTATTTTGAAGTGAATCTTCAATGCATTTGTGTTCTTCAACTTCAATTTTGAGTCCTTGAACTTATTCTTCAAGGGTTTTGTAACGGATCTTCTCTGCCTTGAGATCTTTTATAAGCTTGATTTCTTCCTCATAAAATTCATCTATGGTCCATCCTTCTTCTTCGTTGTTTGATACCTCTTGCTTATTGTGCTTGGCCATAAAAAATACTCTCTCATTGGCTTCTTCTTCACTATCATTGTCTTCATCGAATGATGAGCTATCTTCTTTAGAGAGAAAGTTCCTTTTGGATCCTTGCTTGTTGAATTTCTTAAAACCTTTCTTTCTTTTTGAGTTGCCATTACTTTTGTTTGGACATTTTGCTGCAAAATGCCCAACCTCATTACAACTGAAACATATCAATGGAAGTTTACCTTTGAATTGTCCCTTACCAATTTGTAGTTTTCTCGTGAAGTAATCATATTCTTTATCTGAAAGACCTTCTTCATCATCTCCCTTTTCTTCACACTTGCAGGTGCATGTCTTTTCAATTGAAGGTTGTTTATCCTTATTGGTTTTCTTAGACGCAACGAACGCAGTTTCTAGATGCGAAGTACCCTCTTCTTCATCAAGTCTCATTTCATATTGTATAAGAACTCCATGTAATTCCTCTTTGCTGAGTTTGTCCAGATTTGCACTATATTCTAAGACCGATACCTTTGGGTTGAATCTCCCTGGTAACGTTCTAAGAATCTTCCGTATAATAGTCTTCTCATCAACTGGATCTCTCAATCCTTCTAGAGTATTGGTTATTTCATCAACGTATTGAAAGTATGCAGCAATGTTACAATCTTCTTTCATTCTGAGTTGCTCAAATTTTTCTCTATAGATTTGAAGCTTTGCTTCTTTGACATTTGAGTCACCTGCATATATATTCTCAAGCTTGTCCCATACATTTTTGGTGGTTTTACAACCCAAAACCTTATGATAAGTAGATTCAATAAGTCAACTAATAATAATATTCTTTGCTTTTGCATCATTTACCAAATTCTTCTTACCTTGTTCATTCGCGGTTGATGTAAATCCATTTTGAACAGTGTCCCATACTTCGTAACCTTGCACCAAGAGATATACCTCCATTATTTCTTTCCAAAGTGCATAATTATTTTCATTGAATAGAGGTACACCATTCTTGGTATGCTCCGTGACCTCCTTCCAGTTGTTAAACTGTTGTTGAAGGAACCAAGCTCCGATACCAATTGTTGGAAATACTGAGAGGGGGGGGGGGGTGAATCAGTATTTCTTTCAATTAGAGAATTAGTTAATCTTCAATTATTATCAGTGTTTGTACAATGATAATAGAAAACAAGAGGAACACAAATACACACAATTTTTAAGGTGGAAACCCACTCTGGGACAAAAACCACCTAATGCTTTTCTAATAATTCTTTTCAACTCCAATTGAAAACAAAGCTCCAACTTCCTAGAATCTAGAAAAGCATTCTTCTCCAGCTCCCACTGGATGGATGCTCCAACACCTGAGATTCTTCAGTAGTCAACTGAACGGATGCCCCAACACCCAATGAGCTACAACTCACCCTAGCACCACCCTACCACCCTTTAGAAGAATAAAAATGAATGGATTCCCGTACCAAGGAAAATGGTCCACTTTACAATGATATAGAATGATGTAGAAGAAGAATATATACTAGACCAGAACCCCAACTTTGGCACAACCACCTAATGATGATCCTAGACCTCCCAACACTGCCTCTTCAACCCTTGGAAGATAGACACTAGTACAATTTGTACAATAATGTATTTACAATGAATAAGTACAATGATACCTTTACAATGATTATTTGCAATGCTACCCTCTTGAAGACTTCATATGATGAACTTCTTGCTGCTGTTATGCACCTTGGTTGCTGCTCTTGTCATGCTACCCTCTGCTATACCTTGTTTTACTTTTCTGCCGTATAAAGTCTGGTCCTTTGCAACACATGATCTAGCTTTTTCTTGCCTTCTAGGAGCTCGATATTGAATCTAGTGCATCTCTGTTATTTCAGATCCTCAATATCTGATTTTCAGTCCTGTAGTATTCCTTTGAGTCTTCTTTACAATTCCATAGGTCTGACCCAATTTTGATTCTTCAAGAGAGAGTTATACCCAATTTCTCACATTGCCCTAGTTATGGATTGTTTCAGAAGAGTGCACTTGTACGGCGTGCCACGTGTCACTGTTTCTTCATTTGCCTCTGAAATTGATAGAGAAAAAATTAAAGATTGTGCACTATCTGCCACGCTTTATGGAATTCCAATCTAATACTCAGAGAGAGAGTTATGACGATTTTACCAAGGTCACTTCTTTGAGATTAATTTCAGGAGCTTGAAAAAACCCTTACTTCCACAGATCATATATCCAAAAATATTGCGCAAATTGATCTGAAATTTTACTGCAGCTTCCTCAGGATTTTTAGTTCGCCTCATAAAAGTTTCAGCTTCTGAGCCTTCATAGAAAAAAAGTTAGAGCGAAAATTCCACAATGACCTGTTTCAGATGGTCAAATCCTATACATAAGGAGGAAATAAAGATCACAATATATATGAATGCTTAAGTTGAGACAGGCTGCAACAAGTGAATTTGGGAGGGATTTTAGGAGCTTAAAAAATATTAATTATGACTTTTCAATGACCCATGCCCCAACCCCATGGGGTTTTAGCCCACTAACTGGGGTACAAACTTGAAACATGAATATCTCTCAAACCATGAAGAATTACATGGCGTGCCATATATAAAAAAAAACATCTCGACAAGTAGAAACCATCAAAAGCATTATTGACCCAGAATACATTAATTTGGTAGGTCAAAATTCCCATGCAATATTGGGTTAGCCCCTGGTGCTGCTTGGGTTGACATCAATGACAACTGCTGATCAACATTTATGGCCCTATTTGATGTATTTCTCCAAGTTATAGGATCATAAAAGGTGTAATAAGTTGCTACTGTAACACTAAATAATGGTTGTGTGTTTCTTAGCACATTTTATGAGTTGATGCTCACTATTTTTACATATATTTCTGAAGACAATTTTTTCCTTGCATGCATTTCTCTCATCAATTTTTAGATCTATAAAGAACCTCTCCAAGGAGGTCAAGAAGATGAAAGAGGAAAGATGCAATGAAACTTATAAAGGGTTTCAAGAAGAGGAAGAACCATGCACTTCCTATTCTCAAAGAGGAGAAGACAAGAGACATGAAGAACACTTGGAATCTAAGATTCTAAGTGAATACCTTGGTAAATACAAAGCTAAACCTAGAGCCTTCAAGGAGACTCTAGCTTTACCACAATTCATTCAGCTGGAAGAATAAAGGATGCAATCTGTGGAGACTAGATCCTTGTTGACCTAGTCAACATCCCTGTAAAAGGGATGGAAAACCAGTGGAGACAATGCAGTTTTGACGGAGGAATATTTGCAAAGAAGCAACCTCATGAATGAGTGGGTCCTAGGGTGAGGAGACTCACCAAGGATAAAAAAGCCTGAAGGGATGGAAGCCATAAGAATCATTCAAAATATTGTATATGTTTTAGTCTTATGACTTCTACTAGTACTGGTAATCTCTGCCCCATAATAGTACCCCTAACTCTTAAAGTTAGACATTTAGGGACTCCTCTTAATGCTGCAAGAGATCCTCCTATTGGAGAAAAATCTTTTGCTGCATCTTATATGGGTGGTACAACGCTGGTATTCTCTTCTCCGTCAAAAAATATCTCAATATAATGTGCTTTCCCTGCAACACATTTATGGTTTGGCACCCAAGGGTTTTGAAAAGTGAGGCAAAGTTTTTCCTTCCTCAATTTATTTTGATCTTGATCAAGAGATGCCCTCCTGGGCCATGAGGAAGTCTCTTGCTGCAACAATGCTTTCACCTTGGGTAAGGTGTGTTTCAAATCTCGAGCCTTCTCCACAGCTTCTATGAGAGTAGTTGGTTTAGTGGACTTAACCAACCCATGTAATGGTTCATCCATCCCATCAACAAACATGCATACTCTTCTACTCATAGTGAGGTTTTATACGATCAGGGATAACTTCAAATATTCAGAAATATATTATTCTAGATCTCCTCTTTGTTTGAGCTTGGTTAGCTCAACAAAGTGTTCCTCCAGATCCCGTGGATCAAATCTCTCTACTATTCTCTTGGTGAAGACTGAATATGAGGTGATATGTGCATGTCCAAGTGTAATCAACCCATGGAACCACCATTCATGAGCCTCCCCTTTTAAGAGCAGCATAGCTATTTTGATAGCCTCTACTTCGGAAATTCTGTTGAGCTGAAAGTAAGTATCCAGCTTCTCCACCCATGCCTTAGCTATGCACTTAGGTGATCCATCATATGCAGGCAGGAAGAATCTTCCCACACTGTGTTGTAACTTTGCCTCTTGCACAACTCCTCCCTCCTTTTGGTGATAATAAGCTCTTCTCCCATTCTTGATCCGGCAGAATTCTTGAAAGCTCAGGTGATCTTTGAATCTTTTGGACTGGGAGTCATACTCCATGAAGTAATCACCAAGGGTTTCGTCCTCTCTTTCCTCAGATAGGAACGAGGGCATGGTAGAGAATTGCAGAAAATGATGTGTGGCTGATTGCTCCACACCATGTGAAGTGCTAGTGCTTTCTTCCTAGTAAAACCCTCTAAGGGCTTCCTCCTGCCTCAATTCCTTGAGATCTCTTGCAATGTTTTTCATGGTCTTGAGTAGAAGCTTTGAAATATATTTCTCCTCCATACTATATATATACTGTCCTCACAGGCTGAGCCAAGAGCAGAGCTTCGATACCACTGTAATATTCTAGTCTACCTTCATCTTCAGCCTTATAGGAAATCCACACTCAAAGAGAAGGGGGATGAAAATCGCAAACCACATTTCTATGGGCCATACAAGGTGATTCGTTGGGTTGGATAAGTGGCATATGAGCTGGAGCTTCCCATGGGGAGCAGGATCCATAATATCTTTCATTTCTCATGCCTCAAGAAGGCTATTGGACAAAAATTTGTTGCTAATATGGACCTCCCACCTATTGATGATGAAGGCCATCTAGTTTTTCAACCGGAGGCAATCTTGGATACACGGGAGAGGCAGTTAAGGAACCGGGTGATCAAAGAATATCTGATTCGATGGAGGAATCTACCTAATAGGGATGCCACTTGGGAAGGAGAGAAGATCTTACAACATCCTTCTTTGTTGTTGCTTGAGGACAAGAAACTTTTGAGAGGGGAGGACTGTAATATTCCCAATTAGCTACTGCTGGTTGGAATATTATATGCTATTCTGTTTTGAAACTTAGAGAATAAATGGGGTAGAGAGACCCTTAAATCTTTTTAGTAGGAATAAGACAATCCCAATTTGAAAGGGGATATTTGTAGGAAGGCAAAATAAAGCCACCTTGGTGTGAAAGGAGAAAATTTGTGGAGACTAGATCCTTGTTGACCCAGTCAACATCACTATAAAAGGGAGGGAAAACCAGTGGAGACAACGTAGTTTTGATGGGGGACTCTTTTTGCAAAGAAGAAACCTCATGAATGAGTGGGGCCCAGGGTGAGGAGACTCACCAAGGATAAAAAGGAAGGGATGGAAGCCATAATATTCATTCAGAAAATTGTTTATATTTTAGTCTTATGAATTCTTGCATGCTTCAGCTGTTTAGCTGGGTTTGCTACACTATTTAGTGCAAGGGATTCTCAGGCGCGAGTTCCATTCTCTCATCTTGGTTCAGCTTGTTGGAGGGATCTAAGAGGAGAATTTCGGGCTACATTTCCACATCAGAATTTGGGTCAAGCAGTCATGAACCTCTACAGTGCAGTCTCTTGCAGAAACTGTGTCATTTCTGAAGGTGATGCTATGGTAGGGTTAAATCCCTTGTTTTTGTGCTATTTATTGAGGAGGAGGAGCTTTTCCCTCTCCGAGAAAGCTAGTAAGGAGTTTCTTGGCTATATTTTTGTATTGATCAGCCATATTATGTATTTTTCAGCTATATCAGATATAGAGTTGTAGTAGACTGCGTGATTTCTTGTAGCACTGCTATTTTACACTTGTGCACTCATGTAACCCTTTCTGGGTTGTCTCTAGTTTGTGTAAAAGAGGCTAGACCTCCATATTTTTGACTCTATGAATAATGAAATATCTAGATATGTTATGATGTATATTTTACTATAGAAACCCTTCTGAAATAATGCTATTACATGCTTCAGAAATTCTGTTTATCAAAATTCATGGGGTTTGAGCACTTTTAAGCTATATTGAGCTGGGGAGATCTATTTAACATAGCTAGAGTGATTTTTTTCTGATGCCATTTGATATGTGAGGGTTAATAAGCATAATATAAAGGATCCAAGACCTTTTCTTCAATTCTGTAACGTAATTTTCTGAAAACAACATTTTTATTGTCCATAGTGTTGAAATTCCTGAAAAGGAATATTACAGTGGTATCAGAGCAAGATCTATGGCTCAGCCTATGGACTTCAAGCCAAAATGCTATAAGCTAAAGAGAAATGTTAGAATTATGGAAAGGATGAGCTTTCTCTCATCACTTTTTAGATCCAGGAAGAACCTCTCCAAGGAGGTTAAACAAGAAGAAGAGAAGAGGAGCAGTGAAACTTCTAGAGAGTTTCAAGAAGAGGAAGATCCATGCACTTCCTATGATCAGTAGAGGAGACCAGTGTTGTAGAGAACTCCAAAGCATTGGAACATACCCTTTCAAGAAGAAGGAAAAATTGCAGAAGGATGGAGTACACTTGGATCACAAGATTCTGAGTGAATACCTTGTTGAGTACAAATATCAAACTAGAGCCTTCAAGGAGACTCTATATTTCCCTCAGTTCATTCATTTGGAGGAAGAAATAAGACCTTGTGGCCAAAGGAGGATCAAGGGAAATAGGTTTCTATTGTCTACTTTTGATGGGTCATTTGCAGCAAGGTTTTGGGCAAGGAAACTTGATGCATTTTTCCTACTACATCCAGTGGTAGAGAAAGAGGCTGTAGAAATTGTAGAACTGCACCTTGAGGGTGAAACTGACATTTGGTGGTTCAGAAAATGGAGTCATGCAAGAGTGACTACTTTTTCTGAGTTTACTCAGAGGTTTATTGGGAAATTTGATGAAGAAAAACCAGAGAAGGAGAAGCCCTCACCACCATTGGAGGAGACTTGTACCAGTGCTGTCCCAAGTATGGAGGAGCAGCCCTCAACATATTTAGTTGGAGGAGAAAACACATTGGAGGAATAATCCCTTACAGCCATACAAGATACTCCAAAATTTCATCAAGGTATGCCTAAGTTTCCATCTCCTGTTGTTTCAACAAATCATATGGAGGGTTGTAACCATTGCATACTACTCATTTGGAACAACATAATTTCACTGTGCTGTGCAACCTTGACTTGATCAAGGAAGGGATGAACCATCATATTCATGTGCCTTTTTTGAGTAGCACAGAACACTTGAGGGTGGGGTGTACACTTTTGGAGGATAGGATGAACTTTGTTCCAAACAAACTCACACAAAACCATATGTTCATCCTTGAGTTGGAGCATGAGACAACAAGTACCCTGTTGAGGAGTTTTACAGCGCTATCAGGAAGTAGCAGTGAGGAGGTTTTTCCTTCAGCACACTTGAATCTTTATGGATTCAAGAAGATCATGGGTGTGAGATATTTTCTAGGAGATCTCCAAGGAGTTGCATTTCAACATCCCATGAAATGCAAGAAGAGAAATCTAATTTGGGAGGATGGTATTCTTCATTGGAAGGGTACCAAGGTTGAGCATGGTGGGAGGCACCCACACTTGGATGAATGGGTGTGGATAGAGAGCAAGAAGCTGGTAAGCTACTTACAAATATATGACATCGAGCAAAAGGAGGCTTGGCTGCGTTGGCTACTCTTGAAAGAGTTTGGCCATCATGTGACATATCCTCTTTCATAGGGTATGTGGGTGAAGGAAGCTTGGCAGGATACTTGCATCATAGGGAAGAAATGGGTATGGACACATTGTGTTGATATGAAATTATTCATATTAATCACTATGTTTTCACCACATGATTTGTATGATGGAGGTATGAGGAGGCAGCACAACCCATTGTTGCTTGGGTTGTTCTTGGGAAAGCATGGGCAGATTTTCTCTCATACTTTGCATAATGTTGCAAGAGTGGTAAATGACACTATTATGGTGTAAAGGGTTTACTCTTTAGCCTTGGATGATCAAGAGGTACTTCCACTTTGCGAGAAAATTCTTGTATGTAGCAGCATTATGGGAGGAGTCCTTGACAAGAAGCATGTCAAGGAATGGGGTTATGAGTTGGCAGGAACCTATTTGCATAGGCCAACAACACTATCACTTTGGAGCTTGGGTTTATTGATGGAGTATCCTTAGGATCACTTCACATATGATGCACTTGGTGGATAAGGAGGAGGTGAGAATGATGGAGTAGTGGATGGAAAATTCTATTACAGAGATATGATCTTCTTAACTTGGATTTCCAAGCATAGGAAGAATGATCTTCATGTAGAATATGATTCATTCATCTTCGTGAGAGTATGTCATACCTATATGGAGGACTTATTCATGGACATATGCATCAACTTAATTTCAGCACATGGTAATAATATTGATTTTGCATCTATTGATTATCTAACATAGTATTTGCATTCTCTTACCATTTCTATTCAGTGCATTGTTCTTCAAGAGGGCAAGATTTTTATTAAGCTCCATGGGAAAATTTTGGCCAACTGCTATGATGGAGACAACCATTTTTTGTATGAATTTGGGCAAGTGATTCTTTATTCTCCTATGTATGCTCAGTTGTTTCACCAAGCCATTTACTATTCACTAGTAGATGTGATGACATGTACAACTAGCCATTTGTCAATAGACAACTTGCCATGCTATTTTTTGAAGCAGCAGTGGGGAAGACTGCGCTGGTTGCATTTGAGGGACCATTGTCCTTCTCCTTTGTTACATATGGTAGTTAGCATGATGGTAATCATGATTCCATTTGCTGATATTTTCTTTGTCATTATGAGGAACATTATTGGAAGAGAGACACATTGTTGGGGTGTGTCCTTGGGAAAGGAGATTTCCCACACTTTTTGCATTACATGTTCCAAGGGGAGCATGGGAGGAGATATGGCCACCACAGTAAAACACTTGCTTCTTTATGAGGTGGGCCATGGGATTGATTGGATGCCATATGATGGTGATTTTCAACTCATCATATATGGGATAGTCTAGGCCAGCATGATTCATAACGTTGGAGAGGAGATCTTTGTAGGTCTAGTCTTCATCTTGCCACTTGAGGGAAATATTATTTCAGCCCAAGATCAACAAATACTCTACACTTATCATAAGTGGAGAGGAGTAAATCATGGGGTAGGCTACCTTGTATACCATGTTCATATATTTAGCCAACCTACTCTGCAAGAGCTCAAGATGGAGGAGGATTTTCAGGAGTTTCCATGTTGGGAGGTGACTCATTTTGTATGGATGATTGCTTGGGGATGGGAGATTCATGTGGGGATGGTAGATCCAAATTTATATCAGACCTAATGCCTCAAGAAGGCCTTGAAACAATCCATTTTTGACTCCATGGATATCTCATTTTATATGATGGTAGCTATTTGGGATACTCACCAAAAGCTAGCTTGCATACTTGGGAGGAACAACTTGGAGATGTATTGATGAGAAAATATCTTGATCCTTGGAGGATTTTATCATATGAGGGTGCTACACGGGAAGAAGAGGAGGATCTTCAGTTTTTTCCTTGCAGTTTCTTGAGGACAAGCAACATTTGGGAGGGGAGGACTGTAATATTCCAAAATTTGCATGCAGCAAATTGGAATATTAAATTTTTCTGATGTCTCTTAGGAGATGAATAAATGGGTAAGGAGGCCCATAAATTTTAGAAATAAGAATAAAATCCCTCATAGTGTGAAAGGGGATCATAATGATAGCTATATTTTACACTCTCATGTGTGAACAGGGACATTTTTCATGTGGACAAAGTCAAGTTTGACCAAGTCAACAACATAAATGTAGGAGGAGTGGATCAACAATAAAAATAGCTCAATATGAATGAGGTTCTACCTAGAAAACTATATGAGAGTTGTATTGAAGACCCTTAGGTGTGAAAAGGGCTGAAGCAGGTTGAAGAGGTCAACCTTGACCAAATCAAACAACGCAGTTTAGAGGAGTGGCTCTAATGAAGGTACAACATAGTTTTGGAGGGATATTGTTTGTGTGATGGTGGAAACCATAATGAGTGGGACCCAAGGTGAGAAGGCTCACTTAGTTTATAAGGAAAATTATGGCAGCCATTTGAGGTTAGCTTATGAATTATATTTTGATGTGTCTACTTAGACTTTGCTCTCTTTAGTTGTTTAGCTAAGATTGCTGGTGCTGTTTAGCGCTAAGGTTTTCCTGTTTAGGAATTCCATCTCTTCCCTTTGAGGAGCTCTTGGGAGAGACCTGATATATCATTCCACACATTTGGAATTGGTGCCAAGATTCAGTCTTCATTTTCAACGTAGTTTCTGCAGAAGGTTGTGTTGAGTTGCAGGGTGTTGCAGTGGAGGGTTGAGAAACCCACTTTCTAAGTTGGTTTTGCATAGGAGGAAGGATTCCTTCTATTGGGAGATCATTTTGGAGGGTTCTTGGGATTATTTCAGATATTTGGCAGTAGGCCAACATATTTCCATCACCTACAGTGTTATTCCAGTCAAGAATTGCGTTATTTTTGGAGGGCAGTTTCTACAGTGGATCTTGTGGCTCTTTTGAGAGTTTTCCTATGATTGGATGGTTGATCCTTCCATGAGGGAATGCCTTTGATCAGATCTGCATCAAATTTATATTCTTACAGCCTTCTATACTCTTGTGCTTCATTTTGCAGTGATTATTCAGTCTTAGTGCTGAAGAACACCATTTGTATTTGGGTGTATTCCTAGAAACCCTTCTCGGGTTCTCTAGATTTTGTATAAAGGAGACTAGATCTCAGTCATTGAGCCATATTGTTTAATAAAATACCAGATCTATTTGTGTCAACTATTTTTTTGCATAAACTCTCAAGATCCTAGGAATCCCTATTCACTGTAATGATCCTAGGAATTCTAGCTAAAAGAGATGGCCTAAAATCACCTAGAAAGCATGCCACAATAGGTACAATGTAACTGAAGAGCTAATGAAGAAAATATTGCACTATCCCTTAAGCAGAATATAAAAATATAGCTACAGGCTAAAGAGGAAAATATATATCTACTCAAATCTGGAGCTCGGATGATGCCAAGATTCAAGATTTGGCCAATGTGATGGATTCCCAAGATATCCCAGAAAGGATTTTCCAGATCTACAACTTTGGAAAATAACCCTCCTAGGAGTTGATCCTTGATCTACTAGGAAATAAAGATCTAAAGCTAGATATGTCAAATAGATGATTGAAATATGTTGTAGGATCAGATCTAAGCTTGAAGGGCTGATCCCTTCTTCAGATCTAAAAGCTGGAATCTCTAGATCTAGCTTCTCAATCCTCCAATAATGATTACAGCTGCTACAACAAAACTGCCACTGGAAACTGTGATGTGAGGGAAAGAGAGGCCTTCTACCTGCTGAAAAGTGCTACAATAAACTCTAGGCTAATGGTAAGACTGATGGAGATGTGAGGGAATGATCCCTCACTGGATTTCTAGCTTAAATACTAGCAACTTCCTTCCTCCTTTTTGATCTGCAAGATAGACATCATAATTCCTAAAGGAAATACTGCTGCTAGGAGGTCAATAAATTTTTGCCTGATGCCAGATCTGTAATGAAGCTCTTGGAATGCTGATCTATAAGCCCAAGGTGATGGGAATAAAACTTCACTAGTTCTCTAGCTGAAGTACTGAAGACAACTTCCACCTTCCAAACTGATCTTCAGAAATCTGCAATTTCTGAATATGAATGTTCTACAGAAAGTAGAAAAGAGATGTGGCACTAATTCCTGATGTAGAATGAAGTCCAATAATATTTCTTGAGCTACTCTAAGAAAGAGGTGGGATTCACGACCAGGAACACCCTGTGCTAAACAACACTTGAAATCTCTGCTGAACAACCCAAGAAAGCATTGGAATGTCACATGAAAATTCTAGATCTGAAAAGATCCTTACATCAAGAATATCCAACATACCTCCATCCTTGTATTCATATTATTTATATAATTATTGAGCCTTCTGATGCCTTGGCCCTCATCTAAACTGCACTATCCATGTCGACAAGATCTTCCAAGTTAAACTGCGCTGTTTGACTAAATCAACCATCATGTCTAGGTGCAATGTACACCTTCTCCACCATGTGTTCATTTTTTGCACATTTTCCTCCACCACTTTATCATGAATGTCCCATGATATTTTGTTTGACATCTTCAAGATCTTAATTGACTGAATCAGCCTCTTATTTGATCTCTTCAAGATCTTATTTGATTGTGTCAACCTCCATGATCTATCTCATTAATGAGACAGGTTCTCCAATTTCATTCACATTAGTAGTTTCTCAACCAACTTATTATGCAGATCGAGACTTAATTAATCCACATTCACACACATAAAGTGGATATTTATTCATATTGAGGATTATGGGTCCCTCCACCCTTTTATTAACTTAATTCATTAGGAAAATTATGAACTCTAATATTCCAAATATCAAGTGAAAATTTGGTAATATTACAGTGATTTTACAAAGTTGTAGATCTGGAAAATCCTTTCTAGGATATCTTGGGAATCCATCACATTGGCCAGATCTTGTATCTTGGCATCATATGAGCTCTAGATTTGAGTAGATTTGCATTTTCCTCTTCAGCTTGTAGCTATATGTTTATATTATACTGAAGGGACAATGCAGTATTTGCTTCAGTAGCTCTTCAGTTATGCTGTACCTATTGTGGCATGCTTTCTGGGTGATTCTAGGCCATCTCTTTGGCTAGATCTCCTTACATTTTGTACATTGTGTAACTAAATCTTCTCCAAAATAATAAAATGGTTGAGCTTCTCTGTAAATTCTGATGTTGTTTTAAGATTTATTGTTTACTTAGTTGCAGTCCTTATATTGTGTTTAAGTATTACTGCATTCTGCCATTTGGGATATTACAGTGGTATCAAAGCATGAGCTTTGGTACAACTTGTGGACACTTCATCTTTTGCATCAAAAGAAGAAGCAGATAGATGAGATCTATCATGGAGAATGAAAATTCTTCCACTCCTTTCTTTAGATCCATGCATGATCTCTCCAAGGAGGTCAATCAAATGAAGAAGGAAGGACATAAAGAAGATCCAAGAAGAAGATTTGATGAGGAAGGTCCAAGAACTTCCTATCGGCAAGGAAGAAGAAGACAGGAGAATCATAGATCTCCTCATAGATCTAATATACCCAGTTTTTTTGAAGAAGGTGAGAGGTATAGAAATGAAGAAGGAAATGAATCTGAGACTCATGAGACTCTCAGTCTATATCTTGAAGAGTACAAATCAAATTTTAGAGCATTCAAGGAGAAGCTAACTCTCCAACAACTCTTCATAATCAAATAAGAAAGAGGATCCTATAACAGCAATAGAAGGAAGAGGCATAATAGATTTTATTTGCCTACATTTGATGGATCTTCCTCAAGAACTGTTAAGGCTTGGAGGAGGGAGTTAGATTCATTTTTTAGGCTACATCCTGTAGCTGAAGAAGAGGCTATTCAAATTGCATCAATTCATCTTTTAGATGAAGCCAATGATTGGTGGTTTGGTCACATGGAGCATGCAAAGGTGACTAAATATTCAGATTTCTTTCACAAATTGAGGAGGGAGTTTGATGTGAGAAAACAAGAGATGTGCCACAAAGAGACATTTCCTAAGAAAACAAAGGAGAATGTCAATCTTGTCACTCTGGAAAAGAGGTCACTACTTTCACCACCAGCTGCAAAATTACTTACATCCGGAGAAGAGATACTTGCATCTTTGCAAGGTAATATTGAGCTCTTGACACATAGAGTCCCATGCATGATTCAGGAGATGCATGAGGACGAGGAGGGAGATTCCAGCACTGGTACATTAGAGGAAGAGCGTCCATCTCTCTTACCAGTAGTTGGAGGCACCATTGTCCCAGTTGGATGAAATCTTGTGTTCTTTCAAGAGGTTCCCACATATCAGTTGATCCAAGGAATGCATGCACATTCATCACCTATTGTTTCAGTAAATCTTATTGAAACTTATGGGGACATGCCATCAGAGCCAATGCATAACCAAGGGTTAGATCCAAATGCTGATTTGAAGCAGAAAATTATCACAGTGCAGAGGATGCTTGATCTAACTCAAGGAGAAGATGAAAATCTATCCCAGTTTATCATGGATGGACTACATTCAACCTCTTGAGTTGAAGTGTAGAGTTTTAGAAGAAGGGATGAGCATGATCCTATGTGCAATGACTGGTTATGAGATCAATATTGTATCTTGCTTTGAGACAGTAGATGTATCACCTTGCAGAACTACAATGCTCTCACTTAGTAGCAGTGATAATGATGAGGCCCCATTATTCTTGGAGAATTCTGAAGGTAGCTTCACTCATGAAGAAATGGAGGACAAAATGATGAATGGTATACATCTAGATATGAGAAACCTTTTCTCCTTTCTTGATGACACTTTCTCAGTGAGCATCTCACAACTCAAAGAGAAACTTCTACCAACAGAATATCCAGAATATCATTGGTTTTGGAAGGCCATGGATGAGAAGAAGGTCTCATTAAGAGATCTCATTGGAGGTGCACTTCAACATTTCATGAAGTGCAAGGTTCTTCATAAGTTTGGGGAAGATGGTATTCTACAAAGGGAGGATACCATGATTATGCAGCACATCACTCATCTTCCATATTGGGGTGAGTGAGGATGATAAGCAAGGGGTAGCATGACCACTTGCAGATGTATGACATGGGCCAACAAGCTTGGTTACGTTGGTTTCCCTTGGGAGATTCTTGTCACTATCCAAAGGCTCCTATTTCTTTGATCCATGCCTTGAAAAACACTTATGAAATGAAGGAAGAGGCATGGCTAAGTTGGCTTCTCTTGGGTGAGTATGGTTACCACCCAATAGCGCATACTTTTCTAATTCATGCCTTGTATATCAATCATAAAATGCAACAAGAGAAGGCATGTTCATTTAAGTCTCCCTTGAGAGAGATTGGCCACCACATGACGTCTCCTATGTCTATGTGTTTTGTATTAGGTAAAGCTTGGCATGATGATCTCACGATGTGTATTGATGGAGCGCATTTGTATTGGGCTGATGTGACATTCCACATGTCTATTGTTATGTTTTTTCTTCAGGATACACATGGGGAGGAGAGAAGGTAGCAAGATCTCTTGTTGACGCTTTTGGGGGAGTTTATATTGTCCATCTTACATGGAGGAGATGGAGGATGGTAGCAAAAGGCCTTACTCCGATGGTTACTGCTAGGAGAATATGGTTTGACATCTTTGTCTACCCATATAGCTCCTTTCCTTCTTCTTTTGCATAGCTATGGAATGATGGTTGGATCCAACAAGGCCAACAAGGCTAAGGATGGGAGCATGACAACGCTCGATCAACTTCATAAAGCATGGGATGAAGAGATGCATTATGTGATGGAGCTTTTCCTTTATGGAGAGAGCTACTTTATTTTATGTATCTCATGTATTGATGATGATGTTGGACATTATATGGTTTTCACTTGGTACTTCATGATGGAAGGAGGACATCTAACCAAACAGTTAGAAGTCATTCTATGTGTTTTTGAAAGATAACTTTGGAACCAAACATACATGACACATTGCAGCAAATGGAGGAAGCCTTCCTTATGTGGATGCCATTTGGAAGGGAATAGATGGCCTTGCATCTATTTTTGGAGTTGCTTGAGGGCAAGCAACATTTTTCTGGGAAGGACTGTAATATTCCCAATTTTTCACCTGATATTTGGAATATTAGAGTTCTTAATTTTCTTAATGAATTAAGTTAATAAAGGGTGGAGGGACCCATAATCCTCAATATGCATAAATATCCACTTTATGTGTGTGAATGTGGATTAATTAAGTCTAGATCTACATAATAAGGTGGTTGAGAAACTACTAATGTGAATGAAATTGGAGAACCTATCTCATTAATGAGATAGATCATGGAGGTTGACACAGTCAACTAAGATCTTGAAGAGATCAAACAAGAGGTTGATTCAGTCAATTAAGATCTTGAAGATGTCAAACAAAATATCATGGGACATTCATGATAAAGTGGTGGAGGAAAATGTGCAAACAATGCACCCATGGTGGAGAAGGTGTACATTGCACCTAGACATGATGGTTGATTTGGTCAAACAACGCAGTTTAACTTGGAAGATCTTGTCCACATGGTCAACACAGTTTAGATGAGGGCCAAGGCATGGGAAGGCTCAATCATTATATAAAGAAGATGAAGACAAGGATGGAGGTATGCTGGATATTCTTGATATACAGATTTTTGTAGATCTGGAATTGTCATGTGACATTCCACTATTTTCATGGGCTGTTTAGCAGAGATTGCAGGTGCTGTTTAGCACATGGTGTTCCTGGTCGGGAATCCCACCTCTTTCTTAGAGTAGCTCTAGAAAGAGTATTTGACTTCATTCTACATTAGGCATTAGTGCCACATCTCTTTTCTACTTTCTATAGAACATTCATATTCAGAAATTGCAGATTTCTGAAGATCAGTTTGGAAGGTGGAAGTTGTCTTCAGTACTTCAGCTGGAGAAATGGAGAGGGTTTATTCCCATCACCTTGAGCTTATAGATCAGAATTCCAAGAGCTTCATTGCAGATCTGGCATCACGAAAAAATTTATTGACCTCCTAGCAACAGTATTTCCTTCAGGAATTACGCAGTCTATCTTGCAGATCAAAAAGGAGGAAGGAAGTTTCTAGTATTTCAGCTAGCAATTCACCGAGGGATCATTCCCTCACATTTCCATCAGTCTTACCATCAGCCTAGAGTTTATTGTAGCACTTTTCAGCAGGCATAAGGCCCCTCTTTCCCTCACAACGCAGTTTCCAATGGTGGTTGTGTTGCAGCAACTGTAATTATTATTGGAGGATTGAGAAGCTAGATCTAGAGCTTCCAACTTGTAGATCTTAAGAAGGGATCAACCCTTCAAGCTTAGATCTGATCCTGCAACATATTTCAGTCATCTATTTAACAGATCTAGCTTCATATTTTTATTTCCCAGCAGTTCAAGGATCAACTCCTAGGAGGGTGATTTTAAAAAGTTATAGATCTGGAAAATCCTTTTTGGGATATCCTGGGAATCCATCACATTGGCCAGATCTTGAATCTTGGCATCATCTGAGCTCTAGATTTGAGTAGATCTGCATTTTCCTCTTCAGCCTGCAGCTATATGTTTATATTCTGTTGAAGGGACAACACAGTGTTTGCTTCAGTAGCTCTTTAGTTACACTGTACCTATTGTGGCATGCTTTCTAGGTGATTCTAGGCCATCTCTTTGGCTAGAATTCCTAGGATCATTACAGTGAACATGGACTTTTGCATGTGGACAAATTCAAGTTTGACCAAGTCGACAACATTCGTGAAGAGGAGTGGATCATCAATGTAAATAGCTCAATATGATCTTGGATCAGCTTAGAAAAACATATGAGAGCTGGATTGAGGACCCTTAGGTGTGAAAAGGAATGAAGCAGGTTGAAGAGGTCAATTTTGACCAAATAAAATAGTGCTGTTAAGGGAGAGTG
Organism: Pinus albicaulis; assembly: GCA_034641835.2. Lineage (NCBI taxonomy): Eukaryota > Viridiplantae > Streptophyta > Pinopsida > Pinales > Pinaceae > Pinus > Pinus albicaulis. The sequence continues at coordinate 345,733,961 of CM076578.1, read as the reverse complement.
GCCTTAATGGAGATATAACGCAGTTTTGGAGGGAGATTGATCATGTGCATGAGGAAACCCTAATGGGTGGGACCCAAGGTAAGGAGGCTCACATAGCTTATAAGGAAGAGAATGGCAGCCATTTGAGGTTAGCTTATGGATTATTTATTTATGGTCTTCATGACTGTTGATCATTCTTTAGCTGTTGAGTTGAGATTGCAGTGCTATTTATCACAAGGCATTCCTGCTTAGGAATTCTTTCTCCTTCCTTGAGTGATCTCCTGGAGGAGTATTGTACTTCATTTTTCCACATTCAGGCTTGAGGCCAAGCATCCTCCTTCAGTTACAACGTTATTTCTGCAGAGTATAATGTTGTGTTGTAGGGTGTTGCAGTGGAAGGTCCACAACACCTCTTCCCCAGCTTGTTTTTCAAAGGAGGAAGCATTCCTCTCTTTGGGAGATCAGTGAGGAAGATTTCTGAGCTCATTTTACATCTTGGCACTTGGCCAAAGCATTTCCCTTCTTCTACGATGCAGTCTCTTGCAGGAACTGCGTCATTTTTTCCAGTGTTGCAGTAGCAGGGTCAAGACCCTTATTTGTGAGCTTGTCCCATGGAGAAAGGGCCAACCCTTCTCCCGGAAGGCTTGTATATAACATCTTCTTATATTATTGTACATTTCAACTATATATATTCAGAGCTACAGTATAACTATGTTTTTAAGATCTAGATCTGCATATCTGTCATTTTATACTTGTAATTTCATGAAGCCCTTGCTGGGTTATTCTCATTTTGTATAAAATGAAGAGATCTCCATTTTTCTTAGCCATTGAATGATTGAAAACTCCAGATCTATTATTTCTAATTTATTACTGCATAAACCCTCATTAAAATAACACTGTTACATGCTTCAGTATTTTCTGTGTGCACAAGTCATGGGGTTAGGGCATTTCTGAGAGGTATTGGCTTGGGGAGACCTGTTTAAATTGGCTAGAATGATTTTTTTTTTCTCCCATTCTGCATGTGAGATTTATATTTTATGAAATAAGGGATCCAAGTCCCATTTATCATAGTTATAGCGTAAATCCATGAAGCTAACGTTTTTATGGTCCAGATTGCTGCTTTTCCCCCACTTTTGGGATCATAAAAGGCATGATAAGTTTCTGCTGTAACACTACTTGATGGATTTGTGTTTATTAACACATTTTATGAGTTAATAACTTGCTTATATTCGAGCATTGTGTTCATGTATTGATGTATCTCCAATTTTGGGATATTATAAGATATTCCCAGTATTGCTGATTTTCCCCATTTTGGGATATTACAGTGGTATCAAAGCATAATATTGGCTCAACCTATGAGTTTTAGCCATTATGCTATCAAAATACTAAGAATACAAGAGAAGGAGAAAATACCAGAATGATGGAGAGAATGAGATTACTCTCATCATTTTTCAGATCTAGAAAGAACCTCTCCAAGGAGGTTAAACAGATGAAAGAGGAAAGATGCAATGAAACTCCTAGAGGGTTTCAAGAAGAGGAAAGATACAGTGAAACCTCTAGAAGGTTTCAAGAAGAGGAAGACCCATGCACTTCCTATTCTCATAAAGAAAACAAGAAGCATGAAGAGCACTTGGAACATAAGGTTCTAAGTGGGTACTTGGCAAAATAAAAATACCAACCTAGAGCTTTCAAAAAGACTCTAGGTCTTCCTCGGTTTATCCAGATGGAAGAAGAGAGGAGGCCCTACAATAATAGGATGATAAGGGGCAATAGATTTCTATTATCTACTTTTGATGGATCACCCACATGCACAACAAAAGCTTGGGTGATGAAGCTAGAAGCATTCTTCCTACTACATCCAGTAGTAGACAGAGAGGCTGTTGAGATCTCAACACTGCACCTGGAGGGTGAGGCAAACACTTGGTGGTTCAGCCATGTGAGTCATGCAAGTGTGTCTACTTTTGCATATTTCACTAAAAAGGTGATCAAAATATTTGATAGAGAAAGATCAGAGAAGGAGGAGCCCTCCCCACCACTTGAGGAGTCTTGTACCAGCGCTGTCACAATCATGGAGGAGCAACCATCTATTACAGCAGTTGAAGGCACCATCACAATGGAGGAAGGAACTATTGTAGCCTTCCAAGATGTTCCTAAGTTCCACCAAGATATGCATGAATTTCCATTTTTGATCATTTCAGAAAATCTTGTGGGAAGCCTTCGAAATATGTCTTTACATGATCAAGGATCAAAACACATTGTTGATTTGGAGCAACAAGCTTGCACTACGCTGTAAAAATTTTATTTGAGCAAATAAGGGGTAAAAAATCATCCCAATGCACCCTTATTGAGTTGCATGAAACATTTGGGATTGGGGTGTAAAATTTTGGAGGACATGATGAACATTGTACCACTTTATGATGATGTTTTACCTTCAACACACTTGGATCCTTATGGATTCAAGATGATCATTGGTGTGATATCTTCTCTAGGAGATCTCCAAGGGGTTGCATTTCAACATCCCATGAAATGCAAGGAGAAGAATCTGATTTGGGAGAATGGTAGTCTTCATTGGAAAAGTACCAAGGAAGAGCATGATGGGAGGCATCCACATATGGATGAATGGGAATGGATGGAGAGCAAGAGGCTGGTGAGCCACTTGCAAATCTATAACACAGGGCAGCAAGAGGAAAGGCTGCATTGGATACTCTTGAGAGAATTTGGCCTTCATGTGACATACCCTTTGTCAAAAGGTATGTTGAGGATCGATGCATTGCATGGCACCCATATGATATGGCAACAGAAGATTTGTTTTTATGGGAGATCATACAAGACATCTATCATGATATTAATCTATGGCTTGTATGAGGGAGAGATAAGGGAGTAGAAAGAGTTACTATTGTTGTGGTTACTCTTGGGAGAGTATGGGTAGAATTTTTCCCATACTTATCATGATATTTCCAGAGAGTGGAATGGCACATTCAAAGTGCAAAGAGGCTACCCTTCAGCATTGGAGGACAAGGAGAGGCTTCCACATAGGAAGAATATCTTCTCACATAGTAGCATGATGGTGGATGGCTTTGGCATGTGGAATGTCAAAGATAGGAGTCATGGAGTGACAAGAGCCTTATCACTAAGGCCAACAACACTGTCACTTGGGCGTATGTTTCTATTGATGGAGTGTTCCAAGGGGAGGATGCATCCTTTCTTTTTGCAGATATTTATGAGAATATTCTCATGGGAGGAATCATCCATGGACCTCACTTTCAGCTTACTCACTATGCATGGTAAGAAATACATCTCTGTACTTATTGATTGTTCCATTGAGTATTTGTATCTTCTTACCTTCTATGGACAGTGCATTGCTCCACATGAGAACGAGATTATTCTTGAGTTTCATGGTCACTTTAGGGCCAACATTTATAATGATGATAACCCATATCCATATAACTTTGGGAAAATGTATTGTTTTTTATTATTATGCTCAGCTGATATATATGACTGATTACTACTACATAGTAAATGAGCAAACCTGCACAGCTAGTAATTCATTGGGAGACAACTTGCCACATGATGTTCTCAAAAAACAGTTGGGAAGACTACATTGTATCCACTTGGAGACCCATTGGTATCATCCAAACTTTCACACAACCTTCAAAATTTTTCTTATTTGGATGCCAAATGGTGACGATATGCCATTCATCTTGTATGGGATGGTTTGGGCTAGCATGACTCATGACATTAGAGAGAGGATCTTTGAGGATCCAATCATCTTCTTGCCACTTGAGGGCAACCTTATTGCAGCCCAAGATCAGCATGTTCTCTACACTTATCATGAGTGGAGAGCAAGACAACATGGGGTAGGCCATTATGTCTACCATGTTCATTTATTCAGCCTACCTACCTTTCAAGAGGCAAAGGTGGAGGGGATTCTTCATGAGTTACCATTCTGGAGGTTGGATCATTTTGTATGGATGATAGCTTGGGGGTGGAGGTTTCATAGGGGAATGATAGTTCCCAATGCATTTCAGACTCCATGCCTTGAGAGAACCTCTAGACCACACCTAGTTTCCTCCTTGAGTACTTTCCTTTTTCATGATGATGGCCATTTGGGATGTTCACCAAATGCTAGCTTGTATGCTTGGGAGAGGCACTATGGAGATTCCTTGTTGAGACAACATAATATTCCTTGGAGGAGTTCATTATATGATGATAATACAAGAGGAGGGGAATAAAATCTTCAGTTCTATCCTTGCAGTTTCTTGGGGACAAGCAACATTTGGGAGGGGAGGACTGTAATATTCCTAAATTAGCATGCAACTAATTGGAATATTGATTTTTGGTTTTTGCACCTAGTAGATGAATAAATGGGGGAGGAGACCCATACTTAACTTAAATCAACATAAAAACCCTCTTGGTATGCAAGGGGATCATTCTATTAGCTATATTTCACACCCTCATGTGTGAACAGGGACTTTTGCATGTGGACAAAGTCAAGTTTGACAAAGTCAACAACATTCATGAAGAGGAGTGGATCATCAATGTAAATATCTCAATATGAACCAGGATCAGATTAGAAAAACATATGAGAGCTATATTGAGGACACTTAGGTGTGAAAAGGGATGAAGCATGTTGAAGAGGTCAACTTTGACCAAATCAAACAATGCTGTTAAGGGAGAGTGGCCTTAATGGAGATACAACACAGTTTTGGAGGGAGATTGATCATGTGCATGTGGAAACCCTAATGGGCGGGACCCAAGGTGAGGAGGCTCACATAGGTTATAAGGAAGAGAATGGAAGCCATTTGAGGTTAGCTTATGGATTATTGACTTATGTTCTGCATGAATATCGAGCATTCTTCAGCTATTGAGTTGAGATTGCAGTGTTGTTTAGCATAAGGCATTCCTGCTCAGGGATTCCTTCTCCTTCCTTGAGTGATCTTTTGGAGGAGTATTGTACTTCATTTTTCCACATTCAGGCTTGAGGCCAAGCATCCTCATTTAGCTAAAATTTTATTTCTGCAGATTATAACATTGTGTTGCAGGGTGTTGCAGTGGAAGGTCCACAACACCTCTTCCCCAGCTTGTTTTTTAGAGGAGGAAGCATTCCTCTCTTTGGGAGATCAGTGAGGAAGATTTCTGAGCTCATTTTACATCTTGGCACTTGGCCAAAGCATTTAAATTCTTCTAAAATGCAGTCCCTTGCAGGAACTGCGTCATTTTTTCCAGTGTTGTAGTAGCAGGGTCAAGACCCTTGTTTGTGAGCTTGTCCCCTGGAGAAAGGGCCAACCCTTCTCCCGAAAGGCATGTATAGAGCATATTCTTCTATTATTGTAAATTTCAGATTTATATATTTAGGGGTGCAGTATAACTGTGTTTTTCAAATTAAGATCTGCAGATTTTTCATTTTATGCTTGTACTTATATGAAGCCCTTGCCGGGTTATTCTCATTTTGTATAAAAAGGAAGAGATCTCCATTTTTCTCAGCCATTGAATGATTGTAAACTATAGATCTACTATTTCTCATTTATTGCTGCATAAAACCTCATTAAAATAACACTGTTACATGCTTCAGTATTTTATGTGTGCACAAGTCGTGGGGTTAGGGCATTTATGAGAGGTATTGTCTTGGGGAGACCTGTTTAACTTGGCTAGAGTGATTTGTTTTTGCTCCCATTCTGCATCTGTAATGTATATTGTATGAAATAAGGGATCCAAGTCCCATTTCTATAAGTAATAGCGTAAATCCCTGAAGAGAACGTTTTTATGGTCCATATTACTGCATTTCCCCCACTTTTAGGATCATAAAAAGCATGATAAGTTGCTGCTGTAACACTACTTGATGGATTTGTGTTTCTTAACACATTTTATGAGTTAATAGCTTGTTTATATTCCAACATTGTGTTCATGTATTGTTGTATCTCCAATTTTGGGATATTATAAGATATTCCCAGTATTGCTGATTTTCCCTATTTTGGGATATTACAGTATTATTGAATTCTCCCTTTTTGGATATTACAAAGTCTTCTACAATTTTGTAGTTTTTGGCAACACGTGGAGAGGTGTTGTGAGTCATGCTTCGAAGGGTCCCTTTGGGGGGACGAATGATAGAGTCAGTAGCAGGCCTTTCAATATGAATATCATTAGGTGGTGGTGGATTCGAACTTGAACCAAGTTCATGAGAATCAATGACTATATTTCCATATTTTTTGGCTCGTGTTTGGAGTTCAACAATATCCAGGCCATAAATGGAAGATTATCCTTCATCGGAAGGATGAGCATCACCATTTCCCCTTGGCAGGGGTTGTGGCGGGTTTGCAACCAAGTGTTGTTGCTGCTGTGGATTAGGGAAAGGATTGTGAAGGATGACAGGTGTTCTTCCAGAGTCCTTTTGCGTGACAAAATCTGTGCATTCCTACAGTTGAGGACATTTATATGTCAAATGGTCCTTCGTACAAATTTTGCATGGGAATTTGATATGTTTATTATTTCCTTTGTCATTTTTAGTAGCGTTTCTATGATTTGGATTATTTTGAGTCTTAGGATGCTCTTCAGAAGGAGAGGTATTTTTGTTATTCTTCTTGTTCTTACCGCTAGGTTTTTGTGTAGACTACATAGAGTGTACCTCAACAATGGGAAGAGTAGCCGATTGGGTAGGGATGGTGGTAGCTGAAGATGTCTAGGAAGCATGCCCGTTGAGCTGTTTTAAATTTATACTGGAAGTTGTACCAACGAGGCTATCGGCATGTTCTCTGGGTAGTTGAGTAGCGGGAGGATTCAGGTTGTTAGGGGCATGGGGGAGTAACTCATACAATGTGCCAGATTGTGAATATATGAGATCTAGATGTTGTGCACAAGGGATGGATTGGTCTTCTGTGACTACGCCAGACAAGCAAACATCCTTATCAAGGGGTGGTAAGAGTGAATTACAAAACCAGTTTGATAATAGATGATATGGGGTTGGTGCTTTGACTAACCTCTGCCTACGTCTCCGTTCATGAATTTGATTAGAGATGTGGGTGGCGGTGTCTTGGCGCAGCGAGGTTAAGAGTTTTGTTTTGGTTTCATATCGAATAGGTAGTTGAAATTTCTTAAGAAATTCTGTTGCTAAGGCACTAAAATTATTTACTGCATCTCATGGTAACTCGATGTACCATTTTGCAACGTTTCCTATGAGAGTGCGGGGAAAGAGCCTGATCCTGATACTTTCGTCCACCATGGAATTAGAAACATACCATAAATGAAAGGTGGTGATATGTGTAGCTAGACCCTCCCCTTGTTTCCCTTCGAACTTAGGGATGTATAATGGAATCTTATGCCGTACAAGAGGCCAAAGTGGGTTATAATTGATGGGATTGTTTGTTAATTTATATAGATCAGGGATGTCTAAAGCTTCTAAGAATGGAAATTGCTTGGTTTCCCCCGAGTCTAACCAAGGAGGTGTTGGCTGACCATTTGGACCATGGGGTCCTCCCATCAAAGTGTTTCCAACAAGATAAGTAGGAATTTACTGATAATAATTTCCAACAAGTGGAGGTGTAGGTGTGTAAGGTTGTTGTCCATAGGGGATATTGTACTGGGGGACAAATGGCTAGTTTCCCCTAGGGTAATAGTTTCCCCCTTGCCCCAATTGATTTTGGGGAAGCGTCACCCAAATAGATGCGATAGAGTTAGCTTGTGGCATACTACTAGTCGCATAATTTACCATTGGCATAGACCCTACACCATAAGGTTGACCACTAAGAGGAATGGCATTAACAATTGACATAACTGCTTTTCCCATAGAATTTAGGGGTATAGAAGTGCCCCCTGGCATATAAGTTTTGGTAACACTGCCTCCTAGCATAGTAACCAAGAGGTTCAAACTCAACAATGGATTCCAACTAGAAGGGTTGCTGAAGGGAACTAAGGTAGCCCCAATAGTGGAAGCGGAAGTTGGAGGTCTAGGAGTAGACACGATAGGAGAAGATACCAAAGAGTTTGGAATTCCGCTCACAGTTGTTGTGACCAAGTTGCTATGACTAGGCATATTATGGCTACTAGTGTTTCATGTCAGCTGTGAAGAACTGACAACTAGCAAGGAAGATGGTGGTGGAATCGAGTTGGGCACCAGCGAAAATGACCCTTAGGTCACCTGTTGTGTAGTGGATGTGGGTGTAGCTGAAGACATAGCTGGTATTGGTGCTACCTGAATCAAAAGTGGCCCCAACGGGTCAGTGAGAGGAGGCTTATAAGGAGGTGCAACTCCTTCAATGAAAGGATCCTCAGGAAACTCTGTAGTGTAAGGAGCAATGTGAAAATAAGGGGTCAACACTGGAGACTACTCTTCTGAAGAAGGCACTGGGTCACTGAGACTCGGCACCTCCTCGAGTGTCAATGGAGGGAGACCTTTCTTCCGCCTAAAAAGACGACAAGGGTCAAAGGATGCCATGATGACCTGTTAATTTTATCAAAATTTTAATGTGATGTATTATTAAGTCTTAGTGATAGTAGAACGAAACACCTAAAAAAAAAGAACTCTAAAGTCAATCAATCAAGCAACCAGAGGGGTAAGACCCTCTCTGAGTACTACTATTTTTTGAATATGAAACCCAGTATCACAATAGCATACAGAGAGAGCTGGTCATACGTATAGTTAAGGTTACTCTTGAGCTTCACCTGAACCTCAGATAATGGGGCCAAGCACTCTCGTGAAGACAAGTACCCTCCCAAAAATCAAATAAATAGTAGGTTTGTCTATGTCAGGTACCAGGGCAGCCCACCCCAGTCACCTTGTGTACGTCCCTAGAAGTATGGAAACTATGGATACCTCAAATCACAGACACTATCAGGGGGGTCACGGTTGTAGACAACATGTTGTATGGGCAGAACACCTAGATCCCTGATCTAGTTTTGACATCCCCAAGGGGACCCCAATACATAGAATGCCCATTTTTATGTGAACGAAGGTGGGCTACCTTCTCACACATCCCAGTGTTGTCTCATGCTTAACTCCTGTATAAGTGGAGCGGTTCCAATAGTATGAGTGCAGCAGGATTTTCACTCTTTAATGCCACTAGTCTCAAGTTTTGCGACCTTGGGCAGTTTTCTCACTCTTCCTATCCCAAGATATTAGCGTGAAATAATGATGGTTTAAGCTCAGAAAAGAGTTATTGATTGATTTTATTAGCACTTAATTTTAGTGTACTTTCTTATAAGTCTTCAAAGGGGGATTGGACGTATGAAATTTTATGCGACTCTAACTCAAACCATGCAGAAAATGATTTTAAGATTCAATTTGATGAAAGAGTTATTTATGTAAGGAGAAATTTTTCACACATCCATGCAGCAGAAAACATCCAATAATGGAGTTCAGCCTAAAAATTTTCATATATCTATCCTTACTAATAGATATTTAACCAAAAACTTACATAATGAAATTAACTATCTCAGAAAAACTAAAAAAAAACCTTTTCTTTTAAAAAATGAAATGCAACTAAGCTAACTTTTCAAACAAGAAAAACTATTATGCTAGTAGGAAACCAAGCATAGAGATCCAAAAGACAGAAGCCAAACTGATAGCCAAAAATTCAACAGCCAGGGAAATCACAACAGGGGTGAAATAACAAGTTTTATGATGAATAACGCTTCCTTTCATGGAGTATAGTGCTTAATATCATGACTAAAATACTTTTCTCAAGTAGGAGTTGTGTTATAACACTCTGGAACATACACAGGGGGTGCGTTACTGAGGAGAAATTGCAGATAATGGTCAAGCAAGGTCTGTTCTAAACAATGTGAGCTGATGAAATGGTCACAGAGCATATGAAATGATCAGAAAAGGATGTGAGCAAAATGGGAAGTGATAGAGGGAAAGAACCAAAGGCTCAAAAGTAAACAACTAGGAACTAAGGATTAGCCCCCAGTGGCGTTACCAATTCTGCTTAGGGGTAAAATGCACAAGTGGTAGCTGGAGCAAGATCCCTCTTGGGCTTTCCTGGGACCCAAGGCAGAGAGTCATATTAGCTGCAACATTAAAAAATAAATTACATACATGTTCATACTAATTCTTGATTGAGAAAGTAAAGTATTGAAGGATTAACTCGATCTATAAGGAAAATCTGTGGAGAGTTCAATGTAGTGTTTCCGAAGTCCTCCTCACCGGATCCAAGTCTGAATATTGCAAACAAAAAACGAACTAGCGTAATCTTCACAATATTATCATTATAAAAAATCAAAAAAGTATATAATCAAACAATAAACCATGTAGACCTAAGCCACTTATAACATGTATCTTAAACAAAGAAAAAATAGATGCATCAATATGACACCAAGTGGAAAAAATAGAGGCAGTTCTATTCTGTAATATCCCAAAAGGGAGAATGAAATAATACTTAAACACAATATAAGAATGCCAACTAAGTAAACAATAAATCTCAAGACAACATCAAAATTTACAGAGAAGCTGAGCCATTTTATTATATGGAGATGAATCAATTACACAATGTACAGGAAATGAGTAGATCTAGTGAAAGAGATGTCCTAGAATCACCCTACAATGGTGCTACAACTAGCACTGTGTAACTGGTGAGATTATAGGAAGAAATATTGCACTGTCCCTTCTACTGAAGATGTACATGAACTGCTACAAAAGGAAATGCAGATTTAGGGAGCTCAAGAGATCTGATGATGCCAAGATTCAAGATCTTGCCAATATGATGGAAACCCAAGATAACCTAGAAAGGATTTTCCAGATCTACAACTTTGGAAAATCAACCTCCTAGGGTTTGATCCTTAATCTGTTGGGATTAAAAATCTTGTTATCACAAAATTGGACCTGATAGGTTGCTTGGTTAGAAAATCTTATGTAACTATTTCAAACCTAATCTTTTGACTGAGGCTTAGCCTCCTCAGCCTGAGAGGGCTCTCTCAAGTGTTAATAATATGGATAAAGATATAGATGGCTAACTCTACTTAGGAAATAAACAGATAAATGATAAATGTAGGTTGAGAATCGCATCAGCATGTATACATTGGGCTTATGGAGTCAAAAAAATTCAGTGCTTCAGTGAATCTACTTAACATGGAAGTTGAGGCATATCAGAGTTTTAGTCATAAGGTACACACATATGAAACCGTAAAAACACAGTCAGTTCACTTATATAGGAATTTAGAGCATCTAATCGATGAATTCTGAGTAATATAAATGAATACCACTATAATGAGACATATAAGAGATGAAAATAGAATAGGAAAGCACTAAAACTCCTTTTGAATCTCAAGTTGGTCAAGTAGAAGATCTTTGTATTAGCTAAAAACCAGTCAATTCACAAGAAGCACAGTTTTGCCAAAAATGTCCAACCCTTGACAAATTCGACTTCTTGGTATTTAACAAACATCTTAAAACATGGGATGATCTACATCTAGGCTAGATACATCAAATTTCTATCCCTTGAAACCTTGCATAATCATAAAACATGGAATTTACTACAAAAAGACACCTATCCTACTTAACAGTCCCATTCCAAAATGGACTCAAACTCTTTATCACTATGTATAACAACCTTATCTATTTTCAATTACATTGTTGAAAAGTGTATCATCACATGGTCGAATTTGGATGATGAGCTTCATTTCTTCATGACCACTTTGCTAACCTCCTCAAAAATAGGAAACATTACCCTGTTTTTTAGGCATAAGATCTTTTGCATTCTTTGAACATTCTGACCATCATTTATTCTTCATTTCATGGTCCTTGGCTGTTGGAAGTTGGCTTAACACGTCCCATAAATCCTCCCTAACCTCCAACTATCTAAGACCACTTTAAACACTGCTCAAAATGTTGTAATGTCCTGCACTATGAAAACACAATAGTTTCTTAGCGCTTTTTGTAGCGCTGACATTTCAAGTCTTTATCCTCCAAAAACTCAATTATTTCCTCTGCATCATTTTAATTACCCTTTAATACATCTACCATAGAAAATTCAGTTCTTAAATTAGTCTTCAACCATTTAAAATTTGATCAAAATAAGCAAGAAAAGCAGCTACAACAGTTTCGTAGCGCTTTTCTGCTTTTTTACACTGAAAGCGCTACGAAACTACTGAGTATGTAGATTTTCATAATTTTGCCAAGGGAAAACTGTAGTTTTGTCCAAAATATCAAAATATACATGTCTTGATCATTTACAAACCATACCAACTGTAAACCCACTCATTCTAGCTTCCTTGAGGCATTCCTTCTTCATTTTCACTTGGTTGACTTATTTCTTCTTCTATGCCTATCATTTTAATGGCTCTACTTTGTAACTCATCATGAATTAACTCTAGCTGCTGCTCTAAATCCTTCACCTGGTCTTTAAGTCTTCTGCTAGTATCTCTCAGATGATTTTTTATTATTCTGACAAACTTAGCTTCCTTTATTGTTGGAACTGTCCATTTGAAAAATTGCTCTGTATTACTTACAATTTCAGAAGCAGGATCAACTTGTCCTTCCCACATTACCTTCATTCTTCTAAACTGTACTTTCTCGACACTGTGCTTTCTATCTTTATTTTTCATGACAAAAATTCCCTGGTTTTCCAACCTTAATTTCTCCTCAAGGCGCTGAAACTCTGTTTTCTCTATCATTTTCTCTTTTCCCCTTTTTGTTCTGCTGATTGTATGCTTCACTGTAGGTGATGAAAGATCAAAAATTTCTTTAGGAGACTTAGCTGTCTTAGTGGGTATTTGAACTTCCTTGATGCTCTCTATCAATTTCCTAGCATTCCTTGTCATAGGCTTTCTTGCTTGAAAAATGAAACTTGCATCTTCCCCCTCAAACTCTAGCCTCTTTGCAGACTTGGCCTTTTTCAGCTTATGCTCCTCTTCCCCAATGAACTCAACTTGGAAAATGGGTGTTTCCTCTATGTAAATAGCATGAAGAATATCCTCTAAATTCCCCTTTGTTACTGGGATATCCTCTGTAGCAACTATCTTTCCTTTTAATGCCACTGCTTGGCTTCTAGTTACTCTTTTGGTCCCCAGTTTGCTAACAACTTGTTTCTGTTTTGCATCTTTGACAACCTTTGATCTTTGTTTTGCAGGTCAGAGAGTTGGTGTATCAAGAATTTTCATTTTCTCTAGATCTTTATCAATTTCCTTTCTTGGCTTCACTCTTGCAGTTGCTTTTGGTTTTGCAACCATAGGTTGTGATCAGGTGATCATGTCCTATTGTAGAAAATGCTCAAAATTTTATTTGCTCAAAATTGGTTGGAACCTAAGCGAATGGATAGGCCTCAGCGATATGATCCCAACGCTGTGAATGACACTCAAATCCAATGCTGTATGAGGAATATAGTCAAGTTTTAAGTTTCTCAATTTCAGGCAAAAAGCCCAATTTGACTAAGTTTGACTTTAATTAAAAATATATATTAAAAAGGGAATATTCCACGAAATATTTTGAGAATATTCTACAAAATATTTCATGGAATATTCTGTGATGGACCAATCACAAGGCACCACGTGGCTTGCCCGGAGGTCACCACATGGCCCTGAGAAAGTCAAACAAGGGTTGGATGGCGAGTTAAAATTATGTTGCAACTCCGTGGGTTTGAACTCGGGACTTCACATACACCGGGCATACATTTTACCATTGGAACATGCCATCGGATCTCGATATTTAACAGGAGGAAATTGTATTTGAAGTTAAATTTTTGTATTGGCAGAATGTCAAAGAGGTCCAGCCCCCTCACCATACAACCGGTCCATAGAACCTTGGCCGATGACACTAAAACCGCGCGGGAATCAAATAGTTAAAAATCCGTTGAGTTGGTGTTCACATATCAACTGGCGGGGGTTGCAGTTTTATTTATGCCACGATTATATTAACCGTTTACCTCGACGGTCAAGGCTTAATCACTGGCCCAACGACCCATGTGGAAAAACGTTAAATGCTACTCCTAACTGTGTGGTTTCAAAGGTGGAATTTTAGGTGGAGTCTGCCCAGAATGGCGCCACTCCCTAATTAGTGGAGTTAACTTTAGTTCCACCAAATTTGGTGGAGTTTTTCTAGGGAAAACTGGGCAAAACTTCAGTTGGACATAAATTTTACTAGGAGAGTCCATTTGGAACGAATTTGTTTTTGATTTTGGGTAATTGGAGCATTCCAGAGCCACTGGAGTAGGTTGCAGAGCCATTAGAGCATTTCTTTAGGTTTTTTTTTTGTCAGCGAGAGAGCTTGAAGAGCCACCAAGGCTTGGGGATTGGAGAGTTGTATTGGATTATAGTTATCCATTGAAGGTGAAACTATAATCATTTCTTACTATTTTCTACACTCTGAACTCAATTATGCAGCTATTTTCACCTGTTTAGGCTTTCTGTACATTGTATAACTATTTTCTGAGCATAATAAGAGCAAGGAAATGCCCATTTGGGGGCCTTGGACCCGACATATGTAGCCAGGAGGGGTGAACTACCTTATCATATGCTGAGTTATATTTTTTGATTTATTTGCTGCTTATTTCCAGAGTTAAATATGTTAAACATTAAACAAAAATAAGTCTCCTACATACAAAAAGAATCATAAACTCGTCAAAGTCACTTTGTTCCAATTGCAAAACACATTAAAAAGCTTGCATACGTATGTTAATGGATAATGAATACCTTGCACCAGAAAACAAGTAGTTTCATTTCCAGATCATTAGTGATTACTTCTATTATTTCTTTAGGCAGAGTCTATAAAGGGCCAGGTAGCTTCGGGATCTCATCCTTTATTTGAAAGGTGACTTATCCTATAAATGCCCTTATAGTCCATCTCTGTATTAGAAATAATAAGTTCTCACATTCAGATCAGATTGGTATCAGAGCTGAGGTTGAACTCAAAACTTGTATTGAGTATTGATTTGTGTGCAAAGAAATATTTTATTGTTTTGCAAATTTGATGCTTACTAGGCTTAAACTGAAAAGAGGGGAAGGACAATTGGTTAGAGCACAAGACAATCCTCAACCAAGGAGGGCCAGGGTGCCATGATTTCCACCTTCTATCTCATTCTCTATGGCCTTAGAAGCAGCTACAAGCATGTCTTCAAGAGAAGAAGAAGCTCATGAATAAATGGATCCTAAGGAAGAAGAAAGAATCTTTAGGAAAAATTTCTTGGATATGACTGAAATTGTAAGGATCCTGTATCAAGAAAGAAATGATAGGATTGCTGGAGAAGGATCTAAAAACCAAAGAGAAGGAGGAGATTCTTCAAGAGGAAAGAAGGACAAGGATAAGTCTAAGAAAGGGAATGGAGGAAATGGTGATCCTTCATCTCCATCGTCATCCTCTTCCTCAACATCATCCTCTTCAACTTCAGTAAATCAGTCATATAAGTCAAAATTAACTGGTAAAAATCCTTTGTTAAAGCTTGATGTCAAATTTGAATTGCCAATGTTTAATGGTGATGTTAATGCAGAGAAATTAGATAATTGGATCATACAACTGGAGGTATATTTAAGGATTCAAAATCTACATGATGATGACACCAAAATACAATTAGCCTCACTAAGGATGGATGGAGCAGCATTGGTTTGGTGGAAAGCCAAAACCAGGGAGGAAATCAAGAAGCATGGTAAGATAACTCTAACATGGACTGAGTTTATTACTGCTATCAAGAAAATTTTTTATCCTCTTGCTTATCTTCAGAAGGCAATAATGAATTGGAAAAACTTTAGACAAATTAAGGGACAAAATGTGCAAGACTATACCTAGGAATTTAGGAGAAGAGCACTCTTACTTGGGGTAGATTTACAAAGCCAAGACACTTTGTTAAAGTACATAGGTGGTTTTCACAGTTACCTTCAACACACTATTCTTATGTTTAATCCTACTAGTTTAGATGAAGTCTGTGTACAGGCTACACATTTAGAGGCTAGAGGAAAGAATACTTTTGATGCATTGAATGATGATAGTGATTTTAAAAGTAAAGGAAGAAAGAGGGTTGCGAATTCCAGAAAGGAAAAAGGAAAGTTATTTTTCAAGAACTGTTCAAAAACAAGTCACGATGAAGACCACTATTGGAAGCTTCATCCTAAGCTAAAACCAAAAAAATATAAAAACAAAGACAAGACCAAAGAAAAGGGGAAAACTGTAGCAACAATTGAACAAGAATTAGGGTCAAAATCAGGTGATGAGACAAAAAGTATCGCCATGGTTTTAAATAACATAAAGGGAAAGGAAGTGGTACAAGACACAATTCCCAGTTCTAGCTCATTAAACTGTCACAAAGATACTCAAGATGAAAAGAGGAGGATAGAGCTATTCCATGTGAGGGTAGTTTCAAAACATACTAAAATTAACACACTATTTGACAGTGGGTCATAGGCTAATCTCATATCAAAAGATTTGGTCAAATAGTTAAAACTTGAGACCATGCCACATCCAAAGCCTTATCCACTTGGGTGGATACGCAGGGATGCAAATTTACAAGTCTCAAGAAAGTGCATATTGCGCTTTGCAATAACTGCACATTTTATTGACACAGTTGAACTTGATGTGGTGCCGCTTGATATCTCAAGAATTGTTTTGGGAAGTCCTTACTTATTTGACAGAAAGACCATCTTATATTGCATGAAAACAAGTATCACTTGTTCAAGGATGGAAAAGAATACATTGTGAGAGCACATAAGAAGAAGCTAGAATCTTCTTTAGTCCATACAGGTCAATTGAAAAGGCTAGTTAATGCAAGTCAAAATCTGACTTTGTTGACGTTGAAATGACAAGATTTTGTACATTTACCTTTTCATGATATTGCTAATGATATGTGTCAGTCTAATAACAATTCATATTTTAAATAAGATGACATTATGTTGCACAAGGTACCTTTGGGATCGATCGGTGCCATGAAGGAAGTGTCAGTGCAAAGCAGTGTAAAAGTCCATGAGGTGGAAAGGCATGCATGTAAAGAGGGAACACAGTTCAACATGGGGCAATGTTGGTTTCAGAATGGCATATTTATATGGCGAGAAAACTTGGTTGGGATTTGACACAAGTGTAGATATCATTCAACAAGAATTCGCCATGTGAATGGTTTGCAAGCTGAATGTTATTTTAAGTCTTTTTGGAAGTTTGATCAGTGTAGAAACAATTTTTTTTCTACAAATTATAGTTGTTGTTCTGCAAATTTTAAGAATTTGCATCTTGACTCAGTCATTTTTAGAAACGGTCAATCAGTGAATTCAAGAGACAATTTATCATTTTGTGAAAAGCTCAATTTGATGAGATTGGGAAGATTTCAGTTATTCAAGGGTGGAAGAGTGGAGAATCAGTCTCCACATCTTCAGTTTCTATTGTGAAACTAGCTCCAAAAATAGAAGAAAAGAGATATCAACGCCTTAGAAATAGGCCACTTCAAGGGGGCAACCTCCAATACATTACATTAATGAACAATTCTTGGATGATACAAATTACAAAACCTCCTTTCTATATATAGGAGTCCATGGGGCCATAATGTTATCCTAGTGGGGCCACAATGTAATCCTAGCCGACCTAACAATAATAATTTAATGGCACAATAATAACAATATGGGGGTTACAGGGGTACAATAATAACAATAAGGGTGTTACACTAACAACAATAAGGGACTATACTAGTAATACAGGGACCTAACATGTCCCTCTCCTTCAAAAAAGTGTTGTCCTTAATGCTTGAGTAGCTCTAGGTGCTTCTGTATAAAATTCTCGTCCTCCCATGTAGAATCTTCAGTGGGTAAGTTCTTCCACTTGATGAGATACTATGAAATTGATCGATTCCGTAGCTATCGAGTTCAATATGATTTTTCTTTCCTCATCAAGTTCTGGCAATATTGTTTGAATTGGAAGATTTTCACCTATAACCTTCTTTAAGCATGAAACATGGAAAACTGGATGCACTCGTGAAGAAGCAGGAAGCTCCAATTTGTATGCCATAGTACCAATATTTTGCAACACCTTGTAAGGACCATAGTACTTTGGCGATGATTTATTATCCTTCTTAGCTTGCTTGAGGGACATTTGTTTGTATGGTTGTAGCCGTAAAAATACCCAGTCTCCTACATCAAAACTTCTCTCGCTGCGATGTTGATCTGCCTGTTGTTTTATTCGATTTTGTGCCAAATTCAAGTTATCCTTTAAGAGTTGGAGAACTTCTTGTTGATGCTCGATGTGATCTTCCATTGCTTGAACCTTTGAATTTTATCTTAAAGATGATGTGATGGATGGTGGATGATATCCATAAAGTGCCATAAATGGGGTCATTTTTGCTGCAGTATGGAAGGAAGTGTTATACCACCATTCAGCGAGAGGTAACCACTTGACCCATTGTGTTTGTTTATCAGATACAAAACAACGAAGATATGCTTCCAAACATTTATTTACTATCTTAGTTTGACCATCAGATTGAGGATGATAAGATGAGCTATGAGCTAATTGAGTACCCAAACAAGAAAATAACTCCGTCCAAAAATTTCCAGTAAAAATGGGATCTCTGTCGCTCACAATAACCCTTGGGTTTCCATGTAGCTTTTGAGTTGTGTCCATAAATGTAGTAGCAATTGTACTTGCTTTAAATGGATGAGATAATGCACAAAAGTGTGCATACTTGGTAAGTCTATCAACTACCACCATGATGACACTCTTTTCTTCGGACTTAGGTAAACCCGTGATAAAATCCATTGAAATCTCCTCCCAACGTTGACTTGGAATGGATAAAGGTTGTAGAAGTCCCGGGGTCTTAATTGTTTCCACTTTATTCTGCTGGAAAACCAAACATTTCGCCACAAACTTTTGAATATCAGATTTAAGGCCATCCCAAAAAAATTCTTTCTTCACCCTGTGGTAAGTTTTTAAAAATCCTGAGTGTCCTCCTAAAGGAGAAGTGTGCAATTCCAGAAGAATCTTTTGTTTTAGTTGGAATTCTTACAAAGATATAAGCGATCTTTGTACCATAAGGAATCATTTTTCCAACTAAATGTATCAGATGTACTAGGATCTTGCTGCAACTTTTGAATGAGTGTCCATACATCTTTGTCCTTCTTCCATTCATCTCTTGCTTCGGTTATCCAATCTGGTTGGATAATAGAAATGGCACAAAGCAATGCTTCCACCTCATCATTCTTTCTTGAGAGTGCATCTGCAACAACATTAAGCTTCCCTTTTTTGTAGATTATTTCAAAGTCATAACCCAACATTTTTGTGACCCATTTTTGCTGCTCTTCTGAAGATAGTATTTGTTCCAAAAAGTGTTTAAGACTATCATGATTATTTTTTACCTTGAAGTGTCTTCCCATTAGGTCAGTTCGCCATTTCTTTAGTGCATGCAATATTGCTAACATTTCCTTCTCATAAATAGGTTTCTGTAAATACTTTCCTTTGATTGGACGACTTTCAAAAGCAATGGGTCTTCCTTCCTACATTAAAACAACATCAATTCCATTTCCTGAGGCATCACATTCCACAATAAAGGTTTTTGTGAAGTCTGGCGTAGCTAAGATCGGTGCAAGGCACATTTCATCTTTAAGATGTTCAAAGGCCTTAGTTGCTTAAGGATTCCATGAAAATGCATCTTTCTTCAATAATTTTGTTAGAGGTGCTACTATTCTCCCATAATTCTTAACAAACTTGCGATAATACCTTTTTAACCCGAGAAATCCTTGCAACTGCTTTATGGTTGTGGGGAATTTCCATTCCTTAATGGCTTTAATTTTGTTAGGGTCTACCTTAACATCATCGTGAGATACAATATGACTCAGATATTCCACCTCTTGTACTCCAAAGAAACATTTGGATGTTTTTGGATATAATTGTTTCTCCTACAATAGTTTGAGCACCCTGTCAACATGTCCAACATGATCCTTCCAAGACCTATTGTAGATTAGCATATCATCAAAAAATACTAGCACAAATTTTCTAAGGAAGGGTTTGAAAATGGAATTCATCAACCCTTGAAATGTAGAAGGTGCATTGGTAAGGCCAAAAGGCATGACCAAAAATTCATAATGACCCTCATGAGTTCGAAATGCTATTTTTGGAATATTTTTAGTCTTCATTCTAATTTGATGATATCCTGAACGAAGATCCAACTTGGTAAAATAAATTGCTCCATGTAATTCATCCAATAATTCATCGATCACATGAATGGGAAATTTATATTTAATGGTGAGCTTATTGAGCTCCCTATAATCTGGACACATGCACCATGATCCATCCTTCTTGTGTACCAATACTACAGGAGCAGAGAAAGAACTTTGACTAGGTTGAATTATACCCGCCTCTAACATTTCTGCAATCATACGTTCAATTTCGATCTTTTGGACATAAGGATATCTATAAGGCCTGATGTTTGGAGGAACACTTCCTGGAATCAAATGAATAGCATGATGATGATCACAAATAGGTGGGAGTCCTTTGGGAGTTTCAAACACCTTGGAATGATTGTCCAAGACTTGTTGGAGATCTGCAGAAATAGATGATTTTTATGTTGGGACTTCTAGTGAGCATAATTGTGCAATTACGCCTCGTTGTTCTTTCTTTAGAAGCTTTGTCATGACATTATAGCTTATTATATTTGTGATTGCGACTCTTATCTAAAATTTGGCACTGAGTTAGCCTTCTAAATTATCTTTCGAATGCCATAGGTCTAACTTGATTTGGATTATCCAAGAAAAAGTTATGTCCAATCTCCCACAATGAACTAATTATGGATTGGTTCAGTAGAGCGAACTTGTACAACTTGCCACGTGTCATTGTTTAATCTCTTAGCTCTAAAATTGATAGCAAAGAAGCTATAGTCCGTGTAATTGTAATCACTTTTTACAGCACTCCAATCCGATGCTCAGAGAGAGAGTTATGAATATTTTCCCACGATCAACTCTTTGAGATGAAATTGAGGAGCTTGAAAAAGCACTACATTCCACAGATCATATATCCAAAAATATTGCAAACCAAGCTCTAAATTTTTTTGAAGAATTTCCTCAGGATTTCAGATTCGCACCCTAAAATTTTTAATTCTGAACCTTAGTAGAAAAAAATTTATAGTGAAAATTCCACAATGACCTGTTTAGATTAAATTGAGGAGCCTGCAAAAAGACCTAACTCATAGATCATATCTCCAAAAATGTCGTGAACCAAGATTTGAAATTTTTTGATGATGTTCCTTAGGATTTTGGCTTCACACCCTAAAATATTCATCTTCTGAAACTTCGTATAAAAAACGTTATAGCGAAAATTCCACGATGACCTGTTTGCAGCAGCAAAACCCTAGAATCCAAAGCTCTGATACCAAATGTTGTGAAACCAGCTCCAAAAATAGAAGAAAAGAGATATCAACGCCTTAGAAATAGGCCACTTCGAGGGGGAAACCTCCAATATATTACATTAATGAACAATTCTTGGATGATACAAATTACAAAACCATCTTTCTATATATAGGAGTCCATGGGGCCATAATGTAATCCTAGTGGGGCGGCAATGTAATCCTAGCCGACCTAACAATAATAATTTAATGGCACAATAATAACAATATGGGGGTTATAGAGGTACAATAATCACAATAAGGGGGTTACACTAACAACAATAAGGGACTATACTAGTAATATAAGGACCTAATCGTTTCAGTAATCAGAGAGCTTTTGTGGGTCCAAAAGCTTCCCATTTGGGAGGTGTGATCAGGTGATCATGTCCTATTGGAGAAAATGCTCAAAATTTTGTTTGCTCAAAATTGGTTGGAACCTTAGTGACCGAATAGGCCTCGGCAATATGATCCCAACATCGTGAACACCACTCAAATCCGATGCTGTATGAGGAAGATATTCAATTTTGAAGTTTCTCAATTTCAGGTAAAAAGCCCAATTTGACTAAGTTTGACTTTAATAAAAAGAAATATTAAAAAATGAATATTCCAGGAATATTCTACAAAATATTCCGTGGAATATTCTGCAATGGACCAATCAGAGGGTGCCACGTGGCCTGCTCGGAGGCCACCACGTGGCCCCAAGAAAGTCAAACAAGGGTTGGATGGCGAGTTAAAATTATG
Organism: Pinus albicaulis; assembly: GCA_034641835.2. NCBI lineage: Eukaryota > Viridiplantae > Streptophyta > Pinopsida > Pinales > Pinaceae > Pinus > Pinus albicaulis. The sequence goes on along the minus strand of CM076578.1, from coordinate 345,711,978 downwards.
TTGCAACTCCGCAGGTTTGAACTCGAGACTTCACATACACCGGGCCTGCGTTTTACCATTGGATGATGTCATTGGATCTTGATATTTAACGGAAGGAAATTGTATTTGAAGTTTAATTTTTTTTATTGGTGGAAAGTCAAAGGGGGCCAGCCCCCTCACAATACGACTGGTCCATAGAACCTTGGCCGATGTCACTAAAACCACGCGGGAATCAAACAATTAAAAATCCATTGAGTTGGTGTTCACATATAAACCGGCGGGGGTTGCGGTTTTATTCATGCCATGGTTATATTAACCATCTACCTCAATGGTCAAGGCTTAACTGTCGGCCCAACAGCCCATGTGGTCATGTCAAACAAAACGTTAAATGCTACTCCTAACTGTGTGGTTCCGAAGGTGGAAGTTTAGGTGAAGCCTGCCCAGAATGGTGCCACTCCCTAATTAGTGGAGTTAAATTTAGTTCCACCAAATTTGGTGGAGATTTTCTAGGGAAAATTGGGAAAAACCTCAGTTGGACATAACGTTTACTAGGAGAGTCCATTTGGAATGAAGTTTTTTATTTTTATTTTGGGTAATTGAAGTATTCCAGAGCCACTGGAGCAGGTTGCAGAGCCATTAGATCATTTATTCAGATGTTTTATCAGCGAGAGAGTTTGAAGAGCCACTGGGGCTTGGGGATTGGAGAGCTTTATTGGATTATTGTTATCCATTGGAGGTGAAAATATAGTCATTTATTACTGTTTTTTGCACTCTGAACTCAATTATGGAGCTATTTTCACCTGTTTAGGCTTTCTACACATTGTATAACCATATTTTGAGCATAATAAGAGCAAGTATATGCCCATTTGGGGGTTTTGGACCCGGAAGATGTGGCCCAGGAGGGGTGAACTGCCTTATCATATGTTGAGTTATATTCTGTGATTTATTTGCTGCTTATTTCCAGAGTTAAATATGTTAAACAGTAAACAAAAATAAGCCTCCTACATAAAAAAATACTCATAAACTCATCAAAGTCACTTTGTTCCAATTGAAAAACACATTAAAAAGCTTGCATACTTATGTTAATGGATAACCAATACCTTGCACCAGCAAACAAGTAGTTTCATTTCCAGATCATTAGTGATTACTTCTATTATTTCTTTAGGCAGAGTATATAAAGGGCCAGGTAGATTCAGGAGCTCATCCTTTCTTTGAAAGGTGACATATCTTGTAAATGCCCTTAGAGTCCATCTCTGTATTAGAAATAAGAAGTTCTCACATTCAGATCAGGTTGGCTTGGTTCTACTGCTAGTGGTGATGGAACTCCTTTAGCTTTAGGGTTTCTTGCAAGAGTTAGGGTTTCCAACTCGAAAACATTTATAAACAAGAATGATGATCAATCTCTACCTATCTTCTAAAGTTCATCTAAAATTAATAACTTCATTAAACCATGATGAAATAAGAATGTTTCACTCCCTTCAGACTTTTCTTTCACCTTATCAGCCATCTTCGCAAGACTCCTATGGAGATAAAAAGGTAAATGAATTGAAATATTACCATTGAAGTGTAGAAGCAATTTGAAATGATATGAATAAACCCTGTGATATCTGCCTTCACAGGTAAAATATTTTTGAATGTTGAGCAACAGTTTTGAGTAGTTATCTTTGACACAGCTTCTAGGGATAGCATTATTAAGGTCCATGTCTATGTGCTTAGGCTTCATGAACTCTTTACACTGCTCCATATCAAATTTGAAACCTTTGAACCAGGTTTCTTGACCTCTTGGTATCTCTGGAACGACAGCAATGACCTCTGGCGTAACAGACACACTTAGCATCCTGACCTTAGTGGCTGTTCCATTGAAATTCATAGCAAATTACTTGGATACCCGTGTGTGATATCCCTATAAATTTTCACAAAACCGTAGGCAAACTACTCTTCTGAATGCTTCCATCACTACTTGGTCTTCAATTATTGCCTTCATGTCTCCAAGTTCATGCCTTAAGCAGTGTCCTCCCCTATGAATTTTTCTTTATTCTGTCATATTATTTAGAGAATCTGTTAGCCTCTCTTGATAAATGTATCAGCCTCACTTGATATGGGTGTGGTAAAACCTTTGTATGAACCAACCACAGGTTTGTCTTGACACTCAGAGCTCAGACATTTTGAATGGAGGCAAAAAGAAATGAGAATGACTAATTAGGGAAGATTTTGAAAATTCAAATGTCCTCTCATAACTAAAATGATGCCTCATTCATAACCTATAATGACCATGATAACTGCAAACGTGGGTGTGTACTTCAATTTCATCATTACATGACTCAATAGGCATTTATCCTATTGTTTCCCAATGATTTTCTGACATTTGACACCTCGACTGATAAGACAGTTACACAACCGTTCTTTCGTAGCACCTGTAGTGTATTTTATCCTATTTGTGCTATGAAACTACCAGCGCTTTTGTAGCACAAAATGACTTTTTTCAACCGGTGGCGCTACGAAACTACGATTTCTCAGCTAATTAGGCAGTTTTAACACGAAACTTTGGGAAATGAAATACAAATGAAAAATGATGAATGTTTGACATGAAAGAGCTTTAAAAAAAGGCTTTACTTGAACCTTAGGATGAGCTTTAAACTATAAAAATTCTAAAGCCTTCCCTTGATCAAACCTAAATTGACTCCTAAAACTATATTTTGATCCATGAAATTTTGTAACCTTGTCAAAATGATGTTTTGAATTTTTTTTTTGGGTGATAATACATTTGAAGCTAGATCTGACAAATAGATGGCTGAAATATGTCACAAGATGAGATCTAAGCTTGAAGGGCTGATCCCTTCTCTAGATCTACAAGCTAGAAGCTCTAGATCTAGCTTCTCAATCCTCCAATGATGATTACAGTTGCTACTACACAAATGCTCAGAAAAAATGCACTATAAGGGAAAGAGAGGCTCTATGCCTACTAAAATATGTTGTAATAGATTCCAGGCTGATGGAAATATTGTTGGCAAGGTGAGGGGATGATCCTTCACAGGATTACTAGCTGAAATGCTAGCAAATTCCTTCCTCTTTTTGATTTGCAATAATGGAAAACATAATTCTGGATGGAATTATTGCTGCTAGGAGGTCAATAACTTTTTTATTGATGCCAGATCTGAAGTGAAGCTCTGGCAATGCTGATATTCAAGCCCAAGGTGATAGGAATAAACCTTCACCAGTTCTCCAGCTGAAATAATGAAGACAACCTCCACCTTCCAACTGATATTTAGAAATGCACAATTTCTGAATATGGATGTTCTGCAGAAAGTAGGAAAAGATATGTGGCACCAATGCCTGATGTGGAATGAAGTAAAATACTATTTCAATAGCTACTCAATGAAAGAGGTGGGATTCCTGACCAGGAACACCCTGTGCTAAAAAACACTTGCAATATTTGCTAAACAACCCAAGAAAGTAATGGAATGTCACATGACAATTCTAGATCTAAACAGACCTCAAAATCAATAATCAATAACCTTCCTTCATTGTTGCCTTCATCTCCTTTTTATAGTTTATGAGCCTTCCCATGCCTTGGCCTTCATCTAAACTGTGATGTGCATGTGGACATGATCCTCCGTGTTTGACTGTGCTGTCTATCCAAGTCCTCCATCATGTCTGGTGCAATGTACACCCTCTCCATCATGTCATCATGAATGCTCCATGATCTTCTGTTTGATTCCTTCTAGGATCTTAGTTGAGTGTATCAACCTCCATGATATATCTAATTAATGAGACATGTTCTCCAATCCATTCACATTAGTAGTTGCTCCACTACCTCCTTTATGTAGATCTAGGCTTAATTAATCCACATTCACACATAAAAAGTGGATATTTGTTCATCATGAGGATTATGGGTCCCTCCACCCTTTTGTTTAATTAATTCATTAAGAAAATTAAGAACTCTAATATTCTAAATATCAAGAGAAAATTTGGGAATATTACAGTCCTCCTCGGCAAAATGTTGCTCGTCCCCAAGAAACTGCAACAAGTGGATGCTACAACAAACATACTCCCTCCAAATGTCATCCTCATGTGGAAGGCCTTCCCATCTTCTAGAAAGTGTCATGCATGTCTAACTCCAAATATGCCTCTCTAGAATGTCTAGAATGGCCTACAACTAAAAATTTAGATACCCTTACTCATCAATGAATCTTCAAGTGGCAACCATATGATGACCAAAGTTCTCCTCTATACATGAGATACATAAGATAAAGTGGTTCATTCCCAAAGTGGAAAGTCCCAACTCATGAAATATCTCTCCAACCCATGATACATAAAGTAAATTACACATATCAATGCCCTCATCATTAGCCATGTTGGCCATGTAGGAATCAAACATCACATCATCATAGTGGAAAACAAGAACTAGAGACATATGGGAAAACATTTACAATGTTAAACCATATTCTCCTAATAAAAACCAACGCAGCAAAGCCTCCTACTGCCATGATATATCATCATGAAAACAAGTAATAGATCCATAATCTCTCAAAAGAATCCACCACAACAATGTTTCTTGTTTCCATGCCAAATCATCAATGAGAATATGAGGGCCATACTCTCTCAAAAGTAGCCATCTCAGTAATGCCTCTTGCTTCCATACCACATCATCATTGTACCAAATGTAGTGGCCATATTCTCTCAAGAGAAGCCACCTCAATAAGGCATCTTGCTGCCTTATCACATTGTCATTATACCATGTACAATGGCCATAATCCCCCAACAGAAGCCAATGCTGTAAGGCCTCCTGTTGCCATCCTCTAGCAATTTCATGCAATGTATGGGAAGTAATCAGCCCATAATCTCCCAATAGTAACCATAGCAACAAGGATTCTTGCTACCTCCTTGCATTATCATGATGCAAGTCATGGATCAAAAATATAGTAATGGACATGTGAGATGTCTCATCAATTTAACACAAACAAGCTCCTTTATGCCACATCATGTGAGAGTTATACTTTCTCCCAAACCCAAGTACATACATGAACATGAGATACATCCCAAACATAAATACATGTAAAGACATGAGACATATGCCAAACAAGAGAAAATATAAGGACATAAGATACATCATGTGATGTCCAAACTCTCTCATCAAAAACCAAAGTAACCATGCCTTCTTCTTCTGCATTCTTCCGGTGATGTGTAAGTCATGAATACAAAAATTATGACTCTTTGAGTGATAGCCATACTCACCCAAGAGCAAGCAATGCAACCATGCATCTTGCTGGCCTGTGTCATAGATCTGCAATTGGTTTGGAAACCCCTTGCTCCACACTATCAACCATTCATCCCAATGTGGATGTTTGATATCATTCTACAAAAACTTGGTATCCTCCCATTGTAAGACACCAACCTCCTCAAACTGATGAAGAAATTTTCACTCCATGAAATGTTGAAGTGCACCTCCAATGAGATCTCTTAATGAGACCTTATTCTCATCCATGGCCTTCCAAAACCAATGAGGTTCTGGATCTGCTGTAGGTAGAAGTATCGCTTTGAGCTATGAGATGCTCATTGAGAAAGTGTCATCAAGAAAGTAGAAAATATTTCTCATATCAAGATGTCTACCATTCATCATCTTAACATCCATTGCTTCATGAGTGAAGCTACCTTCAGAATGCTCCAAGAATAATGGTGCCTCTTCATTATCAATGCTACTAAGTGACAACGCTATAGATCTGCAGGGTAATACATATTCTGTCTCAAAGCAAGGTACAATACTGATCTCATAACCAGTAATTGTACATAGGATCATGCTTATCCCTTCTTCTGAAACTCTACACTTCAACTCAAGAGGTTGAATGTAGTCCATCCATGACAAACTGGGATAGCTTTTCATCTCCTCCTTGATCAAATCAAGGGTCCTCTACTCTGTGATATGTTTATGCTTCAAATCATCATTTTGTTCTAACCCTTGGTTATGCATTCGACCTGATGGCATGTCCCCATAAGTTTCAATAAGATCTAGTGAAACAATAGGTGATGAATGTGTATGCATACCTTGGATCAACTGAAGTGTGGGAACCTCTTGACAGAACACAAGAGTTCCTCCAACTAGGACAATGTTGTCTCCAACTACTGGTAAGAGAGATGGTTGCTCTTCTACCAATGTACCAGTGCTGGAATCTTCCTCCTCTTCCTCATGCATCTCCTGAATCATGCATGGGACTCTATGTGTCAAGAGCTCAAGACTATCTTGCAAGGTTTCAAGTGTCTCTTCTCTAGATGCAAGTACTTTTGCAACTGGTGGTGAATGTAGTGACCTCTTGTCCAGAGTGACAAAGTTAACGTTCTCCTTTGTCTCCCTAGGAAATGTACCTTTATGGCACATTTTTGTTTTCTTCACATCAAAATTCTTCCTCAATTTGTGAAAGAAATCTGAATATTTAGTCACCTTTTCATGCTCCATGTGACTAAACCACTAATCATTGGCTTCACCATAAAGATGAAGTGCTGGAATCTAGACAACCTCTTTTTCAGCCACAGGATTTAGCATGAAAAATGTATCTAACTCTTTCCTCCAAGCCTTAACAGTGCTTGAGGAATACTCATCAACTGTAGGAAAATAGAATCTATTGTGCCTCTTTCTTCTATTGCTGCTATAGGATCTTCTTTCTTCTTTGAGTTCACAAAATTCTTGGAGAGTTAGACTCTCTTTGAAAGCTCTAGATTGTTCCTTGTACTCTTTAAGATACAAACTAAGAGTTTAATGAGTCTCAGGTTCTCTTCTTCCTTCATTTCTATACCGTTCACCTTCTTCAAAGAAAGTGGGCATAGTATATCTCTGAGGAGATCTACGATTCTCCAGTTTCCTTTTCTGCTGATAGGAAGTGCTTGGACCTTCCTCTTCAAATATTCTTCTTGGATCCTTCCTTTGCCTTTCCTTCTTCATTTGATAGACCTCCTTGGAGAGATCTTGCATGGATCTAAAGAGAGGAATGGTAAGACTATAATCCCCATTCATGATAGATCTCATCTATCTGCTTCTTCTTTTGATGCAAAAGATGAAGCATCCACAAGCTGAGCCAAAGATCATGCTCTGATGCCACTGTATTATCCCAAAAGGGAGAATGTAGTAATAATTAAACACAATATAAGAACTGCAACTAAGTAAAAAATAAATATCAAGACAACATCAGAATTTACAGAGAAGATGAGCCATTTTATTATATGGAGATGAATCAGTTACACAATGTACAAGAAATGAGTAGATCTAGCCAAAGAGATGGCCTAGAATCACCCTATAATGGTGTTGCAACTAGCACTATGTAACTGGTGAGCTTATAGGAAGAAATACTACACTGTCCCTTCTGTTGAATATGTACATGAACTGCTACAAAAGGAAATGCAAATCTAGGGAGCTCAAGAGCTCTGATGATGCCAAGATTTAAGATCTGGCCAATGTGATGGAAACCCAAGATAACCTAGAAAGGATTTTCCAGATCTACAACTTTGGAAAATCACCCTCCTAGGGTTTGATCCTTAATCTATTGGGATTACAGATCTGAGGCTAGATCTGAAAAATAGATGGCTAAAATATGTCACAAGATCAGATCTAAGCTTGAAGGGTTGATCCCTTCTCTATATCTACAAGCTAGAAGCTCTAGATCTAGCTTCTAAATACTTCAATGATGATTACAGTTGCTGCTACACGAATTCTCAGAAAAAATACGTTGTAAGGGAAAGAGAGGCTCTATGCCTGCTAAAATATGCTGCAATAGACTACATGCTGATGGAAATATTGATGGCAAGGTGAGGGGATGATCCCTCATAGGATTACTAGCTGAAATGCTAGCAAATTCCTTCCTCCTTTGGATCTGCAATAATGGACAACCTAATTTTGGATGGAATTACTGCTGCTAGGAGGTTAATAAATTTTGGCCTGATGCCAGATCTGAAATGAAGCCCTGGGAATGTTGATCTTCAAGCCCAAGGTGATAGGAATAAACCTTCACCAGTTCTCCAGCTGAAATACTGAAGACAACCTCCATGTTCCAACTGATCTTCAGAAATGCACAATTTTTAAATATGGATTTTCTACAGAAAGTAGGAAAAGATATGTGGCACCAGTGCCTGATGTAGAATGAAGTACAATATTGTTTCAAGATCTACTCAATGAAAGAGGTGGGATTCCCGACCAGAAACACCCTGTGCTAAACAACACTTTAAATCTTTGCTAAACAACCCAAGAAAGCAATGGAATGTCACATGACAATTCCAGATCTAAACATACCTCAAAATTAATAATCAATGGCCTTCCTTCATTGTTTCCTTCATCTCCTTTATATAGTTTATGAACCTTCCCATGCCTTGGCCTTCATCTAAATTATGCTGTGCATGTGAAAATGATCCTCCATGTTTGACCACACTGTCTATCCAAGTCCTCCATCATGTTTAGGTGCAATGTACACCCTATCCATCATGTCATCATGAATGCTCCATGATCTTCTGTTTGATTCCTTCCAAGATCTTAGTTGGCTGTAACAACCTCCATGATCTATCTCATTAATGAGACATGATCTACAATCCATTCACATTAGTAGTTGCTCCACTACCTCCTTTATGTAGATCTAGGCTTAATTAATCCACATTTACACATAAAAAGTGAATATTTATTCATCATGAGGATTGTGGATTCTTCCACCCTTTTATTTACTTAATTCATTAAGAAAATTAAAAACTCTAATAATCCAAATATCAAGTGAAATTTTGGGAATATTACATATTTAGAGAAGGAAGATTACAACCATAATCTTGGTCAAGCTTCCCTCAGTCCTCTAACTCCTAGCTCTCTCTCCTAAATATCCAAGTGTGACAATGCTTAAGCCAAGAGTTCTCAATGAACCTAGCCAATCATGAAACCTCACACTAAAAAACAATAATACTCTCCTCACACAATCAACCTTTTGACCTTTGACAATGGGCCCTAGCCTCCAATTTATAAGAGTTTGGGAGGATCAACCTTGCCATTCTTCTCCATTAGTTCGAATAGGGAAAAATCCATGATTTTTCCATGCTTTTCCTATAATTTTCCCTCTTTGTATGCTTATTTGGGTTTAGTATTGTCCAATAAGAGGTCTGCATCGCAGGTTGCCCGATTTTTGGACTGACTCCTTGAGAAAAAGTCAAAAATGTCAGTCAGTTACTGTGGAATTTTTCCCTTTTTCCTTATGAAACACGGGTAATGCTGCCCCTTAGGCAAGACAGTGTGTTAAACTAGGTAGTAACGCTCCCTTAAATAGGTAGGGATGCTTTATAACTTGACCTAGCTATCTCTAGGGTGCGTTACCTTGGAAAAATAGGTCTTTGTTTAGGTCATTTTATTCCTTCTATTTGTCCTTATCCTCTGAGCTGATGAGGAGGTAATTTATACTGTAACAATCATTATTTTTTAGGTCAAAGTCCCCATTGCAGATTTCTAGGATTTATTCTGAGTTTATAGAGTCATTACAGATTTAAAGTAACCCTTCTTGGGCTTTTGAATCATGTAAAGATGTTTAGCATTGAGTCAAATATGATTTATGGAGCCTCCACACCAAGTCACCTTAATGTGATCAATTTAGCCTCAACTCCAGGAATTCGAGCTCACATCAAGCCTATCTACATAAGGATATTGAACTCATTTGGATCATCCTCTCTCTCACAAAGAAATTCGATATCTACTGCTGCATAGGAAAAAGTGCGAAGTCAAGGAAGGAGTTAAAAGGATTGCAAGTTTGGACAAGCTGAAGGATAGAAGGAAAAATGAAATTTTGGTGTGTGTCCCTCTCTAACATGCCCTATATTGGAAGATCTAAGTCCCTCATTGTTTTGTTGCTACCAATTGCAATATGTTATTGCTTCCAAGAGAATAATAGGTCGAAGATGCTTTTGTTGGGTGCTGGTGTCTTGAGATGTTGTATGGGGTCAAAATAAAACTCCCTAAAGAAATATTAAAGTATTTTATCCAATTTTATTGTCTTAGAAGCAATATCGAAGTTTCCAAGTCTAAGGAAGTGCCGCATAATGTTGTTACTGTTGCTGCTACTTCCAGGTCGAAAGTAGGATCAAGAAAAAGCATTAGGGGAATTTTGAGGTCTAAAATGGGCCTCCTAAGAAAAATGTACAACCAAAATAAACTTTATAAGAACCAATTGGATTCATGATGATGATGTCAACCGTGGGGGATGATTCACCATTTTTTAAGTAAAAGGGTAAAAAGATTAAAAATAATAAAATATTAAAACTACTTTTTCAACTCATAATTTCGACTTATATACCAAAGTTTTTACTCAAATGTAGAGCGGGAATACTCGTTGGATGAAAAATTTAATTCCTCATCTAAGGAGCACCCTTGTTGCATACTTTTGATGGACCCTTCTATGCGAAAAATGAGAAATACATGAAAAAATGTGATTGCAATCACGTTTTTTATGTATTTCTCATTTTTCATGTAGCAGGGTCCATAGAAAATATGCAAGATGGGTAGTCCTTGGACAAGGAATTAAATTTTTCAACCAACGGGTACTCCCACTCGAAATTTGAGTAAAAAATTTGGGAGATAAATTGAAAATACGAGTTGAAAAGGTAGTTTTTTCTTTTTTCCCTCTAAAAATTGATGATGTAATCAAATTTTACTTTATTATTTGCACTATTGTTTTTTAATTTCCATAGGAGGCCCATTTTAGACCTCGAAATTCCCTTTTGACTTGGTGTGGAGGAAGTATGAGTCAAGGTTTAGAGTCCCAGGAAAAATATTGAAGGAAGAATTACTGACTGGGTTTTCCCCTAGAGTGGGGTTTCCCCCTCATTGCTAGCCTATAGCTGGTGTCCTTGATCTATGTGCTATTAATTTGATATTTTCCTGATGCACTAAGAATAAAGAAGATAATAAGAAACTAATAATAACTAAGGAACATCATAAGTAAAATATCAATAACAATAAAATATTTCTGCCTTTATGATTTTCTAACATGGTATCAAAGCTTTGGTGAAGAAAGAAGGAAAAGGAAGTCTCAAGGAATTGATGAAGGTATTATAAGAGGATTATAAGAGGAAGCTATTTAAGGAAATAAGTTTCACTATCTTCAAGAAATATGTATAATACTATCAAGCGATATAACAAGCTTGAAGGAGCATCAAACTACAGATCTTGGAAGAAGAGGATTGACCTTATCCTTAAAAAAAACAAAGTATTATATGTGGTAAAAGGAAAAGTAAAGAAGTCTACAGAAGAATCCAGTGATGCATATAAGGTGAAATATAGGGAATTGGAATTGGTGGCCATGACTATAATGGTTGAAGGAATAAAGGACAACCTTGTTTCCTATATAACTAACATTGACCATGCTCAAGAAATGTATGAAGCCTTGTCAAAAATATTTACCATCAAGAAAATTGGAAACGTTGCAAGCTTGAAGAATGAACTAAGAACCATCAAGATTACTAAGGAAGATACTGTGGCCACTTTCTTTGTGAAAATAAAAAGAATAAGAGATAATCTTCTTGCCATTGATGAAATAGTGCCAGACAAGGAGCTTGTGATCACAACCTTATTAGGGTTTCTGCGTTCTTGGAGTTCTTTTGATTCAGGTCTCAACAACTAGAAAGAAGCTCCCATTTTTGATGAACTATGGATAACCTCCAGCCAATAAGAGTTAATAATCTCATTAGAAACCAACAATGAAAAAGTTTCAAATGCCTACATTGCTCATTACAAGGGAAACTTCAAGAAGAAGGTGCAAGGAAGAAGGATGAAATATCCAAGCTAGAATGCTATAATTATCATAAAATGGGTCACTATAGAAGTGAGTGTTATGAAAATATTAGAAATAAGAAAAGAGAGAAAGATCATAAAAATTTAGCTAGAGAATCCTCTCCCAAGAGAGTGAAACTCGAATAAATTGACATAAGGGACTTACAATACTAAGCCCTTTGATCTTAGCCTTAGATATTTTATATTTATTTGTAGGTTTAACATATTTTTGGAAATTATATATATATTTTTTATAAGTTTTAGGTATCCCCCAAAGCTTTGGAGGGAGACCACAACAACTCCTCATGATAAGTATCTCATTCCTTCTCAATTTTGGTTTCATATACTCGTTGAAAGTTTTTATTATATTAAATACTAATCACCTTTCTACATTTGTTTCCTTTTCTGGGAAATGCCTTGCTAAATGATCAAGGAGCATGAAAGAAGACATCACAAGACAAAGCATTGGAGTTAAAAAGGTTTTTCAAGAAACAAAGGTATGTCTTAGATCATAAAGCTTTGTTATTATTTGGAAAATCCATTCTACATTACTAACAATTGTTGTGTCTAGCTCTCTTGAATCTTAAAGATTCTTGTTTGGGGTGATTCATCATCTGATAAATCTACCCAACTTATATATTTGATTGTTTGTATAAATGAACCATAAAAAGGTTCTCTGAAAATCCATAACCTAAGGGTATGCTATTAATGTGTGAAACCCTAAACCTACTTAGGGCTATTGATGAAGTAAATTCTTTTATGATTATGTCATGTTTGGGGATATTGGTATGATCATGGAAAATATAAATTGTTAGGGTTGAAATTACGATGTCCGAAATCATGAACCTTTGAAGTGTTGATAAAGAAAGGTTTGTTGTATTATGAACTAAAATCCTAAATTCTCAGGGTTTGGTGGGGTCTATAATCAATACTCTTGTATTTATAGTAACCACCTAAGGATAAATCCCTAGGTATGTGTCCATTCTATTGAAACCCTAGCTTAGTTGATCCATGTCTAATATATTTCCTAACATATGAATTGCTTATGTTTAATAATGATTACCTAGATACGTGTGTTGACCTAACTACTAATGGTCATAATTCCTAGGGTTTGGAAACAAACCCTTGTCAAAGTTTGAAATTATAGGGTCTTGAAACTAAAGCCTATTAGTAGTTAAATTCTCTAGTATGTATAACAATATGAAATCTATAGATCTATCTAGTGATTTCTGAGAATTTGTAGATGGAAAATCTAGGGTTTACATCAAACCCTAGTACAAGCTATTCAAGTAGTTGATTAATCGATGATTTTTTTTGGTTGTTAAAGCTCATGTATGAAACTAGGATTTACATAAAATCCTAATGGAAAGTCTAACATATGACTTCTGAATGTTATTAGATACTTTTATTTTCTTTTGAATTATTTTCTAGGGATCGCTATAAGACAAAACTTGTCTTCTATCATCTTGATTGAGTTGCTAATGTGATTTAGGATTTGTAATAAAACTTGGGCTAGAAGCTGAAGTATTGAAATATAGTCTCTTGTTTATTATGTTTTTAAAGTCTAATGCTTCCACTACTATAATATTTCGTTATGACTGACTTCATGCTTCTATAGTTTTTTTTTGTACTTGCTGTATAAGTTGTGCAAGTACATCATATTCAAGATGGTGAAGATGTCCATAAGAAAAGTTGATATGATAAGCATGATGAGAAGAATGGAAGCCGTGAAAGATTCTCCAACACCAAAGGAAGTAGTTTATCTCCTTAAATTAAGAGGGAGCCTAGATAGAAGAAATATTTCTGGTTAAGAGGAAGTGCATAAGATAATTTTGATTGGAGAATACATTCTGAAGGATATTTTTCTACATGTGAAGTAGGAAAGTAAATATATATGTTTAAGGAATATTTTGTCAAAGATTCAATTAATAGTCCTACTGATATAAGGTGAATAGAAACATCAAAACCTCGAAGGTTTGTTTTTAAAGATGCACATTTGAAAGTATATTACTGAGTGGGGTTGTGTTTGTACACATAAATATCTTGAGGCTTGATAAGCATGATGGTTACCGATTAGTGTTAGAAAAATATATATTACAGAGCAATGAAACATATAAAATAAGCGGAAACACAAACACATAAATAATATATAAAACAAGAGAGACACAGATATATGTGGTTCACCCAACTTGGGCTGCATCCATAGAAACAAGTAGTCCTTCCTTTCTATTATCCAGAAAAATGAAGAGACACAACCTACAACAGATCTGCTGTAATATCCTTTACTCTCTCACATAGTCCCCCTTTCCATTTCTCGCTCAGAGTATACACACCATACATAGACAAAATACAATACCCTCATACAACAAAGGGGTTGCCTTTTAGGGAAAAAGACCCTAAGTTAAACATAACTTCTACCATCTGATCATCCGCCTAATGAACTTCCTAGATTGACTACGATATTACAATAGTTTATAAGGCAATTTTACATCTGTTTTTAGCTTCGGGGGCACTACCTCCAAAACCCCCTGCTAGGGGGGGCATTCAAAAGGTTGCCCCCCACCCCCCTGGACCCCCCTAACGATGATCAAATGACGGGTGGTGTTGCTTCCCTATTAAGAACATGGGTCCAACGCAGAGATACATCTAAATAAAGAAGATAATTAGGCTCCACACCCAAAGATCTCTAGTTGGAGATGTCTTGTAGAAACTCCACTGCTACTTCATTTGCTCGATAATGACTCCAATTTTGACCTGGCTGTTTCTCATATTCATCATCATATGTGAAGACCAATTGAAACTAAGTAGAATATCAGTTTCTCCCTGGTTACAACTTTTGTTAACATATTTGCAAGATTCTGGCTAGTGTGTATCTTTTCCAGCTTCAAATATTTATCTTCCAACACTGACCATATGAAACGGTACTTAAGTTGTATGTGTTTAGTATTGGAATGAAATGTTGAGTTATTTGAAATATGAATGGCACTCTGGTTGTCACTGTATAACCTTCCCATCTCCTACTTCTTACCCAATTCATCCATAAACCTTTGTAACCAAATCATTTTTTTACTAGCCTCTGTAGCAACAACATACTCTGCTTCTGTTGTTGAAAGTGCAACAACACTTTTCATTTTTGAAACCCAGCTGACTGTTGTTCCACCTACAGTAAATACATACCCTATAGTGCTCCTCCTGTTATCTCTATCTCATGACATATCTGCATCAACATATCCCCGTAGAGTAATGTTTGAACCACCAAAGCATAATGCTTGATTTGTGGTACCTCTCAAATATCTGAGAATCCATTTCACTTCCACCCAATGTTCTTTTCCTAGATTGTTCATGTACTTTCTTACAACTCCCACTGCATGTGAAATATCAAGCCTTGTGCAGACCATTTCATACATTAAGCTTCCAATTGTTGATGCATATGGAACTTTAGACATATAATCCATTTCTTCTTGGGTCTTGGGGCACATCTTCATACTAAGTTTGAAATGGCTAGCCAAAGGTGTACTCTTTGGCTTTGCATTCTGCATATTAAATATTTTCAACACCTTTTGTATGTAATCATTCTGAGACAATGTTAATTTTTTATTTTTCCTATCTCTAGTTATTCTCACACCACGAATTTGTTTTGTAGCTCCCAAATCTTTCATTGCAAATGAATTTTCCAATTTCCCTTTGAGCACATTTATTTCTTGCATGTTAGACTATGCAACAAGCATGTCATCTACATAAAATAAAAATATAATATAGCTTCCATCATTTTTCTTTTTCAGATAAACACAATGATCATAGTGACATCTAATATAACCTTGTTCAGACATAAAATTGTCAAATTTTAGATACCACTGCCTTAGAGCCTATTTTAAGCCACACAAGCTCTTCTGAAATTCCCACACTAATTTTTCTTTCCCTTTGACCTCATATCCTTGTGGTTGTTGCATATATATCTCTTCCTCCAAATATCCATTGAGAAAGGTTGTCTTTACATCTAACTGTTCAAGATGAAAATCTTCTGATGCTACAAGACTTAAAATAGTTCTAATTGAAGTCATTTAGAAAACAAGAGAAAATATTTCATCAAAGTCAATACCTTTCTTATGTGAAAACCCCTTCACCACAAGTCTATATTTTTACCTTTGTTTTCCTCCGTATTCTTCCTTCAACCTGTAAACCCATTTATTCTGCAATGTTGTTTTACCTACAGGAAACCTGACTAAGTCCCAAGTATGGTTATGTATTAAGGAGTCCATCTCTTCTTTCATGGCTAGCTCCCACTTCTTCCTGGTTTCTACCTGCATTGCTTCTTCATAACATTCGGGTTCACCAAAATCAGTCAACAATACATAATATAATGAAGGAGAATATCGTTCAGGGGGTCTACTTATCCTGGTAGATCTTCTAACACCACTTAGGGTGTTTGAGTTGCATGTTGCTATTGTGGTGGTTTTTGTTGTTGTGGCTGTTGATTATTAATATTTTTAGACGCCTTTTATTTTTATGTGATCTTGTTAAGAACTGTTTATTGTTACTTTTCCTACAACTGATCCCTATATAGAAATTTTCATTGAATATTACATCTCTGCTCTAATGATTTTGTGATTTTCATAATCATATAAGCGATAACCAAAATCATTAACATCATATCCAATAAAGGTACATTTCTTTGATTTTGACTCAAGCTTTGTTCTATTTTATTTATTAATATGGACAAAAGCCTCAAACCAAAAGGCTTTAAAAAGGATTAGTTTATCGTTTTACCTATCCATGCCTCCTCTAGAATACCACCATCCAACGAAATTCAAGGCCCTATGTTTATTAGATAAACAACAATATTTACAGCATCTGCCCAAAATTGTAAAGGAAACCCTGCATGTAATCTCATGCACCTTGCACGCTCCATTATTTTTCTGTTCATCCTTTCTGACACGCCATTTTCTCAAGGTGTTCTAGGAACTATTTTCTCTCTATGAATTCCATGCTCTAAACAACACCTATCAAAATCTTTGCTACAATATTCACCTCCATTGTTTGATATGAGACACTTCAACTTCTTTCTTGTCTCAATCTCAACCAAATATTTCCATTTCTTGAAAGTATAAAATACATCAGATTTATTCTGAATATAATAAATCCAATTTTTTCTAGTTGCATCATCAATAAAGGTAACATAATAACGAGAGCCATCAAGAGATGATACCTGCGCAGGTCCCCATACATCTGTATGCACAAGCTCTAGTTTTTCGCTCTTCTTTTCTTTCCCAACTCTAAGAAATATGACTCTCTTCTGTTTTCCATAAACACAATTCTCACAGAAATCCAACTCAATATTCTTCAAACCTGTCAACAAGTTTCTTGAGTGAATAATCTTCATCCCCTTCTCACTCATCTTTCTGAGCCTATAATTCCATAATGCTGCATATGCTCCTATGGAGGCTAAAGCATTAACACAATTAGAGATACCATTGCATAAATACAATGTACCAACCTTTTCTCCTTTTTCTATTACTAGGGCTCCTTTAGTGACCTTCCAGGATTTATCTCAAAAGTTTGTCACAAAACCTTCACTGCCTAACTTCCCTGTTGAAATCAGATTTTTGTTCAGATATGGAACATGTCTTACCTCCTTTAATAACCATTGGTTTCCATTCTGCTATTTTACAAGAACTTTAACCATTCCAATGATTTTACAAGGTTTATCATTAGGGAAAATTTTAGGGGATAATATTCGCAGATGGGCTAATTTTCCATGCTTTTTCCAAAAAATATGTTCGCCAATTCCCATTTTTTCTTAAAAATGATTTGCCCAAATTTGATAAGAAAAAACAATTTTACCTTAAAAATCACCAAAAATTTATAGGGACTATATAAAATCATTAGAATATTGAATATTTTTGCTAAAATATCACCAAGAATTTTAGAGTTTGCATATTATGGATTTGTAATATTCGCCAAGGTTTCTAATCTTCAAGATACATTTCCATCCTTAAAATTTTCCCTGTTTATCATCACCTAGATGAACCTGTCCAAAATATCCTTGAACATAGTCATGAAAATGTTTCCTATTAGGTGTGGCATGGAATGAGGCCCCTGTATCTACCACCCAGGCATCAATAATTTTTTCTAAAGAGAGAATAAAAAAATCTTGTAACACATCACCTGTCACATTTGATTCATGATTCTTTTCTTGCTGTGTGTCTCCTTCTTTTATCTTTCGAGACTTACAATCTTTCTTCAAGTGTTGTTTCTTCCCGCATTTCCAGCACACTATCCTTGATATGGACTTGGATTTTCCTTTCCTTTATTTACTACAATATCCTGAGCTCTTTCCTCTTTCCATTTTTCTTCCCCTAATCTCTACACTCAAAGCATTTCCCAATGTCTCATCGGAGCTTTTTTGTCGCATTTCCTCGCTAAGGATGGCACCGATAACATCATCAAAATTTAAAGTACTAGATCCAGAGTAAAAGTTACTAATGGCGATAACTAAACCATTCCAACTTTCTGGTAACGAGCATAGAAATATCATATCCCTAAATTCATCATCAAATTTTACCCCTATAGAACTTAATTGACTGGTAATCATATTAAATTCATTTAAATGGTCAGCAAAAAATCCATCTTCCAACATATTTATATTAAATAAAAGTTCCATAAGAGATACCTTATTTGAGGCTGAGGGTTTTTCATATAGTTTTGAAAATGTTGTCATTAAACCCTCTGTTGTCATTTCCTTTGAAATATTGAAGGCCACCAACGCCGCTAGGCACAACTGTATTGATTTAAGTGCCTTTATGCCGAGAATCTCCCATTCTTCGTCTGTCATACTCGACGACTTATTTGTTTTTTCGCTCAAAGTTGGGTACAAATATTTCTGATATATATAATATTCCATCTGAATCTTCCACAGCTGGTAGTTTTTTCCGATAAATTTCTCGACCCTAAACCTGCCATTTTTTTCCATTGCTCCCACTCGAACTAGGAACTCTTATTTCTTGCGATTTTATTAGCCAAATATATCTTCGGCTCTGATACTATTTGTTAGAAAATTATATATTACAGAGCAATGGAACACATAAAATATATAGAAGAAAAAAAACATAAATAACATATAAAACAAGAGATACATTATATATGTGGTTCACCCAACTTGGGCTACATCCACAGAAATAACTCGTCCTTCCTTTCTGTTATCCAGCAAAATGAAGAGACACAACCTACATCATATCTGTTGTAATATCCTTTAATCTTTCACATAATCCCCCTTGTCATTTCTATCTTAGAGTATACACACCATACACAGATGCAATACAATACCCTCATACAATAGAGGGGTTTCCTTCTAGGGTAAAAAACCCTAAATAAAACATAATTTCTACTGTCAGATCATCTGCCTAATGAACATCCCATATTGACTATGAAATTACAATATTTTACAAGGAAATTTTACATATGCTTTTAGCTTTGAGGGTGCTTCCCTTGAAACCCCCCACCAGGGAGGGGCTCCAAAAGGTCATCGTCGCCCCCCTTGGACCCCCCTAACGGTGATCAAACGACGGGCGATGTTTCCGCCCTGTTAAGAATAGGGGTCTAATGCGGCGATACATCAAAATAAAGAAGATAATCAAGGTCCACACCCAACAATCAGTTTGATCGGGAGAGATTTTTTGTTGAGGCTTTGTTAGTGAAAAAACATCGAGCTGAAAATTTGTATTGATTTATCATAGGGAGGGTGGCATCGGGTGGATGCGCACCTAGTTCCTTGGGTTAACAGTTAGTAAGTAAGCATTATGGTACCTATAAATTTTGAAAGTTTTAGTCCATCTTAGTCCCACTTAGATAAATTATTTTGGTTAGGAATATAGTCTATGTAATTTTGGTGCCTAAACTATTGTGAGACCAATGGATAGATTATCCTAGTTAGGAATCTAGTCCATGGCATTAAGGTGTCTAAAAAATCTTCATAGTTCACATATTTTGGATCTTCCTTGTACTTATGAATACCTCCCTAGTTAAGAGAGAGTGTTGATGATTGTAACTAGGTTCAGTCTTCATAAATTGTATTTCAGTCAATATTTAGTGTACTTTTCAAAATAATAAAGAAAATCATTTATATTATTATTAAATGACTTATTAAAGCATGGGTTCCATGCTTGGGTCATTATGTTTTAGGTCAAATTGCCCATTGTGGACTTCTAGAATTTATTCTGATTTTATAGTCATTACAAATTTAAAGTGACCCTTCTTGGGCTTTTGAATCATGTAAAAAGGTTTAGTATTGAGTCAAATATGATTTATGGAGCCTCCACACCAAGTTGACCTTAATGTGATCAATTCAACCTCAACTCGAGGAATTCAAGCTCACCTCAAGCCTATATATACAAGGATATCAAACTAATTTGGAGCATCCTCTTGTTGAAAAGTGTAACTGGGTCGGTCTTCAAGTTGACTATGTAAATATGTAATTATGAAAAGGAAGAAGTCAAAATAAAATATATTATTGTTGTATTTGCTTCATGGGTTTCATGAGCATAATTTATTAAGTAGATGGACTTCTTCCTGATCTCCATTAGTTTTGAGTTAAGTGTCAAATCTAGTTTTTTTATATGCTCCAAGACCTTGTGGAAGAAGCTTACAATAACCCTCAATGCAACGATGAAAGACAAGTGAAGAAACACCTCTCTAATGATGGGATAAATATGATCTAGTTGGCCTAAGTAACAGTTGCATGGTTGGCTTGCTTGAAGGAATGTGCACTATATATATATATATATATATATATATATATATATATATATATGAATGATGTATGCAGTCACTATGGAAAAAAATAAGAAGCTATCAAACATATCTAAAATGACAGTGCGGATAACAAGAAACTACAGTGTGAATAAGAAAGAAGATTACAGTGTGGATCACATTGCAGACACATGGAAGTATACAAGTGTAGGATAAACAATATATAAGTTCGAAATACATTGTATATAAGTATATAAGTGCAGAATACATTGCAGACACATGGCAGTATATGAGTGCAGGATAAACAATATATAAGTGCGGACTACATTGTGGGCACATGGCAGTATATAAGTGCAGTATAAGAAGTATATAAGTGTGGTAAAAGTGCAGAATAACAATGTGTATATCTGCAAGAAACCAGTGTAGATAAAGGATAGAAGTCAATGCAGACAAAGAAAATTATATTGTGCGGATGTAAGAGGAATTAACCTGTAGAATCCCAAAGTAAATATATGTGGATTTGAAACAGAAGATGCAAAGAGTATAGTAGGGACAGGTTTCGGATTGCTGAAGCTAGGTTACAGAGAATTGCAGGAAGAGTATAGGCTGTTGATCTGAAGAAATCATCTGTTGAAGTTGAGACAGTCATTATAAGAAGTAGAGGCAGCAATAGTGAGGAAGGTAAATCTTTGATTTACCTTCGCACGGTTCAAGAAATTCAAATACAAACTTATACAAGGTGAAGAGAAAGGTCTTGGAAGCATGTCTAGGTTAAGTGTCTAAGTCTTGGTCATGTCACTTGTCATTTGAAGATCTCTAAGAAGAAATCTTTGTGGGTTTTCCTCTCCAAGAGGGAGAGGTTTTTCCCTGGCTCTAGGAGCCTAAATTTTGGTGACTTGTGCATTTTTATAATTGACTTGATGAAAGATTAACTAAGTCAAAAGAATAAAATACACAAGTAACACAAGCTAGCTCACAAGTAATTATCGAGAAGAGAATTTGTATTAATCACAAGCCCTCCAAATTATCAACATGGTATTAGAGCTAAGGTGTTGAACACAAGGGATTCTTGTCAACAAAGACACTCAAGGAAGCATAGATCAAAGTCTGGGTTCAAAATTCAAATTAGTTTGCAAAGAATACTATCTAGCTACTTCAAACATCCTTTACCATCAAGGATCCAAGATCACCTAGATTGAATAATTCTGTCTTGGAAGAAGTTCCGAACCTCTTCGTTATCATCAAGGAAGCTGCTAAAGGAGAAAGTCATTCTCTCAAGTAAGTATCTATGAATTCATCTGAATATGTCCAAATGACTTATTGTGTAGAAAGCAACGAATTTGTTGGGTTATCAAACTTCAATGCATGGAATAAAAGGACAAATATGAAGCTAATTGAAAATTAAGTTATGGGCTACATAGAAGGATGTAGAATTCAACCTCCAAAAGAAGACATTTTAGCATATATCAAATACATGCAGGGAGACATAAAAACCCGAAGGATTCTCATAGAATCCATAAAATACTCTCTTATTCCCTATGTATTAAAGCTAGAATCCTCAAAAGAAATATATGATAAGTTGGTGGAGCTCTTCTCAAAAGGTTCTACAAAGGAAATAATTTCCCTAAGACAAAAAATAGACAAATTGAGAATGTCAAAGGAAGAAATAATTCCATATCTAATGGAGATTTTCTCAATACAAGAATGACTACTGAAGTTGGGAGAAGTAGTGTCTGATAGAGAAATACTCTCTATGGTGAAGAATGTCTTACCGAAAGAATGGAGAGATTAATCTTCCAAAATAGATGGGAGAGAAGAAGCCATGCCATTCCAAAGTATAGGTAAGATAGAAGAATCAATATTGAAAGAAGGATCAAGAGAAGAGAATCAAGCCTTTGGCACCATGTCTGGGAAGAAAGAAATATTTGGTAAACTTGGTCCTCAAAATAAGAAGAGAAATGTGGACAAAGCACGATGCTTTGGGTGTAATAATCTAGGGCATTATAAACGAGATTGTCCTATATTGAGAAAGGACAAGAGGAAAAAGGAAGAAGCCCATATAAGAGAAGAAACTAATGAAAATAAATCTAAGAAAGAAGAAGCGAGGGATCTCAACTACGATTAGGATCCTCTTCTCCTTTAAGTTATTTCTATTGATTGTAAAATAATATGTTAGGAAGAAATGTACATTAATAAGCATCACGTTAGAAGCATGGAAGAAGATCTTGGTGAAACAACTTCTAGAAAGCCTCTATGATAACACTACTAAATTAAATCAATCATCAATATCAAGGGTCATCATGGAAACAAAAGTTTGGATGTGATGACATATTGATGGAGTAGGCCAAAGGAATGGAGCTCTTCATTCTAGAGAAATTGCTACATGATGACTCAGGGAATTAGTTATGAGGTATGCAGACATATATGCTGATATTGGATGATTTGAAGTCATGTCATATGGTTGCAGGTAATATAATTCCAAATTTATAATTATGATCTATGAAGGAGGATCTCTCGATGCACTGATAGATGAAATCAAGATAATATGTCCTCATAGAATATGAGGTGGTTGTACATAAATAAGAAATTGGAAGATCCTAGGAATGAAGAATGTGTAGATAGGAAGAGATCATGAAATGAAACCATTCCAAGAGGCAATTATCATCCGGAGGCCAAGAAGGTGTGACTAGGAGATCTCCTAGGAAGATATGTAGACTCTAACGAAAGTTTGGTAAAGAAGAAGACCCTTGGAAAAAAACATATCATTAGGAGATGTGTCAATCTCTATGAAGGATGTCGATGCCTACAAGAAGATGTCATGGTGAAAGATCATCACTAAGGTAACTTATAGTTAATATGTACACTTTTATTTGGATGAATTTGTGCAGGGCTGCTAATCATGAGAAAGGATGTATGATCCCTGGACATGGTTCGAAGGAAAGCAACATGACATAATGGTGGACTAGATGAGAAAGACTAGTGAATCACTTTTTGATAGTGGAAATGACTCGTGACTTGAAGTGATGGATGATCTATGCCCTATGAAGCCAAAAAGTTGAAGATTCCTCAATATTGAAAACCATGACATCAAGGGGAGGAATTCTTCATGAGTAGCTAGATTTCTGCTGTAGGACCCTAGTAGATAAGGAGCCTTGTGGTAAGTTTCTTGCTTGGAAGAAACTTGAAGTATGTCCTTATTGTGTTAAGAGGGAGTGACGTATGTGATTCTGTATTACATGTGTCATGCACTAGACCAGGACTAAACAACTGTAAGTCTTAGTGAAGGCCATGTGAAGAGAATGGATAGACACATCATTCTGTTCTTCACCTGAAAAGATAGAATGAAGGATTGCGTAATCATCTGGAATTCAATACTCTTTGAGAATGAGATAGGGCATTCAAGATAAGAGTAGTCATGGATTGATATTATTTGAGGGCTGGCTACTAATCTTAAAATTAGTTGGATAACTTGTTATGCTTTTCAAGAACCTCCCACTCAGTTAAACAAATAAAATATCTAGCTTGTACTTGACTTTTTGCGAAATTTATACTTGAAATAGGTGTATGATTTTTAACTGTTTAAGTGTTTTAAGTCCATTTTTTTGTTGAAATTAAACATACCTAATAGAAATAAAATTAAGCAAATAAACATCCACACATAACAACAAATTTAATTTAGGAGTTCACCCGAATATCGTGGGCTACTTCTCCTTGAGCTCTTGTCATCTTGACTTGGCTCTTTGGGATTATGGAAAAATTTCTTTTAAAAGTTCCACACTTAACTCCAATGGTTACTGAACTGAACCAATGGGCTTAGAATACCATCGATATCCCTGTCATGGCTGTCATAATTCTGAAAACAGATCTAGGCTCCCTTAGACTTGATTCCTTCAGTCGATGCTCTGAGTTACACTGAGATTCTCTATGGCACTAACTCCTTTAGAATTATTCTTGTGTCCATAAAACCTCACCTAATATCTCTAGCACATATCATGCCTCCAAAATGGACTGATCATTTTCTTAAAACGAGCACTGCATCCCCAATCTAGGCTTCTCTCCACGGTTGACCCTGGGCTACCCAAAACTTCTGTGTGGCTCTTTGAAATTAAGAAGTCTTAAAATGGCTTTGAATATCCATTCAATGGATTTATAATGCCAAAAATAGTCATAATAGACTATTCACTTGCATAAAATGGCCTCCGGATACTCCGGTTTCGCCTCTAACACCTGGCAGCACCCCCTGGCACTGTGGTCACTGAAAACTTATATGATGGGTTCTCGACCTATAGAAGTCCTCAAAAGCTTCTAAAAACTCCATAAATGGATTCATAAGTATGAAAACAGTCAGAAATGACTATTGGTTTGCTGAATAAGGCCTCTAGTTGCACTCACTAGGCATCAAATTGCTCCTGGCACTTGCTGGCCCTGGTGGCCCCTGGAACTTCTCTGAAGCATCTCGGCCTTCAAAAGTCCTCTAAATAATTTTAGAACCATAAAAATTAGTTCCAGAACATATGAAACATCCAAAAATGACTATTGTATTGTTGAAAAAGGCCTTTAGTTTCCTTGGCTAGGCCTCAAACTGATGTTGGCCCATGGTGGCCCCTAGAACTTCTCTGAAGAAAAAACTTGCTCAAAATTCCTCTGATGGCTTTGTAACCCTCAAAAATTAGTTTTTAATGTTGGATATAGTCGAAATTGACTATTTTCACTCCAAAATTGGTTGAATCTAGCTCAAGATAGAGCCTGAACTCATTTTGCCCAATGACCCCTAAAAATCCTCCACTAAACTTGGAGGAACTGGACTTAACTCCAGTTAAAGTTGGAAAATTACAAATTTTTGGTGGCCGCCACTAATTCACTGCCATACCTGACCATTATTGTTTAATGTGACCATTAATTTTGGGCACATGTCCCATAAACTCCGCGGTCTTCAAAATGGCGGGTGGATAAACTGTCTAACAAATTTAACCGTTGGCTAGAAAAATGGCATGTGAACGGTTTTAAGTGCTATCCACCGGGTGTTACGATTTTACTAACCGTCAGTTACAAAAAAAAAATGTCACGGGTTTGAAACATTTCCATGTGACCAATTTAACGGATTGCAAGTTTGGTTAGCACACGGTCATCATCACTTGGCTGCATGGGGGAGGGCGACTGGCCCCTCCGGGCCCCCATTTGCAAAATTTTTATAACTTAAATAAATTCGCAATGCATATAGTGTTAAGAAATAACACGTAGCTCTACTGGCACGATGTGGGTGTATGCGTGAAGAGGTTAGGCGGTCGAATCCCGGGGATTTCGCCAAAAAATTTTACTGCTCAGTCCCGGGGACAAGTGGTGGCCTCAGGGCTAGCCACGTGTCGCCCATTCATTGGCCAAATTCAAAAAAAGTCAACTCACTGTCGAATGAACTTCTGCCACTTGGCATGACCTGATTGGTTTGAATGGAATATTATGAGGAATATTCCAAGAATATTCCCTAGAATATTCTTTTTAAAATTTTCCCAAATTCAAGTCAAACTTGGTCAAAGTCCAAAAATTGTAATTTACTAGACATTTCAAACTACGATAACTTATTCATACGGTGTTGGTTTTTCGAACCGTTCATGGTGCCAGAATTAGGAAGACGAGATCTATCCGGTCGCTCAGGTTCGACACACTTTCAAACAATTTGAATTTTGAGCTATCACTTAGGTCCATGACCTAGTCCTGATCACACCTCCCCATTGGGAATCTTTTGGACCCCAAAAGACTGATATACTGATCTGTATAGTAGATGAGAGTACAACACCCTCTTCTTTTCAGCCTCCATTCACTTTCCTTGCATGGCTAGTGCTTTTGAAACACAACTCGAAGGTAGTCAACAATTCCCTTCCTGGATGTGCTTGTCCTTCTATTAAGAATTGTCTTCCTTACACTCACACATAAATTTCTGGCGAGAAATTTATAAAAGGTAGTTGAACATCGCTTCCTTGATCACCGATCCAAGGTGGCTCAAAAAAATGCGATATTACAACATAAAACATGCATACATAACTGAAATTTTCATATGTATAAATGAGTGTATGTCTTACTGTGTCAAGAAGTCAAACCACTTCTCACCAAGCCACTTCCACAGCGAATTTTGTTGCTAAAAATATTCTTCATGTGAAACATCCATTCTCACATCAATGATGGAATCCTTGGTTCCACTTTCGCCAGTCTTTCTATCCTCTTGCTTCATGTGCTTTGGATGATTAGTTGGATGCAATGTCCAACATTGGGAAACAACATGTCCCTTTCTCTGGCAATGTGTGCAAGTATTATGCACCTTCTTTTCAAGTTTCCTTTGCCTCAACTATTTCCTGTTGCCTTCATCCTTTTCCAACATCTTCAAAAATCATGGTTAAACATACCACAATATGTAAAACAACTTTTTCTTCCATTCAAGCACGAATATTTTCCATGCCTTGCAGAAACATAATCAACTTGACTATGGGAAGAATTATACCTTGCATGCTGCTTTACATGTCCATCCTTTTTACCTTCTTGAGGAGATGAAATAGTAGATGTTCCAACTTTCCTTTGAAGACAAACATCAGTGTTCATGTCTTGAAAACTGTTTGAACTCGCATGCTCACCATACGTTGCATGTCTGCAATCTTCTTGCTGCAACATAAGATTCAAACAATGCATTAGGGGAATTTTGAGGTCTAAAATGGGCCTCCTAAGAAAAATGTACAACAAAATTAAACTTTATAACAACCAATAGGATTCAAGATGATGATGTCAACCATGGGGGATGATTTACCATTTTTTAAATAAAAGGGTAAAAATATTAAAAAATAATAAAATAATAAAAGTACTTTTTCAACTCATATTTTCAACTTATCTCCCAAAATGTTTACTTAAATTTCGAGTAGGAGTACTCGTTGGATGAAAAATTTAATTTCTCATCCAAGGAGTACCCATGTTGCATACTTTTGATGAACTCTACTACACGAAAAATGAGAAATACATAAAAACGTGATTGTAATCATGTTTTTTTATGTATTTCTCATTTTTCGTGTAGTAGGACCCATCGAAACTATGCAACATGGATACTCCTTGGATGAGGAATTAAATTTCGCATCCAATGAGTACTCCCACTCGAAATTTGAGTAAAAAATTTGGGAGATAAGTTGAAAATATGAGTTGAAAAAGTAGTTTTTCATTTTTCCCTCTAAAATTTGATGGTGTCATCAAATTTTATTTGATTTTTTCCACTATTATTTTATAATTTCCTTAGGAGGCCCATTTTAGACCTCAAAATTCCCCTAATGGGCAATCAACTTGAAAACAAACTTGACATGTTTGTGTTTTAGAACTTAGAACAAAAGTTCTTTTTGAAGTTGCCTCACATGCCTTCATGGCTTTGGAGTCTTCGCCATTAGATTGAACATAATGAAGACCAAATTTCTTAGGTATCTCCTCAACCACAATAGGGTAAAGCATGATTTGTGCATGCTTTCCTAAACCCTTGACTTCATATCTCATTTTAAACATTAACCTGGACCCTATACCTCTAGTGTGATTTTGAAATGAACCAACACATCTTTCTGAAGAGGAAATTGAAGACGAATTTGAGTGAATTAACTTTGCTTCCCGCATGTTATTGGTTAAGGCCTCTTGGCCTTGATGGAGCTGCATCTCCATCTCATGCATTGTTTGAAGAATTTATTCCTTCTCTTTCTTCATAGAAAACAATTTCTCACAAATTTTAGTGCTTTCTCTTCTATCTTCAAATAGAATTTGCACCACATCCTTCAATATGTAGAATTCTCGTTTCATGTCTTCATCGAATATTCTTGTGAAGGAGGAGGATTTGGAAACCTCACTTGATGAATTTTTCATCATGAAAATGAACTAAAGAACTTCAACAATATTCACAAAGCTTTCAAAACAATTGAAAAAGATTTAAAACAAAATGGCTGTGCTTTAAGGGTTCCCTTGAGGTCCTTTCGGTAAGGAAGATGCCTCCAAACCTTCTTCCCTCTTGTCCTCTCCTGGACTAAGCTATCAGTAGATTTCCCTTCACCTCTTGCAAAATCAAGCAACAATCAATTTGCAAACAGTAAAATAGTAAAATTCTTTGCACTATTTAAACAACTTTGAAGTCAAACAAGCAAGCTATTGCTTTGTTAATCAAGAAACCAAGTGCTCTGATACCAACCCGATTTGAAAATGGGTTGGATAACTAGTTATGCTTTTCAAGAAGAACAAGATCAACTACCCAAGAGAAGAATAGTCCAAGAAGGTCATACTCTGGGAACACCTAGGTGGGGTATGTACCTTGGAGAGACAATGACTATAGTGTCTACTAGTCATATGTATCGCCAACATTGTAGCCAATTGTCTCGTTGAGACATGGGGATGTTAGTCAAGGCATTGCACTAGGACAATGCTGGTTGATATGATACTATACATATGCGGTTACCAATTTGATTATTCTTATGATATTCTTCAATTTGAAAGTGACCATGTACCTGTATGAATACCTCCCTAGTTAAGAGGGAGTGTTGAAAAGTGTAACTCGGTCGGTCTTCATGTTGACTATGTAAGTATGTAATTATGAAAAAGAAGAAGTCAAAATAAAATATATTGTTTTTGTATTTTCTTCATGGGTTTCATGAGAATAATTTATTATGTAGATGGACTTCTTGTTGATGTCCATTAGGTTTGAGTTAAGTGTAAAATCTAGTTTTGTTATATGCTCCAAGACCTTTTGGAAGAAGCCTACAACAAACCTCAATGCAACAATGAAAGACAAGTGAAGAAGCACCTCTCTAACAATGGGATAAATCTTATCTAGTCAGCCTTATTAATAGCTGCATGGTCAGCTCGCTTGAAGGAATGTGCACTATATATATAGATGAGGTATGCAATCACTATGGAAAAAAGAAGAAGAAGCTATCACACATATCTAAAATCATAGTGTGGATAACAAGGGACTATAGTGCAGATAGGAAAGAAGATTACAGTGCAGATCACATTGTGGACACATGGAAGTATATAAGTGAAATATAAACAATATATAAGTGTAGACTACATTGTATATAAGTATATAAGTTTGGATTACATTGTACATAAGTGCAGGATAAATATTATATAAGTGTGGACTACATTGCAGACACATGGCAGTATATGAGTGCAGGATAAATAATATATAAGTTCAGACTACATTGTTGACACATGATAGTATATAAGTGCAGTATAAGCAGTATATAAGTGCAGGATAAGAGTGTGTATATCTACAAGAAACCAATGCAAATAAAGGATAGCAATCAGTGTAGAAAAAGAACAGTATCTTGTGCGGATGTAAGAGGAATTAATGTGTAGAATCTTAAAGTAAATATACGCAGATCTGAAACAGAAGATGGGAAGAATACAGGAGGGACAAGTTGCGAATTTCTGAAGCTAGGTTGCGGAGAATTACAGGAAGAGTATAGGCTGTTGATCTGAAGAAAGCATCTATTGAAGTTGAGATAGTCATTATAAGAAGTAAAGGAAGCAATAGTGAGGAAGGTAAATCTTTGATTTACCTTCCCACAGTTCAAGCAATTCAAATACAAAAATATATAAGGTGAAGATCAAGGTCTTGGAAGGATATCCAGGTTGAGGGTATAAGTCTTGGTCATGTAACTTTTCATTTGAATATCTATAAGAAAAACTCTTTGCGGGTTTTCCTCTCCAAGAGGGAGAGGTTTTTCCCTGGCTCTAGGAGCCTAAATTTTGGTGTCTTGTGCATTTTGATAATTGAATTGATGAAATATTAACTAAGTCAAAAGAATAAAAGACATAAGTAACACAAGCTAGCTCACAAGTAATTATCAAGAAGATAGTCTGTATTAATAACAAGCCCTCCAAATTCTCAATGCCTCTTTCACACACAAAATTTCGATATCTACTTCTGCATTGGGAAAAGTGCGAAGTCAAGGAAGGAGCCAAAATAATTGTGAGTTTGGACAAGCTGAAGGATTGAAGGAAAATCAAAATTTTGGTGTCTCTCTCTGTCATGTGCCCTATATTGGAAGATCGAAGTCCCTCATTCTTTTGTTGCAAATAGTTGCTACCAGTTTCTACATGTTGTTGCTGCCAAGAGAAGAATAGGTTGAAGTTTCTTTTTCTGGGTGCTGGTACCTTGAGAAGTTGTATTGGGTCAAAATCGAACTGCCTAAAGAAATATCAAAGTCTTTTCTACAAGATCAAAGTCTTATAAGAAATATATAAGTTTCTAGGTCGAAGGAAGTGCTGCATAGTGCTGCTACTGCTGTTGTTGCTTCCAGGTCATTAGTAGGATGAAAAAGAAGGTTGACTTGGTGTGGAGGAAGTGTGAGTCAAGGTTTAGAGCCTCACAAAAATTATTGAAGGAAGAATTATTGACTAGTTTTTTCCCCTAGAGTGTGGTTTTTCCTTGGCTGCTGGCCTATATCTGGTGTCCTTGATCTATGTGCTATTACTTTGATATTTTCTTGATGAAATAAGAAGAAAGAAGGTAATACGAAACTAATAAGAAGTAAGTAACATCACAAGTAAAATATAAAGAAAAAGACAATTTTTTTGTTTCTGATTTTATAACATGGTATCAGAGCTTTACTGAAGAAATAAGGAAAAGGAAGTCTCAAAAAATTGATCAAGGTATTATAAGAGGATCACAAGAGGAAGCTCTTTAAGGAAAAATGTTTCACTATATTCAAGAAAGATATCTAATGCTATCAAGGGAAAGAACAAGCTGGAAGGAACATCAAACTACAGATCCTGGAAGAAGAGGATTGACCTCATCCCTGAAAAGAACAAAGTATTAGATATGGTAAAAGGAAAAGTAAAGAAGCCTGGAGAAGACTCCAGTGATGCAGATAAGGTGAAATACAAGGAATTGGAATTGGTGGCCATGACTCTAATAGCTGAAGGATGTTGGAAAGGGGCCTCCTAAACAAGCTATGAAACCGGTCCATTTTGGTTATTTTTGTTATATTTAGTATAGCGCTGGGGTTTTGGGGTGGGTCAAAGCCCCAAAAGCATTGTAATGGGGTTAAAGGGTAAACTAGGGGTCCAAAAACCATGGGTTGCAGACCATAGGAATGTAAAGCTAGAATGTTATAAATAGAGAGGCATTTTGGATTGTAAGAGGTAGGATTTGATGAGCTATTGATGTGATCTATTGTGTAAGCGATCTGTTTGGGTTTTGGGGAGCAGACTCCTACTGGTTGTGTGTGCAGAGATCCTAGTCCAGTTGTGTGTAGACCCTGCTGCTGTGTGCGTAGGTTGGGAAGGGAATTGTAAGGGTGATGAATGAATGAATATGCTGGATTATTAGATCTGAATCTGTGAGTAGTATTGAATGGATTGTTGATAATTACTATGTTATGCATTTTCTATCTTTGCACTATGAAGGTATAAATATTGAATGATTGGATCTATTCTGCTCTGGTTATATAATGCTGCAAAAGTCTGTGCATTGAAGTAGATCTAGATTTGTTCTGTTCAGGTTATGTACTATTGTGTTGATGTTATGAAAAGCATATAATTATAGATCTAGTGCACGTGGATGAAATTGGATACATATTTAACCCTGTGCAAAGACGAGGTAACCTGAACAGAACGCAACCCTGCTTGCCTTACCCTTCCTTTCTCAGGGTGAAAAAAACTGGTTCCAGCACCCACCCATACTACTTCGGGTGAGACTGTGACTTGTGCAAGCAAGTCACTACCGAAAGGGCCAGTAGTATAGGGGTTTGTTGGCAAACCTTGCACATCGAACTTGGGTCAGGACCCCTCAAGCCAACAAATGGTTCCGTTGCTGGGACAGATCTGAGAAAGGGATCGGGTAATGACAAAAGAATACTGGAAGCCTAAAAGAAAAGAGATCTAGGACTGGTTCGAAAGGCTAATATAGGATTTTGCAGTAAGATAAAACCGAAGTGAAAAACTGACGACAAAAAGGTGGAAGAATAGGTACGTTCTCATTGAAAGCTAAGAAATATTCTTTGTAACCTTTGCAATTGAGCTTTAGGAGTGGCTGGCTAGGTTGGTATAATTCCAGAAGTGTTGGAAGGACAAGTGAGTCACTCAGTGGACTCTAGATCTGCTTGAACAGTTGGAAAGAACTGATAACACTATTACACACACGATGGATCACTCGGTGGATAGTGTGCTTAGAGGCTTTTTGAAAACGTTTTCCATTGATCAATCTGTATCATACTCTGAGGCAAAGCAACGATTCTTCAAAGGATTTCGGGGGAGCGCGACACGTAGTGGTAAGTACTATCGGACCAACCTTGACGAAGGAAGGGCTACCTATAGCCCAGTGAAGGAATCAGCCACATTATCACCTAGGGCACACAGAGGCAAGAAATCACCTATAACATCATCCCTGGATAGTGATATGGCTGCGCATCTGGAACTACCTACCTTCAAGGGGGTAGGAGATGAGGACATGGGTCAATTTTGGTTCGTTACAGACTCTATCTGGACTATGTAGAACGTGGCAAGCGATACAATAAAAAGGGCGTAGCTATCTTTAGCATTCGAAGACAGAGCCCTGGACTGGTATATGCGATATGTTTCCCAGAATGAAACCACCTCCATTCAGGATATTAAGGATGCTTTGAAGCAACAATTATGAAAACCAAAGTCCTATTCCCATTTAGTGGCAGATGTAAAGGACTTCAAACAAGGTGCGTCTGAATTAGTGTGGGAGGCGGATCAACAGTTAAAGAGGGCACTCAGGGAAGGGGGGTTCGAGTATGATGATAGGCAACATATGGAATGGTTCATCGCCATGTTGTTACCTCACCTGTGCATACCTATGAATCAACAGACCTTTGAATCATAGGAGAAAGTTGTAGAAGCTGCTATGAAGTTATAAGTTGCTCCCTAAGAGGATACCTCAGCAAGAGTCCAAGAGATCCAAGAACAACTTGGGGCTATGCACCTAGAGATAAAAAACTTACGAAAAGAGAGAGGAAAAGACGTCTTCACAGATCTCTAGTGTATATGTTTCCGAGTGTCTGGTCACACAAAGGATTAGTTCCCTCTACTAACTAATTATATGGAAGCTGGAGGACCTAGCCCGCTGTGCCCATGGGTAAGTAGGGAGCCTATCCTGTTGTGACCAGGATCAAGCGGGTCTATGTTATGGTGTGATGATTGTTAGGTAGCAGGCCTACATGATATGAACCATTGCCCACAGCTTGGTGCATATGTCCCAGAGCTAAAACAACAATGGTGCTGATTCTGTCGATCCATAGGACATGATGAGCAGAATTGTCAAACGTATGACTTAATGATGGATCTCGGAAACCTATATCAAGTACAATCAGACCCTGCATTACCTAGACTAACTGCGCACTTTGGAGGATCACTAGCTCGAGGCAGAGGAGGCTGGGGAGGAAGTGCAGGCCAAGGATGAGGTCAGCTAATCTGTTATAATTGTGGAGAAATAGGGCGGTTTTCCAGAGAATTCCCTAATCCCACCAGGCCGTCGTGTAAATATTGCAAATAGCTGGACCATGAGGTAGAAGACTGCCCGATCTTGATAGCCAGAATGTAGGAAAAGCAGCCTGCCCCTACTCAAAATGTATAGAGGGTTAAGACTGAGCTAAGAGAAGTAGATCCAAGTATAAAGGTCATAACACGGAGTGGGCTGGACACCAAGGAAAACAAAGAGGTACCTTGCGAAGAACAGGCACTACCAGCAGCCCCTGCACAGTCTCAAAGCAAGGAAGAAATTAAGGCCTTTTTGAAGGCATGTCTGAAATTTCTTAGGAACCCGCAGGCTGTAAGAAACCTCCTGGCTTTAATGAATACCTGTGCAGCTTGGCTTACCCTAATCCCTAAGACCAAGGATGTGAAAAAACTGTACAACTCTAAGAAATGCATAGGGAAAGAAATGTGGCTAACTGCACAAATCAGGGACTATGAAATGGATCAGGTTATCTTGGATCTTGGATCCGATGCCAATGTTTTACCTAAGAAAGCCTGGCAACGAATGGGGAAGCATAAATTGGAATGGTCCACAATCCAGCTGCGCATGGAAAATCAATAGAAAATTATTCCCTTGGGAAGGTTACCAAATGTTATGGTTGACATTACAGGGGCAAGGGTCCTAACTAACTTTGAAGTAATTGAGATCGTTGAAGATGTGGACCCCTACCCTGCGCTCCTCAGACTAGATTGGGAAATGGACATGGGAGGCATTATTAACCTCAAGAAATGAAGCATGGTGTTTGAAATCGAAGGCACGCATGTCATAGTACCCCTCGATCTCACAGAAGGTGCCCGATATACTGAGCCTGTTTGGACAAAGGAAGAATTAGATCATATCTATAAGATCACTGCGCAAGATGAAGATTGGGTTAACCCCATGGATGAAGGGATGCTCTATTGGGAAAATGATAGTGAATGATTTTCTGACTCTGATGAGGAGATGGAGAATTGGCAGAGCCGACTGGATGAGGTTTCGGCACTTCGCAGCCTTAAAATTGTCAGAAGCTTCCATTGCATTTCTACCATGGAAAAAACCTTGCCTTGCCAAGAGGTCCCAGATGACACTCTGAAACCTTTGAAGCCTAAGGGGTCCACAGAATGTAGGTTCGAGGCACTACCACTAACCTGATATGAGGCACCTGTGTAGGGACCTGTATCCCCTACCCGGAGGAAGTATTGGAGTAGGGTGATCATGCATATAGAAACCCCCTTAGCTAGATGGGCTCCAAGATCAGTTGACCCGCGTGGTGACCTGCTTGCGCACAACACTCAAGGGTGTGGTCGACCCTTGCCCAACCAGATTATGGACCTGTCTACAATCATGAGTATCTGGGAGAATTTGTGAGCGACTGAAGAATTAAATCACGTATGGACATATCACGCAGCCGTTCTACATAAAAAGGCTCCTTCCATGAATGACATAAATGCTTCGAAAAGACTCCCAATCAACTTACAGGAACACCATGTGTCAACCTTCAATCGAAATATAGAAGGACCCCCAATGCGTCGGCCACGCCCTGAAATTTCAGTAACACAAACTTGGATACAAAGGAGGAATGTCAGCACGTCCTGAGTTAATGTGAAAAGACACTTACAAACATAGAAACACAATGGTAGGTTATCAATATCACCATTTATGATAAGCATGGTTCGATAGATCAAGGTATGCACCACGTATGAGCTACCTCAACATTAAGTAGCTTCGGTTGGGGCGCAGATGGAGGGAAGATGTTCGCTTGGGCTATTTATTCAACTGTCAAGCGGTATTGGTTACCTGCATTATGGTTTTTTCTTCTTATTCCTACGATTTATAACGCTCACTTCTCTGTTATGTATCTCGACTCATAGGAGGAACTGATCAGAGGGCCGAGAGACACTGAGTGCAGTAATAGAAGTACACACGGGCTGCCGCCTGGGAGGATTAGCTATGAACCAAGTTTGGTAGGAACGCTACGATACCGAGACCTGCTACGACATCTCCGCCATTTCCAAGACCCGCCCACTAGAAGCAACATATGTTTACTCCCCCGCACTGTCACAATTCAGACTTCTAAACTGAATCATGGGGACATTCAAGTAGACTTGGCACAACTATCTACTATAGAGCTAAAAATACTATTTTCCAGCGTATTACAAGAAGTACACCGTCATGTCCAAGAACGGCACAAGCAGTATGCCATGACCTCGGAAGAACATGCCCAACAAATTGCCGTGGTCACTAACGCGACACGAATTATTTAGGAAAAACTGACACAGGGAGCCCAATTGTTTGAAGAGGCTACGTAGCTATGGACGAAAGCATGACACCACCCCACGCTTTAGCATGCCCAATGGGAATTGGAGCAGGCATAAGATGCTCTAGACCAAGTTCAGGCCTGCACACCTCCCCCCAGCCCTGTGCAACACTTGGCCGCCATGCACCAGATTGAGGACCTTCGTCACTCCAAGAGGATTGCATACAAAAAGTTGAAACCATGGTTTGATGCTGCACTCCAGCTTGCACAGGATGTGCAGTCTGCCATTGCATGCATCCACTGGTTGTTGGAACGCATTGGTCCGGACCTCGATGGGCCTACTTCTTTGACGATGATCAATATTACGCAACATGCGGTGGCCCGAAGCAAGGAAGTGCTTCCACCCCTCCTTCACTCCCTGGCTACCTTACATGCATAGATTGAAGGCACGCCACAAAATTGACTCGGGAAAAGTCACAAGATTGTGTTGGGGGGCTGTTGGAACGGGGTCTCCTAAACAAGCTACAAAACCGGTCCATTTTGGTTATTTTTGTTATATTTAGTATAGTGCTGGGGTTTTGGGGTGCGTCAAAGCCCCGAAACCATTATAATGGGGTTAAAGGGTAAAATAGGGGTCCAGAAACCATGGGTTGCGGACCATAGGTGTAAAGTTCCTTTTTCAGGATTTCTTATAAATCATGCATGAAAAACGCTATTCCAGCAACATATGCAATAAAACAGTGAAATCATCACTTAAATCCCATATAAAAATCCATATAGCATATAAATACAAGAGGATATCAGAAATAAATGAAACTAGGTGGGTTAAACAGATCTCCCACATTAGTGTAGCTGAAAAAGGTGAAAAACCCCAAGACTACAAAATGTCAGAGCAGCTGCTCAAGGAACTGCATAGTCTAAGAGAGGGTTTGTACATAAAATGATAAGATAACAATAGATCTACTCATGTATTGACAAATAATGCTGAAGAAAAAATATCTAAGCTCCCTTTATAAAATACAAAAGAAACCAACAAGGGTTTCTTGTCAAACACTCTGCATACAAATGTGATCTTCAGAAAATAACTAAATAATCACTACAAAAATGAAGTACATGAGTGTATAAGGCTTAATTATGTCTGATATTATGTAGAACCCTCAAGGGCTTCCTCCCATGAAAGGATGAACCTCTCAATCACAAGGAAACTCAGCAATGGAGCCACCAAACCATGCAATAAACTCTGCCTCTTGAAAAATGCACTCCCTAGAAGAAACAACACTGGGAGGGTGAGGGAAATGTGTGGTATGATACCACAGATCTGAAATATTCTCTGGATCTCTCCATACAGATCTCTCAAGTGAAGGAAACTTTCCTCCAATGAGAAACTAGCTCAGAAGTCGGGATTCCAATCCCTTCCACTACTGCACCCAGCAACACTGCACAATCTCCGAAAAAGTTGTGCTGATGAAGGTGGCTGAAGCTTGGCATAAAAACCTGGTGTGTAATGATGAACACAAACTCTCCCAATGAGCTTCTTAAAGGAAAGAGGTGGGATTCCCACCCGGGAACACCCAGTGCT
Organism: Pinus albicaulis; assembly: GCA_034641835.2. NCBI lineage: Eukaryota > Viridiplantae > Streptophyta > Pinopsida > Pinales > Pinaceae > Pinus > Pinus albicaulis. The sequence goes on along the minus strand of CM076578.1, from coordinate 345,674,156 downwards.
AAATAACACTGCAACTTGCTAAGCAGCAAGAAACAACAATTCTTGGCAGCCAAGAATGAGAATAATCTACAACATAAGGAACAATTCTTCCATCCTCTTCCTTATATCATAATTGAGTTTTCTTGCCCTTGGCCCCACTCACTTAGGTTGCTTCTAACCCAAGCTACCTTTCCCTCCAAAATTGCGTTTTCCAACCTAGGATTCCTCCTCCACTAAAACTGTGTTGTTGACTTTAGTCAAAGCAGCTTCAATTTAACCTTGTTCACACCTGGAGGTGTTTTATTTTGCTAGAAATAGTGTCTCCTTTCACATTTGGAGTATTTTTATCCTCCTTAGGAGACTTATGGGCTTTTCTACCCATTTATTTGTCAACTATAGCTGTTGCTAATTCTAATGTTCCATTTAGCTTGGAAGCTAAAATTTTGGAAAATTATAGTCCTCCCCTCCAAAATATTTTCTTGTCCTCAATAAAATGCATAAGGAGAGCAAAATATCTCCCCTCCTCCTCATGTGGCCTCCATCAATAGCCTCCATCACTGCATCAAGAGAATCTGCAAATAAACTGTCATCCAATGCTCCCTCCCACGTGTCCATAACCAAAGTGTCTACATCAATCAAAGGCGGAAAGTGTGAATGGAAACATGCTATATGTCTCATGGCCTCCCTCGTCCATGCAATCATCCAAATGAAGTGAGTCACCCTCCAACATGGTAACTCATGAAAAGTCTCTTCCACCTTATGCTCCTGAAATGAAGGTGGGTTGAATAAGTGAACAAGATAGGCAAGAGGGCCTATCCCACGTTGTCCTCCTCTCCACTCATGATAAGTGTAGAGGGTATGCTGATATTGGGCTGAAACATGATTGCCCTCCAATGGCAAGAAGAAGATTGAGCCTCCAAAGAATCTTCCTCCAAGATCATGAGTCATGCCAACCCAAACCATTCCATTCAAGATGAATGGCCCATCATCACCACATGGCATCCAAATCAGAAATTTTTTGAAGGTTATGTGAAATTTTGGATGATACATATGGTCTCTCTGGTGGATACAGTGCAGGTCTCCCAACTGCTACTTGAGAATGTCATATGGAAAGTGTTCCTGCAACAAGTTACAAGCTGAATATGTATGTCCTCCCAACATGAGACAGTAAGCATCAATGTCTATCAGCTATACATAGATAGAATAACAATACACTTGCCCAAAGTCATGTATATATGGGCTACTATCATCATAAACATTGGCCCTAAAGTGACCATGAAACCAAAAAATACTCTTGCTCTTTTGAGGAGAAATTCACTGTGCAAACATGGTGAGAAAGTACAAATACTCAATAGAGTAATCAACAAGTACATAAATGCATTCTCTACCATACATAGTGAGTGGGATGAAAGTGAGATCCTCCAATAGGTCCTCCCATGATAATATACTCATAAAAATATACAAGAAGAAGGGATACCTTCTCCCTTTAGAATATCTCATCCATAAGAAATTTATAAAAAATTAAAAAATTTATTTAAAAATTTATAAAATTTAAAAAAAATAAAAATTTATAAATTTTTTTCCTATGTGACAGTGCTGTAGGCCTTTGTAATAAGGATCCATGATTTCTCCCTTTGAAATTACATATGCCAAAGCGATAAACAATAATGTTTCTATGTGAGAAGATCATCTCACATAAAATAAAAAAATAAAATATTAAAAAAATAAAAAAATTATAAATTTTTTCCTATGTGACAGCGCTGTAGGCCTTTGTAATAAAGCTCCATGATTTCTCATATAAAAATATTTTTCCATATGCCAAAGCCATCCACCATAATGCTGCTATGTGAGAAGATCATCTCTCGACATGGAAGTCTCTCATGATCCTCCAATATTGAAGGGTAGCCTCTTTGCACCATGGATGTGCCTTTCTTCTCTTCAGAAATACCATGAAAAGTATGGGAAGAATTTTTCCCATACTCTCCCAAGTGATACCATAGCAACAAAAACCTTTTTTTCTGCCTCATCTCTCCCTCATACAAGCTTCCTTTGAACAAGAACACATCAGCAATACATGGAAGCAAGATACAATATAAACAAGTTGTCAGTTGACAACTGGGGAGTGAATCTTGGTCCCTCTCATGGAACCAGTGCAGTGCACCCTTGGCCTGCATCAAAATAAGAATCAACAAGTGCTTGACCAGCCACTTGTTTGCTGCCATAGTCATCTCATAAAATAAAACATGAAGTCACAATATGGTGTCATTGGTGCACACCAAGAGACATATGGCTTCCCCCACAGCTCATCAAAAAGATAACCAAGATCAATGCTACAAGTAGCTGCAAGTACATCATCATATAACATGCAATAAGAAGCAACTCTTCTTGGTACATCATGCTTCTCAAATAAGGAAAATAAGTACAATAGGAATTGTGAAATTATACCTCCTCCAATATGTATTTGAGGTCTTGAGCTGAAATGGCTCAACTGCAAATTCTCCCTCACTCCCAATGAGTAGGAAGGTAGCTGTGACATCCTCTCTATCACCATCCGGGCTATGCATCTTTCTATATGCTGATATATGTCATTTTGGATGCCCTACCAAGTGAAATCCTCCATCAACTGGAAATATGCATCAAAGTGTATAGAAGAGAAGTCCTCATGTGCTACATGTAGCAGCTTCTCCTTGAGACTAGAAGATCTAGTCAAGAAGATCCTACCATAGGAATAGATGACCACATCATCCACCATGTATCTGTCATCTCCATCAAGGTCATCAAGAATCATGCATGCACCAAGATCCTTGGGGTACTCTACAAAAAGCTGAGACCTCCAATAAGGATCAATCCTCTTCAGTGACAACTCTGGTGATCTGGCATGTGAAGCTCCACTCCTGTTCCTGCCTGTTACTTTGACATACCCCATGCCAAATTTCTCCTAAAAACTCTTCACCTCTCCAAAATCCAAGAGTAGTGAATCCAAAGACAAGAAATCTCTCATCAACTGAAGATCAGGTGGCCTCCCAAGTGGAATGCCTCCATGAAGTGAGACATCAATGTCAAGAGTAGAATGCATATGTGATTGGGAAACCTTGCCCCTGCCCTGACTGCACAAATCAGTCTGCCTCTTTCTTGCATTGGCTCTCTGAAATAGAGAAGGGTGTGTGCTCCTCATCAACTAATGCTGCTCTTCCTCCCTCTCCCCTTCTTCTAGCTGCGATGCTGCACAATCATGCTGCTCATTGATTATGCTTGGAACTCTATGTATGAGATCCTAGGGAAATTCTTGAAAAGGCACAAGAATCCCTCTTGTTGGAGCATGTGCTCCTCCTTCCTCTACATGAGGCACTAGATGTGCTCTAGATGTGGCAACAATGTTGCCCTCTTCTTCATCAATGTGTGTGGGCAACATCTCAACCAATGGATCCCTTTGTGAAAAAGTGATCCCCATGCCATCTTGTTCAAGAATATGAACTGGAAGTTTTTCTTCTAGAAATATGTAATGCAAGACATCAGCTCCTATCATGGTTTTATGAAATGGAGTTTCCTCCATCACATGCAAGGGTTTTGTTTTCTCAAGTCTTCCTCGATCATGTGCCTTAAGAAGTTTTTCACCAAACCTCTCCATCAATGTTTTTATGAATCTTGCATAAGAGAAAGTGCTGGCATTCTTTAAGGAATAAGATTCAAAAACCCACCATGCATGAGCTTTACCTCTAAAAGTCAGCACTACAACTCTGACAGTTTCATCTCCGGAAATATGGTGCAGCTACAAATAGGAGTTTAGATCCTTCACCCAAGCTCCAACTGAACATGTAGGTGATCCGGGAAAAGTAGATAGAAGAAATCTATTTGCATCCTGTTGCTGGATCTTCTCCATATGGATCTTTTAAAACTCTTGGAAATCAGTATGATCTGTAAACCTCTCAGTTTGAGATTCATACCCCCGCAACAAATCACTAAGAGTCATTCTCTTAGGCATTCTTCCTCCTCACATCCATCTCAGGATAGCTCTGGGCATTTGACTGTACTGTGCATCATGGAGTGCAGCTACATGCTCACACTCACCATGTGAAAATCTAGATTCAACTCTAGAATCAATCTCCTTTGGAGATCCCATCTCCAATCTCAACTTTTTCATCTCTCTGTGAAAACTCTTCATAGATTTTGGAAGAATCTTTGTGAGCTTGTATCCATTTCTTTCTGGAAATGCTCAAGATTTCTAGATTCTGTCCATCTCTCCTTATTTTGATAGCATTGGAAAGTTTCCCTTCTCAGGAATATCGAAATTCTATTCCAGAGATTGACTGTAGGGGCATTTACTGGATATGTCACCTTTGAAAAAAAGGATGAGATCCAGAGGCTACCTGGCCATTTGCAGACTCTGTATATAGAGAATGAAACATTCCCCTTCAAGGGCTCAGTAATTTGGCTTGAATCCATAGGCTGAGCCAAAGATCATGCTTTGATACCACTGTAAAGTTCCTTTTTCAGGATTGCTTATAAATCATGCATGAAAAATTCTATTCCAGCAACATATGCAATAAAACAGTGAAATCATCACTTAGATCCCATATAAAAATCCATATAGCATCTAAATACAAGAGGATATCAGAAATAAATGAAACTAGGTGGGTTAAATAGATCTCCCACACTAGTGTAGCTGAAAAAGGTGAAAAACCCCAAGACTGCAAAATGCTGGAGCAGTTGCTCAAGGAACTGCACAGTCTAAGAGAGGGTTTTTATATTAAATGATAATAGAAAAATAGATATACCCATTTATTTAAAAATAATTCTGAAGAATGGAGATCTAATATCCCTTTATAAAATACAAAAGAAACCGGCAAGGGTTTCTTGTCAAACACTCTGCATACAAATGTGATCTTCAGAAAATAACTGAATAATCAATAAAAAAATGAAGTACATGAGTGTAGAAGGATGAATCATGTCTTATATGATGTATAACCATGAAGGTATTCCTCCCATTAAAGGATGAACCTCTCAATCACAAGGAAACTCAGCAATGGAGCCACCAAACCATGCAATAAAATCTGCCTCCTGAAGAACGCACTCCCTAGCAGAAAAAATGCTGGGAGGGTGAGGGAAATGTGTGTTCTGATAACACAGATCTGAAATATGCTCTGGAGCTCTCCAAACAGATCTCTCAAGTGAAGGAAACCTTCCTCCAATGAGAAACTAGCTCAGAAGTCGGGATTCCAATCCCTTCACTGCTGCACCCAACAACACTGCACAATCTCCGGAAAAGTTGTGATGATGAAGGTGGTTGAAGCTTGGCATAAAAACCTGATGTGGAATGATGAATAAAAACTCTCCCAATGAGTTTATCAAAGGAAAGAGGTGGGATTCCCCCCTGGGAACACCCAGTGCTAAACAACACTGCAGCTTGCTAAGCAGCAAGCAGCAACAATTCTTGGTAGCCAAGACTGAGAATAATCTAAAACATAATGAACAATGTTTCCATCCTCTTCCTTATATCATAAGTGAGTTTTATTTCCCTTGGCGCCACTCACTTAGGTTGCTTCTAACCCAAGCTACCTTTCCCTCCAAAATTGTGTTTTCCAACCTAGGATTCCTCCTCCACTAAAACTGCGCTGTCGACTTTAGTCAAAGTAGCTTCAATTTAACCTTGTTCACACCTAGAGGTGTTTTATTTGGCTAGAAATATTGTCTCCTTTCACATTTGGAGTATTTTTACCCTCCTTAGGAGACTTATGGGCTTTTCTACCCATTTATTTTCCGACTATAGTTGCTGCTAACTCTAATGTTCGATTTAGCTTGGAAGCTAAAATTTTGGAACATTACAATAGGAATGTTAAAGCTAGAATGTTATAAATAGAGAGGCATTTTGGATTGTAAGAGGTAGGATTTGATGAGCTATTGATGCGATCTGTTGTGTAAGCGATCTGTTTTGGTTTTGGGGAGTAGACTCATATTGGTTGTGTGTGTGGAGATCCTAGTCCAGCTGTGTGCGAACCCTACTGCTGTGTGTGCAGGTTGGGAAGGGAATTGTAAGGGTGATGAATGAATGAATATGCTAGATTATTAGATATGAATCTATGAGTACTATTGAATGGATTGCTGATAATTACTGTGTTATGCATTTTCTGTCTTTGGGCTGCGAAGGTCTAAATATTGAATGATTGGATCTATTTTTCTCTGTTTATATCATGCTGCGAAAGTCTGTGTATTGAAGTAGATCTAGATCTGTTATGTTCAGGTTATGTACTGTTGTGTTGATGTTATGAGAAGCATATAATTATATATCTAGTGCACGTGGATGCAATTGGATACATATTTAACCCTATGCAGAGACAAGGTAACTTGAACAGAACGCAGCCCTACTTGCCTTACCCTTCCTTTCTTAGGGTGCGGAAACTTGGTTCCACCATCCACCCATACTACTTTGGGTGAGACTGTGACCTGCGCAAGCAGGTCACTACCGAAAGGGTCAGTGGTATAGGGGTTTGTTGGCAAACCTTGCACACAAAACCTAGGTCAGAACCCCTCAAGCCAAAAAAGGAATACAATAAAGCCTTGTCCACTACATAGCTAACATTGACCATGCTCAAGAAATGTATGAAACCTCGTCAAAACTATTTACCATAAAGAACAGTGGAAAATTTGCAAGATTGAAGAATGAGCTAAGAACCACCATGATGACTAAGGAAAATATTGTGGCTGTTTTATTTGTGAATATAGAAATAATAAGAGATGATATTCTTTCCATTGATGAAATAGTGTCAGACAAGGAAATTTTGATCACAAACTTATTAGGGTTTCCACCTTCTTGGAGTGCTTTTTCTTCATGTCACAACAACTATAAATAAGCTCCCACTTTTGAGGTGTTGAGATATCTAGAGAATTTAGCATTAGTATGATTTCTCTTTATTAGTGATTGTTTGTGAATGATTTTTGTTTCTTTAGATTTGGGCCTTCTTCCTTTTTCACTTATTAGTGTTCTTCTTCATAAAAAAATAACCAATGCATGAAAATAACATAGAAAAGGGAGACAATATGTAGGCTAGGAGCCAGGGAGAAAACCTCTCATTCTTTGAGAGGAAAACCTGCAAAAATTCTTCTTATAGGTATTTCAATTGACGAATACTAAGACCATGACCCTTGAACTATTCTGCCACTCCAATACCAAGACACTAGTTCCCTTGACTATCCTTTTCTCCTTCTTTTTATTCTTAAAACTGGAAAGAATAATGTAGATCTTTATTGCTATCATCACTGTCACTGTCATCCTTGTTACCAAGAGGGTAACATTGTACTAAGATTGCAGCACCATCATAACATCATGAGAGAGATAGCACCGAAGTCCAAGACTGTACTAGAAACAAATTCATGTAGCACTTGTAGCACACCAAAATATCATATTGTAATGTTACCAAGCCACACTACAATATCATCGAGCCATACTGCTGTATCACGAAACCATAGGCACTGTACCGAGATACATTGTCCTAAGATAGAGGTAATGTCATTGTAGTATGCCGTGAATGTGGTGTGATCTAAATGTATCTCAGAGAGGTCGGAGAAATATTCCTGCACTAAAATCCGAACTGCTTAACTATAGTATATCTGAGGCTTCTTCTTGTGATTATCTAAACTATCTTCTGCAATCTTGACTAGGATCTTTGACCTTATCTGAGCTCATTTCAGAGAGTTCTTAGCTTTTAGACTATGTGTTTATGTGAAGGACATAGGTTGGTTTATATATTAGTTTCCCATAGTTAATTAGGCGACTTGAGCATCTGAATATATGTGTCTTTTATGTGAGCCAACATGAATGTTTCTTATCTTTGTTTTGAGGCTGACTTCACAAGCTTTATGATTTCCCATGGTGATGTTATGAGCTCTTGTTTCTAATGCTTCCATGATGGCATAATTCATCTCATTATTTGTTATAGCCATTATCTACAAAATATTTAGGAGTCATGAAAAGACCTTTGTGAGAGAGACTATCTTATTCATAGTAAATATCTCTTATTCCCTCTTTCCTTGGAATTATTCTCTTCAACTTCCTCCATATTTTTAATGACATGAGCTTCCTTTCTGTAATGTCCATAAATTTTCCATAGCATTGAATCTTAGCTAGTCTCTTCTTTCTTTTCTGAGGATGAAATTTTCTAAACATCCGTTTCCTTCCATCAGATGTTTGAGTCCTTTGACCTTCAACATTTTTTCCCTCAAATTGTCTTCTTATATCAAGCATAAAAACTACAAGTTATTGAATGATTTAAATTTTTTATCCCCATGGATATTTGTTACCTTTTTATTTAGAACAATGATGATGATATCATCCCAAATCCTGCAATTGAGATCTTATGAAGGCATTCCTTCATCCTTTGATACCTTCAATTTTGAGTAGATTAGGTCTAAGTGATATGACTTGCTTTATCGGATCTTCAGAGAATAGTCTAACGAGCTTATCATATACATCTCTTTGATGTTTCCAAGATCTCTATATGAGGGGACCTTTCATAAGAATCCATTTCCATGTATTCAGAGGAGACCCTTTGTTACACCATTTTTTGGTCATCTAACTTTTCATCATTAGATGGACCCAAGTACACCATGTAAGACCAGTTTTACCCCAAGTAAAACTGCTTTCACTATGTTAATTAGGAAACCCCAAAAGGAATAATTAATTAAACCATAATTTAATTATTATTCCCAGTCATGTTTAACCCTAAAACAAAGAAATTAATGAGATAAACCCATAGTTATCTTATTATTTTCTAGGAATAATTATTTAATAATATTCCTTGTTAAATATGACCAAATCAACCACCATTAATCAAATAAATCATTATTTATTTGGTTATATCCCAACCACTTCCTTAAAAAGATAAATAAATCATTTATTTATTTATTTTTCACTAATCAAGGGATTTGACCCAAGTCAAACACCCTTTCCCTCCAACAAATAATAATAAAATATTACATAGAGGTGGATCTAGATGTGATTAACATTATTTTAATCATGCACCAAGATCTAGAAAGACCCAATATTTTGTTATAAATAGGAGGGTTTTCCCCATCATTCTTCACCTTTTGTTGCCTATTAGATCACTCTGGATCTATACACTTGGTCTCATTTCTACCATTTTGCTCCCATTGAGCTCTACTTTCTGCATTGGGTTTTCTACATCTACAAGAGAGAGAAAGCTTAGATCTGAAGTGCTGAGGACTACAAAGAACCCATCCCATTGAGGAGATCTGGATACACCTTCTTGTTTCCTCCCAGGTGCCCTGTAATAACAAAATTCATTCAAAAATCGTGTTCTTGTCTTGTCTGTTGGATGCATGGAGCAAACTCTTTACTTCACTGCTTAATATCTTTCCATTTATAGATCTGTTTGTTGCAGCACTTTAACTACTAATTGCAGATCTGAAGATGTTTTGCAGCCATTATTGTTGTTAGGGCTGTTAGTTATGCGTAGCTAAAGTGGTTCTTTTTCGTACGCTTCGACAAAGAATTCATACTAACAAATGGCGACTCCACACGGGTTTTAAATTACGACCGCTGTCGTTTTTCATATTCCTGCATATCCAGCTTACTTCAGGCCCTAGGGCTTCCTTTTTAGCTGCTTAGTTTTTCTCTTTTCATGTCATTTTCCTCACATAAAACCCTAAAAACCTAAAATTTCTAACTTCCGTGTGTTTCTGGCCCTATTGCGCAGGTAAGCGACACCAGCCGCACCTGAGACGGCAATTTTTCAGAAAATCTGCCGCCGAAACAGCCGGAACGGGGGGTCGCACCTTTTGGCCCAAAACCTGCGACCTGGACGCACCTTTTGGCCTGTTTCCTGCGACCTCAACTCAGATCAGGTCAGAACCTGCGACCTGCCTTTTTTCCAGCATTTTTTCTGTAATTTTTCTGGGTTCTGCTGCAGCCTCTGCCAGGGTTTTCCAGCCTCTGTCTCAGCCCGCCTTGACCAAGATCTGATCTGTTTTTTACTCATCTAAGTGGGAACCCAGCCCCTTAGGGCTTTAGTACCCTCCACTTTTTGTGGAAGAGTTTCAGCTGTTTCAGCCGTCGGTTTCAGAGCTTCAGCCCCCTCTTTTTCCAGATCTGTTACCTTACTTTCAGATCCATTGAAATCAGCCTCTTTTCCTTTCAAATCACCTCTTGTCGTTTTGTTTGGACCTCTTCTAAAGGCCTCTGCCTTGCCCCCCCCCGGTTTTTTTCTGATTTCCCTTTTTCCAGCCACCTTGCCTCTGCCTCTTGGCTGTGATCTGCACCTCTTTCCTGCCGCTTTATCCTCCAGATCCCTGTCCCTTTCGACCCTAGATCTGTTGAGCTCTTTTTGTGTGTTTACATAGTTTTTCCCTTTCTTTTCAGCATAGTTTTGAGAGACCCACTTTCTTGGGTTAGATAGATGCACAAGTAGCTGTTATTTTTCTGTTATTTCAGCATTTTATTCGGTTCTCTGTAGGTTTATTTTCAGCTACGCAGCACACTTTTTTCTTGCTCTCAAAACGAAAAGGGTTTAAAAATTAAAAATTAACGCACACCACACACTGACCCTAAGTGAAGAAGCGCCTGGTTAACACCGCCTGGCAAAGACTCTAAAATCAATTGTCACTGCACCTTATTTTCCCTTGACATTACTTGATTCTGTCCCTTTTTTCCCTTGTCGGTTTCCTTCTTCCTGTCATCATTGCGCCCCCAAGGCACCTTTCCCGGAGCATCCTTGGCCTTCACCCTCAGTCTCCGGTCGATCGACCTGCTCCGTCCCACCGTCGTCGAGCCAGTCCTTCTCTGATTCTTTGGGTTCTCCTTTTCCTTCTGGTTCTCCCCCCTGTCACCTCCGCTATGTCTGGTCCAGGGCCTAACACTAGCGGGAATCCCGGCCCTAATGCCGGGACTACTACTAGCAGAACCACCACAGGAACTACCTCGGCTTCACCCGTGCTCCCCTTCTTGGCAGGCCTCAGCCTCCCCGATTTGGACCGGTTGATAAACGATCCTATACATCATGACGCTAGTTGGCCCGCTATGCCGACAAAGCTCCCTTCCGACATCCCAAAGTTTGAAGGTCGTGCTGGAGAAGATCCTTCAAATCATGTTCGATCTTTCCACATGTGGTGTTCATCTACCTCCATTATCGATGACTCTGTTCATCTTAGACTGTTCCAACACACGCTTACAGGCGATGCTTCTAAGTGGTATGTTGACCAGCCCACCTCCTCCCATACCACCTTTGCAACTCTTGCCCGGGCTTTTTTATCTTACTTCCAGCTTCCCCTTCGTTATGACACTGGTATCGAACTCTTAACTTCCTTCAAGCAAACCTCTTCGACCCGCCTTTCTACCCATGTCCAGGAATGGCGAAGACGACGGAGCTTATGCCAATCTCCTCCCTTCGAAGACCGTGTCTACATGGACTGGTTCCTTAGAGCTCTCTTGTCCCCTATCGGGAAAGATGTCGCATCCCATTTTCCTCAAACCGAAGAAGATGCCCTCCAAATGGCGTTAAAGTATGACCTGATCTACGCTTAGACAGGTTATGATCCTACTGTCCTACCTGATCTTCCCACACCCAATGATGCCCATACACCGGGAGCAGCCCATGCCGCCCACAGTATCATTGGACCCATCTCTCATCCATCCGCTCAACTTCACATAAGCTATGGTTTTCCTGGGGGAGGGGGCACCACTTCCTGCACTTCTCCCCCTCCCGGTAGCATGCATCCAGGATACGGCATGCCTCATCCTTTTGCCCAACCTCCTGCTTACCTCAATGTCGCCCAACCTAACCATTACCCTTATCCGCAGCCTCGCGCGCCAACTCCTCCAGCATATGCCCTTTCGCCTCCCTTGCCTTCTCAACCCCTGCAACAGCGCTCCCCGCCCCCTCAAGCGCAGGTGGATGCACAGCAGGGATTCATGGCTACCCAACCACTTGACGGACAGGTGGCCACTCCACCTTCCCCTTCTGGTTCCTCCAATTACCAGATCCTCATGATGAACTCTGATCCGCCTCTCACCGTCGACCTTAACCTTCAAACTCAGTCTCGCCAGTACCCCAAGCCTCCTGCTCAGTCTGCTCCCGAGCCCCCCTCTTCAGGTTCTGCAGAGCCTCTTTCGACATCCAATGGCCCCTTACACATCCCTCAACCCAAATTTGAGGTTCATCCAAAGATTCCAAAGGGACCATTACGCCGAAATGCTGCTTCCGGTCGAGCCGCTCCGTCGTATAACATAGTAGATGATTTGGCGCAGTCCCCTGCTGCCATTTCCACACTGGAACTCCTCCAGTCATGCCCTTCCCAAAAGAAGGCTCTACTATCTGCCGTGGGCGCTGTAGATCCTGCTGATGACCAGATGATTGTTTTCGACGCCACTCAATCGGATCACCCTCCTCTTCCTCCTTCCGTTGCTTTCCAAATCCCAGTCAAAATCCGGAACGCCACTGTATCCCGGTGTATAATTGATGAGGGGGATCCACCTGTGTGATGTCCGCTTCGGTTTGGAAGCAACTCGGATCCCCTGAGCTGGCCCCTTCCACGATCACCCTTCGAGCGTGGGACGGTCATGCCTCCCAGCCTATTGGCCTGTTTCGTAACTGTCCCATCACCCTCGCCTGTAAGACTGTTTGCGTTGATGTCGAAGTCATTGACGCCCCTCTAGACTACAACATTCTATTGGGGCGAAGCTACACCTATGCCATGTCTGCTGTCCCATCCGCGGTCTTCCGCAAGATGTCTTTTCCACATAATGGGAAGATAGTCACCATTGACCAACTATCTTATCATGAGCCGCCGTCTCCGACCTCCCCCGAGACGACCATCTCTTCTGTAGCCAACAAGCAAACCGTCGATTCTTTGACCAGTGTCTCCCCCGGCGTCTATAAAGATTCCACCCTGCTTGGTACTTTTCCTCATTTCCCTCCCATGGCACTCTCTGATCCCACTTTATCAATAAGTCAGATGAGGACCGCCCAGTTCTTCCATCACGCGCGCTGAGTCACCACTTTCTGGCCCGTAACCCGCTTCCTACCTATTCATCTCTCCGCGCCCGATTCCTCCTCCGGTCTCTCCCATACCGTATCCCCAAACCTCTTTATCCTCCAGGCTCGGTCCCCCCGGCCTTAACCATCTTGGAGCCGCACCTCCCGGTCATTACCCCGCTAGTGTCATTACCCCGCTAGACAGATCCCCTTCTTGGCTCCCCCTCCTGGAGTATCTTCTGTCCCCGTCATGGCCACCCTCTCTCTCCCTAACTTGACCTTGGGCATTCCGGTCTGGTACCTTGACCCCCCAGCCGCCACCCCCCCGGTCACCCCAAACCTTATATGGCTTTGACACCGGTTCAACCGATCCCCCTCGCTTCCTCCATAGCCACTGTGCCCCCAGCACCTCCACAGGACCCTTCTCCTGTTGTGACGGCTCCCGGGAAGACAAGCAAAGCCCGAAGGGGGGCAACCCATCACGATCCGGCCCCCCCAACATCCGTTACCCCCCCACGACCACCAAAGCCCGCCATTCGATGCGCTTTGTGTGATGTCGTCGGTCATGCCACTCACATGTGTCCCGAATTGCCCCACCTCAAGCTTCTGGTCAACGAGACATTCCCCGACTCTGATCTCCCAGAAGTCCATGTCACTATCCCCGACTCCCTCCCAAAACTCAAACACTTGCGCACAAACCACCCTTGTGCCTTGTGCGATTTTCACGGCCATTACACCCACTTCTGTCCCCGCCTTGACGAGTACCGTTCCTCCTTGGACTTGTACCGCCAATTCAAGGCCGCTTCGATCGGACCAGAGGACATTCACATTCCGCCTCCCGCTTTTAAGCCAACGGAGCCCTCAGTCACCATTTGGTACCTGTCATCATCCATGAGACCATTGGGGAACGTTCCATCTGAATCCTCCCCTGTTGTTTCGCTTGACCTTCCTTCAGCGGTCATCTTGGGCTCAACATCGGTAGATCCGCTATCTACTTACTCTTCGGTCACCCATTGTGACGATGCGCATGTGAACCTCTCTTCTCATGATGATGATTCAGGCCACTTCACCATGTCAGGTGGTTCTTCTTCCACCAGTCACCCCATCTTCTATCACGATGACGACATTATGGAAGAAATTCCCACCCCCGACTTTATCTATTCCCCCTTACATCGAACCCATGCGTTGACACCACATCCACCTTGTGGCCATTACATCAAAACCCAATGTTTGGGTAAGGGGGCACCCACATTTGAGAGACCACGAGACGCCATTCTCCACCACTCTACTAGTGTATCTGGTCGTGTTGACTCTAGACCCAGTATTCTTCCACATTTAGAAGAACCTCTAGAGTCCCATATCACTTCAGATCACTCTCGGGACGATACCCCTTATCGTTCCCTCATCTTACATCAGCAACCCAGTCTCTTAGACATTATTATTGACCAACCTATAGCTTTTCTACGTGAGCATCAATTCATTATCTCCAAATCCTCCTTTTGGGATAGTGACACCAGGTATGCCAATTCGGAAACTTAAAGTCCATTTGATCCCTATATGCAGTACCAAAAGAGATTGGTAACACTCCATTTCCTTTCTCAAACTGCATAACCATAACCAGAACAAATGGCACACCACATCATTAAAATGTGTTTAGATTCCCATTTTTCTAGATACATTTTGGCATGACCACACCATGCTTGGGGGCACCTCTGCCCCCAACCATAACCCCCCTCACCTCGTTTTTGGAGAGGAGGTTGTCTTACCAATCGAGTGTGAAATTCCTTCTCTACAACTAGCCGTTGAACTTCTCCCTGACACCCCACCGCTAGAACAATGACTTATCATGCTTGAGCGTGCCGCCAAAGACCGCCGTGTTGCCTTGCAAACCATGGAAGCGGCCAAAAAACGCACCAAAGCTCAGCATGACCAAAAAGTCCAACCTCGCACTTTTCGCGAAGGCGACCTTGTTCTAGTATATGACCAGGCCCATGATGTCCTAGGTCATGGGAAGTTTGACTCATTATGGCTAGGCCCTTACATCATTTGTAAGGATTTGTAAGGATAGCCAGCATCTGTTTTTTCATTTTTCCTACTTCACCAAAATCCAACTCCCAGCCATAAAACAGCACCAAACCCCCCTCATCTCCCAGGTCGCAGTTTTCTGCCATTTTCTGGACCAGATCGCACTTGTTGCCCTAATACCTGCGTCCTGGGTCGTACTTTTTGCCCCAAAAAAGTGCGACCCGACCATAGAGATGAAGGAGGGGCTGTTTCTGGGGGTTTTGGGCCCTCAAATGCAAATGTAATCCATCAAAATGCAAGAGCGAGGTTAGGCCTCTCGCCTCCAACTGACAGATCTCGAATCCAAGGGTCGGTTTGTCCGCTACGTTCGCCGCAAGATTTAGGACCTTCTCTCCTCTCCACGTTCACCACAGCAACAATAGCAAATGAATGATTTTGGAGGGAAAACTGCCTCATTAAAAGAGAACCCCTGTTTCTTCTTTCGACTGCTGCGACCACACCGTAGCCCCGTTCGATGAACCGTCAGCACCGCTGGATAGATCTCACCGAGATCTCAAATGGGTTTTACTTAGTTTTTGGTGATTTGATACTTCACCCGGACACATTTTTCCACGAAGGGTCACTTTACCACTCCTTAAAATCGAATTTCCTCACTTACGACACTTGTACTTGGGGCACCACATCGCCCCCTTACTTGTCCATGTTCGTGTTGATTTTCGTCATGAGTGCCCAATTTGTACTCATGTTTCTATGACCCCCCATTGGGGCCTTTACTGTGTGGCAGCACTATCTAGTCGCCCTTGCTTAGAGCATCCGAGTTGAGTCATCATTGCATTCATGGAGTCTATCCTGCATCCTTTTACACCCTACTATAGCCCTCCATTCTTTTTGCTTGGTTCCTCTCTTGTGTCGCATCTCATGACCTTCAGCCCCACTGTCCCCCGTCCCCTTCGATATTGTGTCAGTCGCTGCCATGTCATTCATGCCCTTTATGCTCTAACAAGGGAAGTTGTCCATTCGCCACTCCATCCTTCCCATTTCCACCATCATCATTAGTGTCAGTCTGTCCGTCGCTCTATTGCTCTTCTCTCGTGCCTTAGTTGAGGATCTCTCATTGCCTCACCTACGGCGGACCTCTTTCTGTCGACCTCAGCACATTTATTCCAGAAGCAAGGTCTAGAGGGCAGTGTACCTTGGTTCCAGCTTCCACTTTTTGTTCGGTGCCTCGGATCAGGCAGGGGGATTTCTCACCTCCCTTTGACTTGATGACTTCTCCAGCTCCTTTCAGCATGATCGAGATTCGTATACTGGACAGTCCAGTGACCCAGCAGCAGCTCTTGATGATTCCCGGGCGTGTGTGAGATGTCTCAGCCCTCATGAGGGGGTGGCCCTGCAGGTAGCCCCCCACATGCCCGGATGACCTCTTCACTGCAGCCTTTCATGCCGCTCCAGATTTTGATGATGTTGGCCTTAGCCACTTGCAGCACCTCTATGATTTGCATGTATCAGTCAGATTTTGTGAGCCCTTCCCCATTTACAGGGGGCATTTGGGTTGTCTTTATCTCATGTACTCAGATGATATTGTACTAGTCCTGGCTGTTATCCCAGGCACAGCATGTATGTGAGACTATTCATTGTATTTTTATCTGGCCCTTGATTATGCCAGCTGTACTCTATGGTTCGGTCCCTTGTTCACTGGACACACTATTCTTTTGTACTTTGTCACGGCGGGCATAGGTATGCCTTCCCCGCCGCCTTCAGCACAGGTACCCTCTCATAACAGAGACTTGTTGCACCTGCGAGTCTCGTCTCCTCAGGGTCTAGTCCTTCAGCACACTATCTACCTCATATTTCTCTCTCCGACATACCCTTTTGTTGTCTAGTGATTGTCTTCTTACAACGTACTTCGGTCATACGATTTGCTCCTGACACTCGCACGCTGGGGGGCAATCTGTTACACCATTTTTTGGTCATATAACTTTTCATCATTAGATGGACCCAAGTACACCATGTAAGACCAGTTTTACCCCAAGTAAAACTGCTTTCACTATGTTAATTAGGAAACCCCAAAAGGAATAATTAATTAAACCATAATTTAATTATTATTCCAAGTCATGTTTAACCCAAAAACAAATAAATTAATGAGATAAACCCATAGTTATCTTATTATTTTCTAGGAATAATTATTTAATAATATTCCTTGTTAAATATGACCAAATCAACCACCATTAATCAAATAAATCATTATTTATTTGATTATATCCCAACCACTTCCTTAAAAAGATAAATAACTCATTTATTTATTTATTCTTCACTAATCAAGGGATTTTGACCCAAGTCAAAGTCCCTTTCCCTCCAACAAATAATAATAAAATATTCCATAGAGGTGGATCTAGATGTGATTAACATTATTTTAATCATGCACCAAGATCTAGAAGGACCCAATATTTTGTTATAAATAGGAGGGTTTTCCCCATCATTCTTCACCTGTTGTTGCATACTAGATCACTCTGGATCTATACACTTGGTCTCATTTTTCTGCCATTTTGCTCCCATTGAGCTCTACCTTCTACATTGGGTTTTCTACATCTACAAGAGAGAGAAAGCTTAGATCTGAAGTGCCGAGGACTACAAAGAACCCATCCCATTGAGGAGATCTGGATACACCTTCTTGTTTCCTCCCAGGTGCCCTGTAATATAAAAATTCATTCAAAAATCGTGTTCTTGTCTTGTCTGTTGGATGCATGGAGCAAACTCTTTACTTTACTGCTTAATGTCTTTCCTTTTCATTGAGGTGTTCAATGACTTCACTTTGTTCGAGGATCAAATCTATCCTTCTATTTCCATGCAAGGAGTTTCGTTGACCCAACCATCTTATGGATCTCCTTGCAATCATGAAGTCATTTTAACCAATTTTTATTATAGAATAAAGGACACTTACTTGACGAGTGAAGACAAAATCTTCAGCTTGATCACTTTGATGATGGCTAAATATCCCTTTGGATGGTCTTCTTTCAAATGAAGAGTCCTTCAGTGAAGGAGAATTCTCCTTTTATGATGTCAATGCCTTTAGATCAGGCTTCCTTTTGATGGTGATTGATGAGGATGTTTGCTGATTCCTTGGATGATCAAGGAAAAAGATGAGATCTTTTTTGCAATGATAAGTAACTTTCCTTGAAGCTTTTGATGGCAATACCTTTTGATCGAGCTCATTGCTTCCTTGGATGATATATTTCAAGGAAAAACAGAGGATCCTTGCTTCAATGAGAGGTATATAGACTTATAGGTTTGAATAGGTTGATAACGCCTTTTCGCTTTCAAGATACTTCAATTAGAATGAGTGCGGATAATAATTTCAACATTCTCCAAGATTATGTGATCTTAATATTTAAAGACCTTGCTTTGTAGATGGCTTGATGAGGGTCTTTGTGGTATTTTGATGATGGCCATAGGATCCAAAACATTTTCTCCTGAATAATTCTTCTTTGATCTAGGGTTTTATTCTTCAATGTATATCTTGATCTTTGATAACCTTTTAATTTATTTGATGCCATTCTTGAAATATGATCCTTGAGTGTCTCTTTGATTAGATTCCCTTCCTTAACTATCACCATAGCTCTCATGCCATTTTGAGAAATCTATGGCATTTAGCATTAGGATGATTTATCTTTATTAGTGTCTGTTTTTTAATGCTTTTTATTTCTTTATATTAGGGTCTTCTTCCTTTTTTCATTTATTAGTGTTCTTCTTCATCAAATAATAACCAATCCCTGAACATAAAGTATACAAGAGACACAATATGTAGGCTATGAGCCAGGGCCAAAACATCTCACTCAGAGAGGAAAACCCGCTAAAATTCTTCTTATAGAGATTCCAATTGATGAATACCAATACCATGACCATTGACCTATTCATCCACTCCAAGACCAAGACGCCAGTTCCATTGACTGCCTTCTTCTCCTTATTTTTATTATTTCACACTAGAAGGCATAATGTAGATCTTCATTGCTACCATCACTATCACTGTCATTCTTGTCACCAAGAGTGTAATATTGTATTGAAATTGCAGCACTATCATAACATCAGGACAGAGATATCACCGAAGTCCATGACTGCAGTAGAACCAAATTCATGTAGCACTTTTATCACACCGAAATATCATATTTTAATGTTACTGAGCCACATTACAATATCATCGAGCCATCATGCTGTATCACCGAGACCATGGGCACTATACCAAGATACATTATCCTGAGATAGAGGTAATGTAATCGTTGTATGCTGAGACTGTGGTGTGATATGAATGTATCTCAGAGAGGTTTGAGATCTATTCCGGCACTGAAATATGGACTCCTTAACTGTAGTATATCCAAGCCTTCTTCTTGTGATCATCCAAACTGTCTTCTACAATCTTGACCGATATCTGTAACCTTACCCAAGTCCATTTCAGAGAGATTTGAGCTTGTAGACTGTGTGTTTATATGAAGACCCTATGCTAGTTTATATAGTATTTTCCCAATATTAATTAGTTGACTTGAGAATTCAAATAGATTTGTCTTTTATGTAAGTTGAAATGAATGTTTCTTATCTACATTTGGAGGTCGACATCACAAGAGAGATTGTGCTTGTATTTGCAGGGATTCTAGACACATCTATAGGATAATACACATTTGATACATGATAAAGAAGAGCTCTTCATACATGAAATTAATTATTTTACTTTACATGATAAATCTTAATGATATCAATTGAGAGCCAACTAAAAATAAAATCACTTGCTCATGAAACCCATGAAGCAAGGCTTACAATAATAATTTCATTACATCATACCCTTGAGTGGATGGGGTATCAAAAATATTTTATCTTTTTGAAGGTGTTGGAATCCATAAGCCTATGGAAGCTCACTCACAATGAAGCTATGTGGGGAAGAGTGATGAAATACAAGTATATATTGAACTGGTCCATTGAATATTGGTGCAAGTGCACTAGGAATTCCTAAAATGTTTCTATCATTTAGAAAGCACTGGTAAATTCCTTTCCATTTTTTAAGGTTTGGATGGCCTCAATAATTGGAAATAGTCTCAAAGTTCAGATCGAGGAGGACCCTTGTATGAGTGCTGATGAAATTTCCAGGCTCTTGGGTGCTCTTATTTAGTCTTTGATTGATGTAGGGATTTTTATGTTGTAGATACTAAATCCCAAACTCCTCACATATTTGGTTATGTGGATTGGAAATTGGTAGAGCTTATTGGCCTATATGGGAGAGAAGTGGAGAATAGGAATTATGTTAAAAATATAGCTTATTAGGCTAAGGGAAGAGTAAGGGAAGAGGACGATATTCTTTGTTTCTCTAAAAATACAAGTTCTAGGGAGTTTGTTGTGAAATTGGGTTAAAACGCATGGTGCGAAGCCCATTTCAATGATGAAGTGCAGTGGTGGAGTTTTATTTGAATGTTGCATGCTCCATTGAAATACAACATCATGTTATGGCTAAATTTGACCAATAAGATGCTAACTTGAGATAATGGCTTGGAGAGGGGTTGAGTTGGTCCCAATTGTTGTTCACTTTGAAATTAAAATGAGAAATATCGTACTAATCTCTTCATCTCTTGCTATTATACATTGAAATTTTTTCAGTTGGTTATGCAAGAGCTTAAGTAGATTTTTTATTGGTCTAAAATTTTCATTTAGTAAGTTTCTATAGGAATGGATTATGGATAAGTTTTTCACTCAATTCGAAGGGTTCCAAAGTATTTTTATGTTTTTTCACTCAAGTAATTTTAGAAACCTTGAAATTCCTCTTGAAGTTACAATGCCTTTGATCATTAGAGTGGGCAGGGAACACATAGTGAGCGAAAAAAGAATCCAAGGACATTGGCCATGCCTGATTTGGAGGAGGATATTATATGGGATATCATGACATCTTAGAATAATTGAAAAGAAAGAAAAAATCTCTATTTAAATAATAAAAAATAAAAATAAATAATTTTAATAAAAAAATAAAAAAAATGGATTAAAAACATTTAAAAAAAATAGTACACGGGGGGAAGCTTAATTGGTGATTGCAATGTTATCAATTAATATGTAAAGCATGATATTTAAAGTTATAATCCCTGTGGGTCGAGCCAAAAAAAATGTGAAAAAAATATTAAAAAAAAAAAACAAGTAGATAATATATAGCTAAAAAAAATCAAAATGTCAAAATACTACCTTTGAAGAAAAAGGGTGTCATTGTTAACACCACTTTTTAAAATATTTGTGAAAAAACCACTAAGTGCTACTTCTAAAAAAATGAGAAATCTCTAGGTCAAGTTGGTAACTATGTTGCTTCACCTATGTACCCAAGAGATTCTTCTTTTACCAAGTGCTTTACCTTGATCTGTGCCATTAATAATTTGGTTTTTGTTACAAATTTGTTTCAAATTACAACTTCCCCATTAGGAGGTTTTTTCCCCAAAGTATTATCCACAAAGGATATGGAAGCACATGTCCCCCACTTGTCTCCCCAAGTCCACTACTCCATCATATATGAGGGACGTTTGCTTCTTGTTTATCTCCATCAACATATTTGTTTTCCCCAGTTTCATTGTTAATGGACATATTCTTCCTCTTCATTTGTGTTCTTAGATGAGGTAGGACTTACCACCCTTAACCAAGAAATATTTGTTCTCTTTATTGTAGAAAATTACATCATTGTCCTGAAAGTAAGGGCTACCAAGCATCAATTCAAATGCATCTAGTGACACAACATCAAATTCTACTTTGGTGGCATAACCAACATGAATGGAAAATCTAAATTTCATCTCTTGGTGATTCTCATGGTTGAATCTTATCTAAGCGTCAAACCCAATAAACATGGTTGTGCTATATCATAATTTTGTATACAAAAATCATCTACAAAGGATTTAGAAATAAAATCACATTGAGAAAAGTTGTCAAACAAAGCATTTACCTATTGTTATTTCATTTGAGCTTTGATTTAGAATATTATATTTATGTATCCAACTACTCTGGTTTCATCCACATTGAAGCTATTTTATACCTTTGTTTTTCCCATTGGATTTGTACCATTTTAAATGTACAAATTGTGGATGAAGTTTTGAGGTACAAGAAGGTGCTTCATGATGGCTTCCTTACAAGGGTCTACTTGAAACCCTTTTGAGGATTGTAAATATCCTATAAAAAATCTGTAATTCATTAGGAACATGCATTTTTTATGTCTTAAGGAGAGGTTTATGTGCCCACATCTTAGCAAGACCTTTCATAGATTGAAGAGAACTTCTTGAAAGTCATTCCCATAAGGTGTTAAGTCATCCATATAAATTTATACTCAATCATGTACAAGATCAGATAATATGCTAAGCACAACCCTTTAGAAAGTGGTAGGGGAGTTACAAAAGCCAAATTGGAGGAACTTAAAATAAAAAAATCCCCCAAGGACAAGTGAAAGTGGTATTATCTCAGTTGTTAGGATTTATTTGGATCTTATTGTACCCACTAAAACGATCCATGGTGGAAAATAACCCTTTTCTTGGTAAGAACATCAAGGACTTGATTAATGAAGGGCAAGGGAAAATGATGTTTCCCTGTGGATTTATTAAATTCCCTATAATCGACACAAATTATCGATTTGTAATTATTCTTGGGAACAATAACTAAAGGAGATACTTGTTAGAAACCAAGACACTACTGAAAGGGGTTGTAAATCAGTAGTGTTACCAAATTATACAACTATTGTCAAATAAATATTTTCAAGCAATTTAAAAACCATTCATGTAGCACCAAAAGTAAATATATGAAGGACATATCAACATTATCATTATCATACACATATGAACCATGTAAAGACACCAATCATCCTCTTTATTCTTTCAACTAAGGTAAGTTACCAATTTCTCTTACAATTTTCTCTAGAAACCACTAGAAGGAAGCTACTATTCCTTGATTTATCAAAATCTACTAAAATGAGATACTACCCCTAAATTGTTTTTCTAGCACCCATTAGTAGGTAGCACACACTCCTACTTTGTAGAAATAAGATCATCTTACAAGAAGCATTCACTCCTTGATTTTGCAAGCACTCATCTACGGAGGATACCACCTCCAAGATATCCTTCAAACACCTACTTAGATAGAACCATCTACTTCCAAATTTATTAGCTACTAGTGAAAGGAGTTACAACACCTAAAAATTTACCAACCACTAATGGAAGAAACTACAACCCTTGGAATGCAAGATATAACCTGTTAGCCATGTTGATCCATATTTCATACTATTTTCAATTTTATATTGACATTATTTTCTCCATAAAACATAATTTTTTCTACTGCTATACCTTAATGCCTTCCTTGCATAGATAAACTCTTTTATTCTATTCACTTAGACA
The DNA here is from genome assembly GCA_034641835.2 of Pinus albicaulis. Taxonomy (NCBI): domain Eukaryota; kingdom Viridiplantae; phylum Streptophyta; class Pinopsida; order Pinales; family Pinaceae; genus Pinus; species Pinus albicaulis. Next base: position 345,650,782 of record CM076578.1, on the reverse strand, counting down.
CCACCTTGCTTCTTACATATCTCAAATGCCTCAAATCACCAATATCACCATTAAAACACCTTCAATGCCTTGAACATTGAACTCTCATTCACCACAAAATCTCCTATGAGATTCACCTAAAATATGATGCATTCATACCTTAATGCATCTCTAAAGATCTCTTTCTTCACTATTACAATTTTTCTTATAGAGGAATTGAGTTTATATTTTTAGTTTAGCTTTTAAGTTAACATCAACTCTTTTAAATGCATGAATTCTTATTTTTTACTCATCTACCACTTCTATTAGGTATTCTTTATGTGTTCATGAAGTCTTCAAACTCTACTTTGTTGTCTCTGTATGGAAAACTGAGTTAAACTACAATTTGAAATTATGGAAAATATTAGGGTTTAGTAGTGGTTCTAACTCCAATTCCAAATCTCGAAAACTACCATATTTAGAAAAATTGCCGAACATGTCAGCAAGTATTTACATGTTGCCAAAATTTGCTACCAACTTGTTCATGCACTTTATCCCATGTTTAATGTATTGCTAGTTGTGGTGTAATCCACCAGTTATGGCACAATAATATGGCACAATATTCCAAAGTTGTTGACTCGTTCATGCCATATGTACATAGTGCTTTGAGTTAGGCTCTCACCCTTTATTAAAGCGCAAAGACACAACTGTTTACACCAATAACCATTTAAGCAAGACTTTAGATTAACCTGGCTCTCGATCACATAATTGTTAACATTGAAATTTATCACATATCACCACCTACTGGGGCCCTTACGTTAAGCCTCAAGGGGCTTAAAAAAATGGACAAAATTTGTTCCCTCATTCAAATGAACCATATGAGATCGAGTCCTAGAATGCACCTTTAGCCCTCGCCCTTATTTCCCTAGAAATAAAACTTGGTGTTGTGGGGGATACCGTTAGGGTCAATCCTCCATGATTACATGTCTTGTGGGGACCTCAACATGCTGAATTGCATCAGTATGAGTGGTACACTACTCCACTTGTATGCAAGCTTGTACTAGCCACCTCATCCTGTTGCCCAGCCACCCTAGGGATAAAAATTTTAGCTCCTTTGAATATTTCCAGGGTGAAATTGCGAAGGTTATGTGTCACTATGGGACTGTCACACTATCAATCATGGGATTTGCACCAATGGGAAAATTTTCAAGGTTACGTCAAAACCACTGTGTTTTCCACCTATACTTCTCATGTGTCACTCATTGATAGGTCTCATGTGTCACTTGTTTTTGGCCCACTTGGACATCGAAAAATGCCAAAAATTCATGCCACATGTTATCCCATGATAGGTTTGATTAGTCCCCTCAATAAGTATATTTTGAAGATCATTATGCCATCCTCCAGCCTTAAAACTATCATTTTCTCATATTAATTCACATGTTTAGTTATATTATGCTTAGTAAGAAGAGTAAAAGGTGTTTTTCATAGTATGTGGCCTCATGGGGTTTAATAGTAGGAAAATGAAGCATTTTTGAGGCATTTACTATGCAGGGGCTTGATGGAGACAACCAAGAGAGAATCTAGGGGTTTTTTCCAACTCCTTAACTCCCTAAATTGGTTTGGGATCACAAAATCCTCTCTCATCAGTTTGAATTCATCAACAATTGAATCACTCCTAGTGTAAGTGAATCTAATGACGGACTAGATCCATTTTTTTCGAGATCAAGGAGGAAATCACTCCTATTTTCAAGGGAGTTGCTATTAGATACCCATTTCTATAAATAAACAAGATGAAAAGCTCATTATGATTCAAAGTTTTGATTTAGATAGTTGTATCTATTGAGCTCATAGTTTGAAATTGTCTATAATATTCCCAATTTTCCACAAGATAATTGGAATATTAGAGTTCTTAATTTTCATAATTAATTAAGTAAATAAGAGGGTGGAGGGACCCACAAACCCCATAGATGAATAAAATCCACTTTTAATGTGTGCATGTGGATATTTTAGAGCTAGATCTACCTTATCGAGTAGTGGAGCAACTTCTTAAATGAAGGAAGAGTGGAGATCATGGATATTTAATGTAAAATCATGAGGATCTTGGAGGAGGTCAACTAAGATCATGGTGTATTCAAAGTAAGATCATAGAGCATTAATGATGAGATAGTGGAGGAAGTAGTGAATCTAATGCACACATGATGGAGAGAGTGGGAATATAATGTAGAGATGGTGGAGAACATGGAGAGACAACGTAGTATTCATGGAGGCTAGTGGCCACATGTGCAGCACAGTTATGAGGTGGGCCAGGTCTATGGAAGGCTCAAAAAGCATATAAGGGAGATGAAGGAAAAAATAGAAGACATGATTTGTATTATTATTTCTGATCTCTTTAGATCTAGATTTTTCATTTGACATTTATATGCACGCTTATGCTGTTTAGCTAAGTCTGCAGTGCTTTTTAGCACAGGGTGTGATCCAGGTGGATACTGGTGGCCACCCGCCTATTCCACTTGGGGCCCCACCTTTGTTTCTTTCAGTTTTTCAGTTTTGGCACAACTTACTATTTTTAGTAGTTTGTCGCGTCCTAAACTTCTGGATCTTTTTTGAGGCCCTAAACAACATTTTTTTGGGAAAACCATGGACCCATGTGGCTCACATAAAAATTTGTAGTCCTCAGATAGATATTTCTAACAAGGTAGGGTGCGCGTCAAACGAAGATGAAGGGCCAAAACTATGGGCCAAAATTACGTCCCCGGGAAGCTGAAACACCAAGTTACCAAAACGAGGCCCATAGTTTTTGTGCTTCATCTCTGTTTGACACGCACCATACCTCGTTAGAAAGATCTATCTAAGGAATACAACTTTTGATGTGAGAAACATTAGTCCATGGACCCATGTTTCTCTCGGTTTTCCCAAAAGAGTGTTGTTTAGGGTCTCAAAATAGCTCTGGAAGTTCATGACCTGAAAAATTGCTAAAAATAGTAAGTTGTACCGAAATTGAAAAACTGAAAGAGACAATGGTGGGGCCCCAAGTGGAATAGGCGGGTGGCCACCAATATCCACCTACATGAGGGTGTTTCCGAGCGAAAATCCAACCCTTACTGACGAGGGACTTCAAGTGCCTACTATGGGAAGGTTTTTATTGAGCTCCATTCATCATCAAGCATTGGTGCCATATTTAGCCACACTCATATGTCCTTCCAGCTACAGGAATAAAATAATTCCTACTTAAGGGTTTGAGAGGTGGTGGTTGTTTCTAGCACTTCAGATAGGAAACATGTGGAGGATTCATCCTTTCACCTTTTTCTTCAAGTTGAGCCTTTCAGGAGCAACATATCTATATTTTAAATTCAAGCCATTGTATTTTACCTCCATGCAGCTGCAGTCCCCTCAAGTATTTCACAGTCCAGTCCTGTAGATCCAAAGGAGGAAGGAAGTTTCCAGTATTTCAGCTATAAATCTTGTGAGGGACCATCTCCTCACTTTTCATTCACTCTTTCCACCATTGTTGAGCTGATTTGACATATTTAGCAACAGGATAAAGAGCCTCCATCCTTGACAGTGCAGTTTTTGGCAGAAATTGCGTAGCAGCAATTGCAATCAGTGGAGAAGGATAGATGAGCTAGATCTTGAGCTTCTAGCTTGAGGATCTAGTGAAGGGATCATACCTTCTTGCATAGATCGGATTGTACATCATATTGAAGTCATCATTCATCAGATTATGCTTCAGATATGCATACCCAACAGTGTATATGTGAAGCCCTTAGAGGGTGATTTTCCTAAATTTCTAGATCTGAAAATCCATTTCTGGGCTATCTTGGGTATCCATCATAGAGCTCAGATCTACATTTTCATCATCATCGGAGATACAAAAATGCCTAGATATAACTTTACATTTTTCTGGCATTTGTAGTCCCAAGTGTTGCAGTAGGGACAACACAAATTTCCTTCCAGCAGTCCAACAGTTACGCGATCCCTCTTGTGGGTTCATTTCAGGGTCATTCTAGGCCATCTCTTTGGCTTGAGTGTCTCATATTTTGAGCAGTGTTGTACTCGTTTATCCACCTCCTACATAATAAAATGGCTCAGTTATTCTGTACATTTTGATGGTGTATTTAGATTTATTGTTTACTTTGATGCAATTTTTATATTTGTTTTAGTATTAATGCATTCACCCTTTGGGATATTATGGTGGTATCAGAGCATGATCTTTGGCTCAGCTTGTGGGAACTTCATCTTTTGCATAAAAAGAAGAAGTAGATAGTAGAGATCTATCATGAAGGAGGATTAGAAATTTTCCACTCTTCTCTTTAGATCCCTGCAAGATCTCTCCAAGGAGGTCAATCAAATGAAGAGAGAAAGGCAAAGGAAGGATCCAAGAAGATTTGAGGAGGAAGGTCCAAGAACTTCCTATTAGCATGAGAAGCAACTAGAGAAGCAAAAAGCTTCACATCATTCTACTAGATCCAATTTCTTTGATAAGAGAGAGGAATGGTATAAATATGAAGGATACTTGGGGCATGAGACCTTAAGTAAATATCTGTTCGAGTACAAAGCACAACCTAGAGATCTGAAGGAGAATCTCTCTCTCCAACAGTTCTTTCAACTCAAAGAAGAAAGGAGATCCCAAAGTAGCAATAGAAGAAAAATGCATAGATTCTTCTTGTTTACATTTGATGGATCTTCCACAAGTACATTAAGGGATTGGAGGGAAGAATTAGATGCATTCTTTCTGTAATATCTTGTAGCAGAAAGAGAGGCTGTGGAGATTGCAGTGCTGCACCTAGGAGGTGAAGCAAGAGATTGGTGGTTTAGTCACTTGTCACACATGAGAGTGTATGCTTATGTAGATTTATTCTAATACTGAAGAAGAATTTTGGTAGAAAGAAACTGCATACATCTCACATAGTGACATCTCCCATCATTGAGGATATAGTACATGAATAGCCCAAGGAAGATTTCCTCATTATCACTCAGGAGGAGGAGCCTCTACCACCACCACAAGCTGCAGCTGTACTTACATCAAAAGGAGGATCACATGCATATTTGAAAGATGGTCTTGAGTTCTTGACATTTGGAGCCCCATGCATGATTCATGAGATGCATGATGAGGAGGAGAAAAATACCAATGATGGTGCAATTGAAGAGGTGCAACCATCATCATTACTAGAAGTTGGAGAGACTATTTCACTAGTTGGAGGAACTCTTGTGGATGTGCAAGATGTTCCAAAGATTCATCTTATCCAAGGTTTTCACATACTTTCATCTCATACTATTTTAGTACCTCATATTTGTGAGGCCATGCCATCAGGGCATGTGCATAACCAAGGATTAGAACACCTTGCTGATTTGGAGAAGAAAATTATCACTGCACAGAGGACCCTTGATTTGATCTATTGTGGTCTTGTGTTTTGATATATTGGCTAACCAAAAGACAAGGCAACATCAGAACCAATCTTTAGAGTTCCAGGATCTAGTCCTCTTGTTCTCAGAGAGGGATCTCTCAAAATGTTTGCAAAGATATGTCTTGTTTGCTTTTAAGTATTTATTTTAGACTAGTTATTAAGTGCAGGTGTTTGTTTGGTTGGATTGGCACAACAGAAGATGAAAGGTATAGGTAGTATAGATAGAAAGAAAAAGTGTCAGTTTCATTGGGAAATGGAGTCAAAATGAGGTTGGTAACAGGCTCATAAGTGGATATGGGATATCAAAGGGAAAATCTAACTTGGCCACAGGATCCTTTGGTTTTTGTGAATGAGATGGACATTAATGATTTGAAAAGAGAGTTTGAATTCTCAACAAAGGGAACTTAAAAATATAACTTGAACATAAAGAGGTATTTGATATATAGGGCCAACCATGAATTCTACAAACCACACTTTAAGCAAATGATTACTTTAAGACAACTTTTAAAATGAAATCTAAGATTTGGGAGCACATCCTATTTCCTCAAAGATTTTATTTCTAAGGAGTTAGAAAACATGAAAGATTCACTAATAATTGCAGTCATAGAAGAGGGAACACCTAACACATATATGATTACAACTATAAAGACCTTTAAAACAGTTATTTAAGCAGGGACAAAGGGTATGATCGAAACAGACCCCCTTGGCTAACTATAAACAATGGTACTTCAAAGGGAGACTTCAAAAACAGTTTTCAAGTGGCAGTGGACAAGCAGGGAAAACCATAAATCATGCTGGAACCAACTATTTGAACTATTAGAGAAATAAACAAGCATGAGGACTAAAGAGAAAGATTAAAGACTCTAAAATACCTCAGCAGAAGAAAACATAAAACAATGAAGGATAAACAGGTCTAAGGTGCTTCCAGGAGTCATTTCTTAGCCTAAAATTTTCATCCTACTGTTGTAAGAATTTATGAAACATAATGAAAACAGGAAAAACACCAGACAATTCAGAATACATCACCAACAACCAATCTCAGGGATCCAATGATCGAGCCTTCTCAAGAACAAGCATGTCACAACATCATCAAGCTTCCAAGACTTCAATTTCTTCTTCAAACTTCAACAGACTATGTATTATTTCAAAGATTTTCAGTGTTACAACTAGTGACCAACCAACCCTTTAAAATATGCTCCTCAAGGAGATTTTATAAGGAAATGAGGAGGTGTAAGAGTTCCTAGCGTTGAAGTGTAATTAATTCTGTACTAAATGCAAATCCTAGCCTTGAAAACCATGCAAGGCATAAGGCAAGAAAGCATTGAATTATAACTCTCTTTCATTTTTTTTATTTCTGCTTTTTAGTCTTAGTGGGCAACAGATTGACTTTAAGGCACTTTCTTATCTTTGCAATAACTTCTACTGATAGTTTGGGATATTTGTTTTTCTTGTAATAACTGTTCAGCTGTCTTTGGCCTTAATGTTTTGGACTGAGATTTGATCTGGGTATTCCCTTGAGGTAGAGAGGTTGTAGGTGGAAATTTTGGTAGCTGGGGATTCAATTTATCCCCCCTGATGTGGCATTCGAGGTCTTTTGGATTTGATTTGTGGATTAGGCCTTTGATTCTAGAGTTTATGCCTTGATCCTTTCAAGCTTTGATTAACATCTTTAAACCTTTGATTATGCTCTGATATTTATCTTGACACTGATATTCCTTCATTTAATTAACTTTGAATGTGTTTGTTGTTACAGGTGCGCAAAGGGTTTGTTGGAATTTTTGTTCAGGAAACCGATAATCATGACTTATCGATTTCCCAAAAAACGTGTAATTAGAACTCACAAACCCCTTGAAATTGTGCCAAAGTCCATAAGGATTGTCATCCTTAGCCAATAACACTGTAATCATCTGTAGGAGGACTTTACCCTAATGTTCATTAAACCTACATAAAAACAAACAAACATTATTTAAATCCTGCGAAATTTGGTTTAGAACTTCTTAGGAGGGTTCATGGAAGCATTTAGGAGCTGTGAGGATGGCGATTGTAGCAGAAAATTGGAAAGGAAACCCTGGCAGAGTAGCCAACTAGGTGAAAATGGAGGTTTGGGCGTGATGGCGAACATGAGCCATTGGATTAGGTGAATCAACGTTCGAGATTAATTGGTGAAACATTTCGGGAGTAAGTTAGGTGGAACATGAATGGGGTGAGATTAAATCAGGACCGTCCGATCTCAGAGATCGACGGCTGGGATTAAAAATGAAAGTGATGCTGCAGAGGGCAGTAGTATGGTGGAAAACCGAGGGTGGTTTTCACAAAATAAAATGGGAGGAGGTGGTTTTGCAGAAAAAAATGCGATTCCATACAAAGTCTGACGCGTGTCCCTTCCAATACCACCCATTTCGCAGAATTTTTTATCGTTAACCTTTGGGCACAAAAAATTTGCGATATGCCGTCACAACCATTGGATTGGAGTCTCCAGATCCAATGATGTGGAATGAGCGCGATGAGGGATAAGAAGCATGGTCGGGGAAAGTAGTGGGGCCTACGATAACATTGTTGCTTTTTCACGTAGCGGATAGGTGTTGGTTTATCGGGTTAAGTCCCGATCGTCGGATCTTTTTGATGGACAGTTAGGATTAAAAGAGGGATCAGATATATGGATAGAGGAAATGATAAGGTAGGATGGATGGGCAGGATGGATGGGCAGAAGGATGGGGCCCGATGGCTGTTGATCCGTAGAGATCAAAGGTCCATATTTATTTTAACCTTAATGTCGGGGAATTGAAAAAATAAAAGGAAATAAGGTTTCAGAAAGGATTTTTTGGCCTTTAAGCGCCCGATTGCGAGGCTTTAGGACATATGGAGGAAGGGTTGAAGGGTATAAGCCCTCAGGGGCTTAAGCTATGTTGTGGCCAGCAACAACCCCCCTTCTTATTTAGTATTATCACTACTACTAAATAAGTGGGGACCCTTAGTCAAAAAATTTAAAAATCGATTAGTGCTTGTATTTCTTTTTTTCAATAAAACTTACTATCATAAACTTAGGAGAATACCCCTTGAACAATCTAAAAAAGCTTAATTTTGATGATAAGGTAGGATAAAATCATTCCTTAAGAAATATTGCATCGCAAAAAAGGTAATGGATACCTCCTTACAAGCGGAATTCTAAGATTGCGAGATCGCGATGCGAAACTACGCACTAAAAACATTCATCGCGTCGCATGCCTCAAATATCACTTACACTGAAGAACCTCAAACCGCCGATATGCGATGGCACATATCTGAAATCGAATTTCGCAGAAAATACATTAACGGTTGATTTTTATATGCTATGCTCCAGCGATTCCGCGAGATTGCGATTTTGTGATTCCATGATATTGCGATCTGCGATACTGCGATCTGCGATATTGCAAAGAAAATTGTAGATCGCCTTATTGCAGATCTTTAGGGCTCGTTGTACGAAAAATATTTTTCCATAAATAGAGACCCGGTTATGTTCTTTAATGTTAATCAATGAGTTCGTTGCCAATCATTAATGAAATATGGTTTTGTTCTGATTGAAGAGCCATTTCACGTAAGGTGGTATATTTTATATGTCTTCAGCATTTAAAAGCTTTCTCGTCACCTTTTTCTCATCATTATTCTCACCTCATTTGTAAACTGCAGGAACAAAGAAAAGAAAGCTATACAAAGCAGTGTTCAGGATATTATGGGAAAGAAAGACAAGGCTCCGAGTTCTAAAGACAAAGAAATGATGCCCTTGTATATAGACATCGCCTGTAATAAATATGCTGGTATTACTACTTGGGAGGGCATGTATAGTCTACTTGAGGAAGAAAATCCCAGAGTGATAGAGGTTACAGCTACTGCAGGCTCACATAGGTCTTTTGAGGCGTCTATTACAGAGCTAGCTTGCTCGTTCTTGCACCGGATAGCGGCGAGGCCCAAAATTCTTCCATACACAGACATGGTTAAATGGGTATTGGACAATGCTGACATCACAAATAGACAATTTAAGACTTACGGTCAAGGACTCATTGGCTCATTCACTCCAAAATATTTGATACTCATGTATCATTTACCAGAGCCACATGCAACTTATAACAAACAGTTCATGGAGAAGTTTGCTAAAGAAAATGAAAACCTGGCAAAATGCACCACGGACTAGTCAAGGAGGGACGAACCACTAAAAAAGGATAAACATGGTATGTATAGTATTGGTTCTCTCACCTCCCCGTATTGCTTTGCTGCTGCTATGCTCTGTATACTTTTTGGAAAGCCAGACATTAATAAATTTTCATCTGAATGGTTACCATTATTGGATGCCGCCGTTAATGCTACTGTTGTGGATTGGGCTAAGATATTATCTGACAACTTAGCCACAACCATTTTAAATTAATGGTCTAAAATAACTGTTTGTCAGAGAATTTATCCCCATTTTTACTTATCTGCATATGTGATGGATGCAATCTGTTATATTTCCAAGTTTCCTTTAATGGGTTGGAAATGGATGACTCAATACCCCTTACCAATTCATATTTATCACAAAGAATTGTGGGATTCCAAGTTCACTCTGTATTTTTACAAGATTTGTCATGGAATTATGTTTCCCCTACACAAAATGTTATATGATAAAGATGCTCCAAGATTTTCTCCTGAAGCAGAGGTAGATATAATCCTTGTCGCGAGATGGTTCGGAGAATAATTGTTTACATATGTCAGGGTATTCGGAAGTCTCACTTCTCCTCATGTCTTACCTCTATATGTTCCTGATAAACTCATGGCACGAGAAATTGCTTATCAAACCTGCGGAGAAGGAGGTTTTACTAAAGATTTGAAGGAAAAAAAGAAGGCTATTTGGCCACAATTTCCTGTGGCCTGTAGGGTATTTTCACTATTTGATGTAGGCCATGCATTCAAAGAAGTAAACAACATAACATGTCTACGATTGTTCAAGTTTCCAAGAAGACCGTTTGACCCTTATGATATTGCTAAAAATTTCACTACTACAGTTAAAGTAAATGTGTTTTCTAAAGAAGATGATCTTTTTGATGACATGTTCCAATAGAAAGGGACACTTAAAGAGGTTCTACATTCGACTCAAATTCAATTTCCTCCAGCATAATTTCAAGAGTTCAAGATATACAGGGAAAGGAGGTTAGCTACTATCCCTTTGGATAAATTACGCTTGGAACCCATGAGGGAACCAACTCCTAGTATTAGTCTCAGTGGAAGTTTAGGCAGAGACAGATCTAAATCTAAGTCCAGGAGAGAAACGTCAGAACACTCTAAGAGGTCTGAAAGTGACCATGATAAAAGTGAAGGGTTAGTAAAGGATACTGCCTAGTCAAAGGAGCTCTCACAGCAACAAGTTTTGACCTCTTCACAGAAAGATCCTCCCCCTCTCATCATCCAGCCACCATCGGTCAGAACCGAGCTAGATAAAGAATGGGAGACATTCAGTGATTTAATCAATATTGAAGGACAGAGCACAAAGACACCAGTGAGTAATGTATGGGAAATAAAATATATAGTCACAGAAACAATTAGCAATGTCGCAGAAATGGAACATATTCCCATTACCCCATCCTCTGAACTTATGCTCAAAATAGAGGAAATTCCTCCTCTTGATGTATTTTATAGTCCACAACACAAGGCAGTAGTGAGAAGACAAAGAAAGAAAAGGGAATTGGAAAATGTGCTCTCTCATGATGCAGAACAATTAGACATCCTATGGCAAGATCTTACTACTGATCCTACTGAAAATCTCACGAAATTATCTCAGATCGCAGGAGCATATGCCTCTGCAACCATTGATAAAGCATCTGAGGTACAAAAACTACAAAAAGAGAAAGAAAATCAAATACATATTTTGCAGCAACAGCTGCAACAAGCCAATGGCAACAACGAAGCACAGAAATAGCTTGAAAGATTATAGCAGGAATTCCAACAAATGCAGATAGGGTACCAGAATAGTTTGGCTGAAAGAGAAAAACAGTTACAGGTTATACAAGAGGTGCACAAGGATGATCCTAAGCTTATATAATTTATCACAGAATCCATTTCCTTAAATGATCAACTATTGCAGCAACAAGAAACATTGTGCCAAAGAATATCACAGTGGAACTCTTATTGCGAAATAAGCGATAAAATCACTAATCAAGTCGTAGACTTACGACATGATTACGATTTAATTGATAAAAGAGTTACCGAATATTTGGCTTGGAAAGAAATGGAGGAGGGGAAAAGAGTAGGTGCACCAATAATCAATGGCAATCACAAAGAAATGCTCTTTAACAAGTGGGATGCACAAATCAGTAAAGCAGAGCAAGCGGCAGAGGAAGCAACCACAACAGCAAATAGTGTTATTGACTGCATAAATGAAAATTTGCACAGGGAAAATCTGATCTCAGAAACCACTCCAGGGTATCTACCGAAAGCAAAGCAATTGCAGAAAAGCTGGAGACAGAAGGCTCAAGAAAAGGCAGAATCAATCAAAAGATTAACTAAGTTGAATTGGGATTCTTACTCAGCGTATTTGGTGAAACCAAACAGCCAGTGCATGACTCTCAAATGTATCATACATTCTGCCGAGAAGATGGTGCCAGCTCTTTCTGATTCCTTTTTCACAGGACAGTTAAAATCGGAAGTTGGTCAGCTGACTCTTCTCAAACAAATGCTGAACACTTGTGATTTCAAGGAACAAATACACAAATAGTTAGTTGTTAGTTTTAATTTTAGATTCAGTGTTAGTATTAATTTTGCTTTATTTTTTGCTTGAAATGAGGACAACCATTTAAACTGTATCCTACATTTTTGTAATAGATTATTTTTAGATTTAGTTAGTAGTATTTAAACCCTTCTCATGAATTTAGAGAAGGGTCCTGAAATTTGTCAAAAACTTATCCTCAAAAAATGCACTTTTGTACCCTCCAAGGAGGTTTTGATGAATGAATGGAACAGGATTTATTGATATATGCATTTAATATCTACTACTGATGTTGCACTTTTGTACTCTTAGTGGATGTTGGACTAAGAAGAGATAAGTCATTATTGCTTGAAGCTCATGAGTAGAATTAGTTATAAATGGTACTTTTATCTCTTAACTATTTTTGCCTTTGTGTTAAAGTGATATTCATGTTTAGATGTTTATATATTGATGCTTGAATGCTTAAGTTATCATTTGGCACTTCTGTACGGTGATAGCTATTTATTTATGCTTAATATATGAGTAGCTTATTATGCGATATGTTTTTCACAACTGTTTTTTCTAACTTTTTATATGAAGTGGCTTATCTCTATTGAATTCTTTTCTCATAATAGTTGAATGATCTTTATTACCAATTATTATTTGAAATCATTTTATATCGCATAATAGAAAGATTACATCCCGGGTTAGTGTAGAATTAGATATTTCTATTTATTAGAATACAATTGCATGTTATTGGATTAGAGTTAGAATAAAAGCATTTCACTTAGGAACTTTTAGAAAGGAAATATCAATTTTCAACACACACACACATATTGGGAAACTAGTCCCATATCCCTAGTCCGACCCACTATACCAAATGGAAAAGGAGCTGCTAACCAAGGTTCGAACCAGGTGGGTATCCCCCTTGTTGTAGACCTGATTGTCGGGGCTTCAACAGATTATTATAGCGCATTAGACTGTTTTTAGGCCAAAAACAAAGGTTTTTAAAGCCAAAACAGGGTTCCAATAGATGAGAGAAGGGTTTTTAAACCAAATGAAAGGGGAACATAAGGTTTAAAAATGATTTTGGAATGGTTTAGAAGTCAAATGAAGGTATTTATGTATGAATATGGAGAATGAAATGGAGAAGTGTAATGAGGGAAAAATGAAGCTTCTTCAAGTAGTTTTTCTCTTGGTAAATCAACAGGTACTTGAGGACTTATAGTGAAACAACAGTGAAGATTAATTCAAAGGATAAAGAACATCATAAGAATTCAAAAATATGATAGGTTTTCAAAGGAAACTATCTCTTGAAGGCTTGAAGACAATGTCTAGCCACCTCTTCATATAACAAAATTTATAGGTGGCTAACAGTGGCTCCACTTGGGGAGTACAGCTGGTTCTTTAGGTGTCCAGAACCTCAGCTATTGATCTCTAGCTTGCAGTAAACCAATGCCTTATCCATTGGGTAGCAAATTTTCTTTCCTTTTGGTTGATCTGTCTTTGATTTGATAACCTCTGCAGAAATTTTGAAACAATGGAATTCTATCAAAACAACATCTCTACCTACCCATTCCTAATGATCCTAACATTTTTTCTTCTTTCAGAGTGCATTTGGACTAGCAAACTCTCTTCATCAACATTTTATTCTTTTGAAAAACAGGAAACTAATCTATTTATGTTCTTATTTCTCCATGAGTTTAGATTAAGCAGTTGAACTCATAAGTTTCTCTACCTAACTACTATCTGTCAAGATTAGACTGTCTGACAGACCTTTACTCTCTAAATTCTAAAATAGGAAATTTAAAAGCAGCCAAGCCAAGATTAAGCAATTTGACTTGCTGCAGATCTATGGCATAAAAGCAAGCTGCACATAGATTTTATTTGCAGAAAGGTAAAGCAAAATTGTGAAGGCTTAAGATTTGAAAACTAAAACATCCTTCATTATTTCTTCAACTCTGTTTTGAATTTGTTTGAGCTGTGTTTTTTCTCTTATCTGGTTCAAGTTTTGAGCATATTAGAACCAATTTTTTTTTCTATCTTTGGCTCAAGATTTAATCTAATTTAGAGCCATTCTTCTTTTGAGATTCATAGGTTTAGATATTGAATTTGTTTGAACCTTTGTTTCCTCTATCCTAATCTACCTTACTGATAATCCAAGATTGTGCTATTTGGCTGATCTAATTCACTAACCTATCAGCAGTAAATTGAAAAGCTAATTAGTCATGATTAGGTTGTATGACTATCAGAATTGTGTTTTTAGGAGTGGCATTTAAGCCTGCACACTTTCAGACTTTGTCTTTCTTTTTTGGTATGGGGATGTACCTTTCTTGTTTTTATCTGCTCTCTTTTCTTTTATATTGTTTTGTATTTTTATTTTTATAACTTTGAATGCAATGTTCAGACAATGATAATTTACAATGGAAAGTAAAAAGCTTTGAAACTCATGACTCTTGAAAGAAGTAATGCTTGAGCGTCCTACCATTGACAAGACCTCCATATAGATCTTCTCCACTCAACTCTTTCAATAAAAATGCATTATGACCCCTCTCAGCATGAATAATATAGGGTCCTTTCCATAGGTTCTCAAACTTGCCATGTTTTCCCTTTTCTTCCCTTCTTGAATCCCATTTGAGAACCACATTTCCAACTTGGAAATTGTTTGCCTTAGTCCTTTAATCAAATAGTTTCTTGATATTTTCTTGGACTAGTTGTGTTCATTCATAGACTTGTTCTCTGGACTGCTGTAAGTGAATTGTTTGGTTGATTCTTCTCTACATATCATTTTCTTCAGTTTTCACTTCTTGAAGGAGTTTCATGACTAGAACTCCTAATGATGTTGGGAAGACTGCATCCATGCCATAGACCAGCTGATAGGGGGACATATTTATTGACTTCTTTGTAGTTAATCTATCAGCCCATAAGGCATGAACCAACTTACTGTACCATGATTTTTTATTCTGCTCCAATAGATTTTTGATGATATTGATGAGGCTTTTGTTGGAGGATTCATCTAATCAATTCCATTGGGGATAAGAGGTAGTAGAATGGCGCAAGGTGATGTGGTATTTGTAACAGAAATCAACCATTCTTTTATACTTGAAGGCAGTAGCATTATCTGTGATGATTTTTCTAGGACAACCAAATCCAGATAGGATGTTTGTTTCAAGGAACTTAATAATGACAGAGTCAATAGCATTCCTAGATGGTATGGCCTCTATCCACTTGGTAAAATAATCAGTGGTAGTGAGGATCCACTTATGCTGGGTTGATGAAGATGGGTGAATTTCCCCAACAAAGTCCAAGCCCCATTGTTGAAAATGTGCCTCAACAATGATGGGATGTAAGGGTAAGGGAAGGCACTTTCTTTTTGCCATAAAAAAATTGACACTTATTTCACGACATGATTAAATTTTGAGTGTCTGGGAAAAGGGTGGGCCAATAGTAACCAAATCTGAGGATTTTTTTTTCTGTGGTCTTCCAGTAGAGGTGTCCTCCACATCCTCCTTCATGCAACTCATGCATCATTTTTCTTGCATCATCCTCAAGTAAACATTTAAGCAAAATTCCAATAGCATTTTTCCAATATAATACCCCATCTAATATGCAATAATTCAAAGCCTTCTATTTCAAAAATATAGCTTTAGTTTTAGACAAAGAAGGAGGGGCATTTAGATATAAAAGCACATAAATGATGTCAGTATACCAAGGAGAATTTAAAAATGTTTCTTCAATGAAAGGAGCAGTAAATTCTTCTATTTCTTCCAACACATCTGCCATATTCATATCTAGTGCTTGGAAGTTTGACTCAGCCATGAGTTTTGCTAATCCCTGCCCTTTAAATAGTTTGGTGGGCCTGATTTCTAAGTCATATTCAAGAATAGTAGCAATCCATTTCCCCCTTTTACCATCAGGTACTTGACTTAGAATATCCTTGACAACAGTATGTGGAACAAAAGCAATTATGTGAGAGTTTAAAATATAGACTCTAAAGTCTTTTAATGCTTTCACTAATGCTAGGGCTTGCTTCTCCATGATGTTATATTTGAGAGGAGCATCTCTTAAGGCCCTACTAAAAAAGGATATTGGTTGTTCTTTCCCCAAATCATTCTTTTGAAGTAATACTGCAGCTATTGTATGTTCTAATGCAAAAGAAAATATATAAAAGTCTTTGGTGAAATCTAGACTAATCAAGACTGGTGTTTGAGTGAGAGCTTGTTTAACTAGTTTAAATGATTATTTAGCTTGTGTAGTCCATTTCACACCTACCTATTTTTTAAGCATGTTTGTTATGTTTCTTAATAGCTTAGCAAGGTTGCGGATAAAACTCCTCAAAAAATTAATATTTCAAATGAAAGATTGTAATTCTTTGAGGCTTCTTGGATGGCTGATTTTCAATATGCCATCAATCCTTTTAGGGTCTACTTTGATTCCCTCTTCTGAAATTATTTGACCAAGAATTTTACCTTTTTAGAGACCAAAGAGTGTCTTTTTGGGGTTCAAATATAAGCCAAATTTCCTACATTTCTCAAAAACTTTTCTTAAATGAATCAAATGTTCTTCATCAGTTTTAGAGAAAACAGTTATGTCATCAAGGTAAATGATTATAAAATAGCCAATATCTTCTGAGAAGGCTATTTCCATGGCCTTTTGGAAGGTGGCCCTTGCAGTCATCAAACCAAATGGCATTTTGACATACATAAAGTTGCCCCAAGGTGTAGTAAAAGCAGTTTTGTGTTGATCACTTTGGAGCACTAACACCTGGTTGTAACCTAAGAACCCATCCAATAGTGATATTATTTTAGACCCAAGTACCCTTTGAATTATATGGTCCATCTTAGGCAAGGGGTAGTTGTCTTTCAGGGAGGATTTATTTAGATTTCTAAAGTCAATGCAGAGCCTCATTTCCCCTGTCTTCTTCCTAATAGAAACTAGGTTTGACACCCATTCTGAATATCTAAGGGATACTATAATCCCAACATCATACATTTTTTCAATTTCTTTCTTGACTAAAGGTAATAAAATAGGGTTTATTCTCCTTAGTTTTTGTTTGAAAGGTTTCTGATTTTCCTTAAGAGGAATTTTGTGTTGAATGATGCTAGTGTCATAAGATTTCAGATCTTTGTATCCCCAAGCAAACGAATCTCTAAATTCTTTGAACAACTCTATGTATTGCAGTTTTATATGAGCTGGGAGTGTGCTAGATAGTTTGATCATCTTGGGTTCTGCTAGGTTGCCTATGTTATGTTCTTCTACATCTGTTTCCATAGGCTCCGTTCTTGGTTCTTTGGCTACATCATTAAAGTCAAAAATTTGTTCTAAAGGTGTGAGACCTCTTGGAATTGTATCATTCTTGCATTGTAAAACTTCCAAGTCTTTCTGGTCTGCGTTGTCAATAAATTTTGCTTCAAAAATATTCTCACAATGATTTATATCAGCAGAATATGTCATTTCTGTTTCTGGGATTTGTTCATTGTCCAAACAGTTTTCATGGCTGGTTTCTAATGCTGGTATGGAAAAATCATTTTCTGATTTAGGAAATCATCTATGTGTTTGTCAGTGTGAAACACTTGCCAATGGTCCTCATTGTCAGGCACTGCAGGCCTGTTTTTGTCCTTTATGTTAAGGTGTTCATTTATCTGAGGTAGTTGGCAATTGCTGGCATTGAAGGCAAGTTCATTTGCTAGATGATTTTGTGCTCTTGGAATGAAAATGATTTCATATCTTTCAAAGGTATTTAATAAATCAAGGGCAGCATTTTGATATTCTCTAAGTCTTGGGTTTTTAGCTGAATATTCTCCTTTGATTTGTCTAATGATGAGTTCAGAATCTCCTAGGACTGATATTTTCTGGGCTTCTAGTTGTTTAAGCAACTGCAAGCCAAGGAGCAGGGCTTCATATTCAGCAATGTTATTGATGCATGGAAAGTCGAATTTATATGAATAAGCTTGATTTGTATTGTGAATCCATACACCTACCCCTACACTTGTTTTATTACAAGACCCATTAAAGTTTATTATCCAAAGTATTTCTGTCTCATCTTTATTTTCTTGTTGCTGATGATTACTACTGTTTTGTATCTGAGTTGGTGGTAGCTTAGATTGTTCTGGTTAACTAATCTCTTCTTTATTTTCCTTTTCTTGTTGAGTGATTTCATCTTCATTGTATAAGATAAAGGAATCTAAACTTGATTGAATGGAATATATTGGAGAGTTGTTTGGTTTATCGATGTTGCTCATCATGTATTTCATGTGGGATTCCCTATATAATCTTCTATTTTTGTTAAATACTAGGATGGTGGCATAAGACATGTCCATTTGAAGGCTCCCCTGAAGTTTGGCTCCCCATGATCTTGATAAAAGAATGCCATATTTTGGGGGAATGTCAACTACCACTATGTCCATTACTACACTTTTAGTAGGGATCTGAGATAAGTTTACATATAAATCTTTGATTAAACCCAAGCATTTGACTATGCTTGAATCAAAGAAATACAAATCCTTGTATGTTTAGTAATTTCTAAACCTAAGCTTTCCATTACTACTTTTGGCATAAGATTATGTGAAGCTCTAGAGTCTAACATGTCATTGTGTAATATCCTATCATGTATATTCAAACTGACATAGAAGGGAGGGACAAATCCTCCCTGGTATTTTCCTTCAACTTCTGGACCAAACAACAACTCAGGTTTGTCATCTATCAAGTTTAACGTATCAGTGTCACTTCCTAAGTTCAAAGCTTTCAAAACTTGGTTTTTGTACACTTCTTGGGTCACTAGTTCAGCAAGAGGTATGGTAATTTTTTTCTTTGTAATCTCTCCCTCAAGGCTGAACGGAACTATTGATTTTGTTATATTTACATCTATTTTTTCAATTGAATTCCTTTCAGCAATTCTGATTTGCTAAAATTTGTTTGGACTTCTATGTGGGAAAATTTGGTTAGGGCCACTAGCTTAAGTGCTAGGGCTGCTTTGTTCAACATTTGGCTGGCTGCTTTTCTCTTTGTTTAAATTTGTTTTCTTAGCCAAAATGTTGGGTTTCTCTACTGTTTTCTTAGGTTGATTTTCTGCATTTTTCCTAACAGTAGTACTAGTGATTTTGTCATTTGAAATATCTATGTTCCCTCTACTCCTAAGATCATATTGTTTGTGCACCTCCTTGATTGCATTTTCAAATCCCAATCTATAATCATCAGAATCCTCATATGTATCTTCATTTTGTTTTGGGGAGAAGAAACCTTGTTCTTCTTCAGTGAGGTAAAAATCATCCCCACTGTCTGATCCAATCAAGTTTACATGATTTTCTCCCAACCTTTCAATCTCCCTTTCTTCCTCTTGATCTACATAGTTTTGTTGGAAGGGAGGTCTAATTTGTTGGTCATTGTCTCTCTACCTATCTTAATTAGGGTATCTTCTCATATTTTTGTTTCTATTTCTGTTTTGGTTTTCTCTAGGAGGCACTCTATCATTCAGATTTATATTTTCAAGCATCCTCTCCATTATGTTTACTAATTTATCAATTTTAGTATCTGATACTGAGGTTGATGGCATTGTATCGTCCCTGTATGTAACTCTTTTCTCTGCCCTCAACCTATCTGTTTTTTCAATTAGATTTTCCTCCACACTCATGGCTCCCCTCTGCATATCTTCTAAAGTTGAGGGGTCTCTTTCTCTTAGTTGATAGGCCATTTCTGGGTCAAATCCTTCTGGGAATTTAGCCAAGGCTAAGCCTAGTGGAGGTTTCATGTCTGGAGGAAGTGCATTATACACACTATTGAATCTAGTGCAGTAATCATGGCCACTTTTCCCAGTATTTATTTTGAGATTAGTATAGTCTGAAAGGATTTGGAGGGGGTTTTTTCTGATTTCCCATTTTTTTTATGAATGTTTGATATAGAGAAGAAAGATCATTTATGCTGTGAGGAGCTAATTTTTTAAACCATTTCTTGACTTCTCCTCCTAAACTTTGAGAAAAAATTCTCATTTTAATAGTCTCTTCTTCATATCCATGTAATCAAAGGCATCATTCATTTTATCTACATGCTGTTGGGTAGTAGTAGGTTCATTTCCAGTTAAATAAGGAATTTTGGATTGGTAATCATTTGGTAAGGGATCCATGGGTTGTGGGAACACTAGTGGAGCATACCATGTTGCCATGGCTGGAAGGAAAGGTGGATTTACAAGGGGTGAACTGACAAGAGGGAAAGTGGGCTGAAATGGAGTGTTTTGGACAGTGGTGGTATGGATTGGAGTGGAAGAAACACTCGGGACAACAAACTGATGATGGGCAAATTTGTTATGAAAGGAGCTGAAATGATGGAAAAGCTGATAATAAAGTTGGTAGAAGGTGAGGCTTCTCTGCTAAAGCTTTGTTGTAAATCTATGGTTTCAAAATAAGCTTGGTTTAAATCACTCTGAGACTTATTTCTAAAGAGGTTCTTTGTGAAAGATAAGTCAAAGTGAGGATCTTCTAAAACTATAAGATTTTTAGGGACAGATCTTATTCTTGGAATGGTTCTAATAGTAGTTGGTTTTCCAGGTCTAGAAGTTTGCCACAAAATCCTCTCTGGATTGTCAACCATGGTAGGGGGATTTGGATCTGGATGGGATCTAGTGTTGATCCTATGTGAAGCCAGACTGCTTCTTCAAAAATGAGAGAGGCTGAAGTTTTTTTAGGGATTGTTTTGAAAATTTTTCCTCTCACAATGTCTATTCTAGTATGGGACTAGGCTTCTAAAATTCCTCAAGGATAGTTAACATAGTCCTAAAGAGATCTGTAGACCTAGATGAGTAATAAGCCTACTGGGGCCAATGGAGTCGCTAGGTGGAAGCTTTTTAGCTTTAGTGAAGGTAAAATGTTTTATGGTTCCACCACCATGTTTATTATGAAGCCAATCTGAAATATTTTTGGATTTTTTATATTTCTATGGTTATGATATTGTCCTATATCTGACTTCAACACTTAGCTAAGGTGCTAAAACAAACAGATTCTACTCTATGGCACACTAACTGATTTTCTTAGAGATTTGTAGGACTAAAGAGTTTATAATATTTTGCTAGGCTATCATAGATTCAATAGGTCCCACCGTGATCGCCATTATGTTGTGGTCCTGTGTTTTGATAGACTGGATAACCAAAAGACAAGGCAACATCAGAACCAATATTTAGAGTTCTAGGATCTAGTCCTCCTATTCTCAGAGAGGGATCTCTCAAATTGTTTGCAAATATATGTCTTGTTTGCTTTTAAGTATTGATTTTAGACTAGTTATTAAGTGAAGGTGTTTGTTTGGTTTGTTTGTTTGTTTGGTTGGATTGGCACAACAGAAGATGAAAGGTATAGGTAGTATAGATAGAAAGAAAAAGTGTCAGTTTAATTGGGAAATAGAGTCAAAATGAAATTGGTAAAAGGCTCGTAAGTGGATATGGGATATCAAAGGGAAAATCTAACTTGCCCACATGATCCTTTAGTTTTTGTGAATGAGATGGACATTAATGATTTGAAAAGAGAGTTTGAATTCTCGACAAAGGGAACTTAAAAACATAACTTGAACATAAAGAGGTATTTGATAGATAGGGCTAACCATGAATTCTACAAACCACACTTTAAGCAAATGATGAATTTAAGACAAATTTTAAAATGAAATCTAAGACTCGGGAGCACATCTTATTTCCTCAAATATTTTATTTCAAAGGAGTTTGAAAACATAAAAGATTCACTGATAATTGCAGTCATAGAAGAGGGAACACTTAACACATCTATGATTACAACTATAAAGACCTTTAAAACAATTATTTAAGTAGGGACAAAGGGTATGATCGAAACAAACCTCCTTGGCTAACTATAAACAATGGTACTTCAAAGGGAGACTTCAAAAATAGTTTTCAAGTGGCAGCGGACAAGCAGGGAAAACCATAAATCATGCTGGAACCAACTAATTGAACTATTAGAGAAATAAACAAGCATGAGGACTAAAGAGAAAGATTAAAGACTCTAAAATACATCAGCAGAAGAAAACATAAAATAGTGAAGGATAAACAGGTCTAAGGTGCTTCCAGGAGTCATTTCTTAGCCTAAAATTTTCATCCTACTGTAGTAAGAATTTATGAAACATAATGAAAACAGGAAAAACAACAGACAGTTCAGAATACATCAACAACAGCCAAGCTCAGGGATCCAATGATAGAGCCTTCTCAAGAACAAGCATGTCACAACATCATCAAGCTTCCAAGACTTCAATTTCTTCTTCAAACTTCAACAAACTATGTATTATTTCAAAGAGTTTCAGTGTTACAACTAGTGACCAACCAACGCTTTACAATGTGCTCCTCAAGGAGATTTTATAAGAAAATGAGGAGGTGGAAGATTTCCTAGGGTTGAAGCGTAATTAATTCTATACTAAATGCAACTCCTAGCCTTGAAAACCATGCAAGGCATAAGGCAGGAAAGCATTGAATTATAACTCTGTTTCATTTATTTTATTTCCGATTTTTAGGCTTAGTGGGCAACAGATTGACTTTAAGGAACTTTCTTATGTTTGCAATAACTTCTACTGACAATTTGGGATATTTGTTTTACTTGTAATAACTGTTCAGATGTCTTTGGCCTTAATGTTTGGGACTGAGATTTGATTTGGGTATTCCTTTTAGGCAGAGAGGTTGCAGGTGGCAATTTTGGTAGCTTGGGATTCAATTTAGCCCCTCTGATGTGGCATTCGAGGTCTTCTGGATTTGATTTGTGGATTAGGCCTTTGATTCTAGAGTTTATGCCTTGATCCTTTCAAGCTTTGATTAAAATATTTAAACCTTTGATTATGCTCTAATCTTCATCTTGACACTGATATTCCTTCATTTAATTAACTTTGACTGTGTTTGTTGTTATAGGTGCGCAGAGGGTTTGTTGGAATTTTTGGTCAGGAAGCCAATAATCATGACTTATCGATTTCCCTGAAAACGTGTAATTGGAAGTCACAAAACCCTTGAAATTGTAGCAAAGGCCATAAGGATCGTCATCCTTAGCTAATAACATTGTAATCATCTGTACGAGAGTTTTAATCTTAATCCTCATTAAACTTGTATAAAAAAAAACAAACATTATTTAAATCCTGCGAAATTTGGTTTAGAATTGCTTAGGAGGGTTCATGGAAGCGTTTAGGAGCTGTGAGGATGGTGATTGCAGCAAAAAATTGGAAAGAAAACCCTGGCAGAGTAGCTAACCAGGTGCAAATGGAGGTTTGGGCGCGGCGAATAGGAGCCTTTGGATTAGTTCAATCAATGCTCGAGATTACTCGGTGAAACATTTCGGGAGTAAGTTAGGTGGAACATGAATGGGGGCAAGATTAAATCAGGACCGTCTGATTTCAGAGATCGATGGTTGGGATTAAAAATGAAAGTGATGTTGCTGAGGGTAGCGGTATGGTAGAAAATCGGGGGTGGTTTTTGCAAAATAAAATGGGGGGAAGTGGTTTTGCAGAAAAAAATGTGATTCCATACAGCGTCTAATGCATGTCCCTTCCAATACCGCCCATTTCGCAAAATTTTTATCATTAACCTTTGGGCGCAAAAAGTTTGTGATATGTTGTCACAACTATTGGCTCAGAGGCTCCAGATCCAACAATGCAGAATGAGCGCGATGAGGGATAAGAAGCATGGTCGGGGAAAGTAGTGGGGCCTATGATGACGTTGTTGCTTTGTCGCGTAACAGATTGGTGTTGGTTTATCGGTTTAAGTCCCAATCGTCGGATATTTTTGATGGACGGTCAGGATTAAAATAGGGATCGGATATATCGATGGAGGAAAAGGTAAGGCAGGATGGATTTGTAGAAGGATGGGGCCCGATGGCTGTTGATTCGCAGAGATCAACAGTCCATATTTATTTTAACCTTAACATCAGGGAATGGAAAAATAAAAAGGAAATAAGGTTTCGGAAAGGGTTTTCTAGCCTTTAAGCGCTCGATTGCGGGGCTTTAGGATGTATGGAGGAAGTGTTGAAGGGTATAAGCACTTTTGGTCTTAAGACTATTATAGCGCATTAGACTGTTTTTAGGCCAAAAACAAAGGTTTTTAAAGCCAAAACAGGGTTCCGATAGATGAGAGAAGGGTTTTTAAACTAAATGAAAGGGGAACATAAGGTTTAAAAATTATTTTGGAATGGTTTAGAAGTCAAATGATGGTCTTTATGGATGAATATGGAGAATGAAATGGAGAAGTGTAATGAGGGAAAAATGGAGCTTCTTCAAGCAGTCTTTCTCTTGGTAAATCAACAGGTACTTGAGGATTTATAGTGAAACAACAGTGAAGGATAAACAGGTCTAAGGTGCTTCCAGGAGTCATTTCTTAGCCTAAACTTTTCATCCTATTGTAGTAAGAATTTATGAAACATAATGAAAACAGGAAAAACAACAGACAGTTTAGAATACATCAACAACAGCCAAGCTCAGGGATCCAATGATAGAGCCTTCTCAAGAACAAGCATGTCACAACATCATCAAGCTTCCAAGACTTCAATTTCTTCTTCAAACTTCAAAAAAGTATGTATTATTTCAAAGAGTTTCAGTGTTACAACTAGTGACCAACCAATGCTTTACAATGTGCTCCTCAAGGAGATTTTATAAGAAAATGAGGAGGTGGAAGATTTCCTAGGGTTGAAGTGTAATTAATTCTATACTAAATGCAACTCCTAGCCTTGAAAACCATGCAAGGCATAAGGCAGGAAAGAATTGAATTATAAATCTGTTTCATCTATTTTATTTCTGATTTTTAGGCTTAGTGGGAAACAGATTGACTTTAAGGAACTTTCTTATCTTTGCAATAACTTCTACTGACAATTTGGGATATTTGTTTTACTTGTAATAACTGTTCAGCTGTCTTTGGCCTTAATGTTTGGGACTGAGATTTGATCTGGGTATTCCTTTTAGGTAGAGAGGTTGCAGGTGGCAATTTTGGTAGCTTGGGATTCAATTTAGCCCCTTTGATGTGGCATTCGAGGTCTTCTGGATTTGATTTGTGGATTAGGCCTTTGATTCTAGAGTTTATGCCTTGATCCTTTCAAGCTTTGATTAAAATATTTAAACCTTTGATTATGCTCTAATATTCATCTTGCCACTGATATTCCTTCATTTAATTAAATCTGACTGTGTTTGTTGTTATAGGTGCGCAGAGGGTTTGTTGGAATTTTTGGTCAGGAAGCCAATAATCATGACTTATCGATTTCCCTGAAAACGTGTAATTGGAACTCACAAACCCCTTGAAATTGTACCAAAGGCCATAAGGATCGTCATCCTTAGCTAATAACACTGTATCATTTGTACGAGGGTTCTAATCTTAATCCTCATTAAACCTGCATAAAAACAAACAAACATTATTTAAATCCTGTGAAATTTGGTTTATAATTGCCTAGGAGGGTTCATGGAAGCGTTTAGGAGCTGTGAGGATGGTGATTGCAGCAAAAAATTGGAAAGAAAACCCTAGCAGAGTAGCTAAATAGGTGCAAATGGAGGTTTGGGTGCGGCGAATAGGAGCCGTTGGATTAGTTCAATCAATGCTCGAGATTACTCGGTCAAACATTTCAGGACTAAGTTAGGTGGAACATGAATGGGGGCAAGATTAAATCAGGACTGTCCGATTTTAGAGATCGATGGTTGGGATTAAAAATGAAAGTGATGCTACTGAGGGCAGCGGTATGGCAGAAAATCGTGGGTGGTTTTCGCAAAATAAAATGGGGGGAAGTGGTTTTGCAGAAAAAAATGCGATTCCATACAGCGTCTAATGCGTGTCCCTTTCAATACCGCCCATTTCGCAAAATTTTTATCATTAAACTTTGCTCGCAAAAAGTTTGCGATATGTCATCACAACTGTTGGCTCGGAGGCTCCAGATCCAATGATGCGGAATGAGCGCGATGAGGGATAAGAAGCATGGTCGGGGAAAGTAGTGGGGCCTACGATGACGTTGTTGCTTTGTCGCGTAGCAGATTGGTGTTGGTTTATCGGTTTAAGTCCCAATCGTCGGATATTTTTGATGGACGGTCAGGATTAAAATAGGGATCAGATATATTGATGGAGGATAAGGTAAGGCAAGATGGATTTGCAGAAGGATGGGGCCCGATGGCTGTTGATTCGCAGAGATCAACAGTACATATTTATTTTAACCTTAACATCAGGGAATGGAAAAATAAAAAGGAAATAAGGTTTCGGAAAGGGTTTTCTGGCCTTTAAGCACTCGATTGCAGGGCTTTAGGATGTATGGAGGAAGTGTTGAAGCGTATAAGCACTTTTGGTCTTAAGACTATTATAGCGCATTAGACTATTTTTAGGCCAAAAACAAAGGTTTTTAAAGCCAAAACAGGGTTCCGATAGATGAGAGAAGGGTTTTTAAACCAAATGAAAGGGGAACATAAGGTTTAAAAATGATTTTGGAATGGTTTAGAAGTCAAATGAAGGTCTTTATGGATGAATATGGAGAATGAAATGGAGAAGTGTAATGAGGGAAAAATGGAGCTTCTTCAAGCAGTCTTTCTCTTGGTAAATCAACAGGTACTTGAGGACTTATAGTGAAACAACAGTGAAGGATAAATAGGTCTAAGGTGCTTCCAGGAGTCATTTCTTAGCCTAAAATTTTCATCCTACTGTAGTAATAATTTATGAAACATAATGAAAACAGGAAAAACAACAGACAGTTCAGAATACATCAACAACAGCCAAGCTCAAGGATCCAATGATAGAGCCTTCTCAAGAACAAGCATGTCACAACATCATCAAGTTTCCAAGACTTCAATTTCTTCTTCAAACTTCAACAAACTATGTATTATTTGAAAGAGTTTCAGTGTTACAACTAGTGACCAACCAACGCTTTACAATGTGCTCTTCAAGGAGATTTTATAAGAAAATGAGGAGGTGGAAGATTTCCTAGGGTTGAAGTGTAATTAATTCTATACTAAATGCAACTCATAGCCTTGAAAACCATGCAAGGCATAAGGCAGGAAAGCGTTGAATTATAACTCTGTTTAATTTATTTTATTTCTGATTTTTAGGCTTAGTGGGCAACAGATTGACTTTAAGGAACTTTCTTATCTTTGCAATAGCTTCTACTGACAATTTGGGATATTTGTTTTACTTGTAATAACTGTTCAGCTGTCTTTGGCCTTAATGTTTGGGACTGAGATTTGATCTGGGTATTCCTTTTAGGCAGAGAGGTTGCAGGTGGCAATTTTGGTAGCTTTGGATTCAATTTAGCCCCTCTGATGTGGCATTCGAGGTCTTCTGGATTTGATTTGTGGATTAGGCCTTTGATTCTAGAGTTTATGCCTTGATCCTTTCAAGCTTCGATTAAAATATTTAAACCTTTGATTATGCTCTAATATTCATCTTGAAACTGATATTCCTTCATTTAATTAACTCTGACTGTGTTTGTTGTTACAGGTGCGCAGAGGGTTTGTTGGAATTTTTGGTCAGGAAGCCAATAATCATGACTTATCGATTTCCCTGAAAACGTGTAATTCGAACTGACAAACCCCTTGAAATTGTACCAAAGGCCATAAGGATCGTCATCCTTAGCTAATAACACTGTAATCATATGTACGAGGGTTTTAATCTTAATCCTCATTAAACCTGCATAAAAACAAACAAACATTATTTAAATCCTGCGAAATTTGGTTTAGAATTGCTTAGGAGGGTTCATGGAAGCGTTTAGGAGCTGTGAGGATGGTGATTGCAGCAAAAAATTGGAAAGAAAACCCTGGGAGAGTAGCTAACTATGTGCAAATGGAGGTTTGGGCGTGGTGAATAGGAGCCGTTGGATTAGTTCAATCAATGCTCGAGATTACTCGGTCAAACATTTCGGGAGTAAGTTAGGTGGAACATGAATGGGGGCAAGATTAAATCAGGACCGTCCGATTTCAGAGATCGATGGTTGGGATTAAAAATGAAAGTGATGCTACTGAGGGCAGCGGTATGGTAGAAAATCGGGGGTGGTTTTCGCAAAATAAAATGTGGGGAAGTGGTTTTGCAGAAAAAAATGCGATTCCATACAGCGTCTAATGCGTGTCCCTTCCAATACCGCCCATTTCGCAAAATTTTTATCATTAACCTTTGGGTGCAAAAAGTTTGCGATATGTCATCACAACCGTTGGCTCGGAGGCTCCAGATCCAACGATGCGGAATGAGCGTGATGAGGGATAAGAAGCATGGTCGGGGAAAGTAGTGGGGCCTACGATGACATTGTTGCTTTGTTGCGTAGCAGATTGGTGTTGGTTTATCGGTTTAAGTCCCAATCGTCGGATCTTTTTGATGGACGGTCAGGATTAAAATAGGGATCAGATATATTGATGGAGGAAAAGGTAAGGCAGGATGGATTTTCACAAGGATGGGGCCCGATGGCTATTGATTCGTAGAGATCAATAGTCCATATTTATTTTAACCTTAACATCAGGGAATGGAAAAATAAAAAGGAAATAAGGTTTTGGAAAGGGTTTTCTGGCCTTTAAGCGCTCGATTGTGGGACTTTAGGATGTATGGAGGAAGTGTTGAAGGGTATAAGCACTTTTGGTCTTAAGACTATTATAGCGCATTAGACTGTTTTTAGGCCAAAAACAAAGGTTTTTAAAGCCAAAACATGGTTCCGATAGATGAGAGAAGGGTTTTTAAACCAAATGAAAGGGGAACATAAGGTTTAAAAATGATTTTGGAATGGTTTAGAAGTCAAATGAAGGTCTTTATGGATGAATATGGAGAATGAAATGGAGAAGTGTAATGAGGGAAAAATGGAGCTTTTTCAAGCAGTATTTCTCTTGGTAAATCAATAGGTACTTGAGGACTTATAGTGAAACAACAGTGAAGATTAATTCAAAGGATAAAGAACATCATAAGACTTCAAAATGATGATAGGTTTTCAAAGGAAACTATCTCAAGAAGGCTTGAAGACAAAGTCTAGCCACCTCTTGGTATAAAAAAATTTATAGGTGGCTAACAGTGGCTCCACTTGGGGAGGACAGCTGGTTCTTTAGGTGTCCAGAACCTCAACTATTGATATCTGGCTTTCAGTAAACTAGTGCCTTATCCATTAGGCAACAAATTTTCTTTCCTTTTGGTTGATCTATCTTTGATCTGATAACCTCTGCAGCAATTTTGAAACAATGGAATTCTATCAAAACAACATCTCTACCTACCCTAATGATCCTAACATTTTTTCTTCTTTCAGAGTGCATTTGGACTAGAAAACTCTCTTCATCAACATTTTATTCTTTTGAAAAATAGGAAACTAATCTATTTCTACTGCTATTTCTCCATGAGTTTAGATTAAGCAGTTGAACTCATAAGTTTCTCTACCTAACTACTATATGTCAGGATTAGACTATCTGACAGACCTTTATTCTCTAAATTCTAAAACAGGAAATTTAAAAGCAGCCAAGCCAGGATTAAGCAATTTGACTTGTTGCCGATCTATGGCATAAAAAGAAGCTGCACATAGATTTTATTTGCAGAAAGGTAAAACAAAATTGTGAAGGCTTAAGATCTGAAAACTAAAACATCCTTCATTATTTCTTCAGCTCTGTTTTGAATTTGTTTGAGCTGTGTTTTTTCTCTCATCTGGTTCAATTTTTGAGCATATTAGAACCAGTTTGTTTTCTATCTTTGGCTCAAGATTTAGTCTAATTTAGAGCCATTCTTCTTTTGAGATTCATAGGTTTAGATATTGAATTTGTTTGAACCTTTGTTTGCTCTATCCTAATTTACCTTACTAATAAGCCAAGATTATGATGTTTGGCTGATCTAATTCACTAACCTATGAACAGTAAATTGAAAGGCTAATTAGTCATGATTAGGTTGTATGACTAACTAGAAGTGTGTTCTTAGGAGTGGCATTTGAGCTTGCACACTTTCAGACTTTGTCTCTCTTTTTTGGTATGGGGCTGTACCTTTCTTGTTTTTATCTACCCTCTTTTCTTTTCTATTGTTTTGTATTTTTATTTTTCTAACTTTGAATGCAATGTTCAGACAATGATAATTTACAATGGAAAGTAAAAAGCTTTGAAACTCATGACTCTTGACAGAAGTAATGCTTGAGCATCTTGCCATTGAAAATATCTCCATATAGATCTTCTCCACTCAACTCCTTCAATAAAAATGCATTATGACCCCTCTCAGAATGAATAATATAGGGTCCTTTCCATAGGTTCTCAAACTTGCCATGTTTTCCATTTTCTTCCCTTCTTGAATCCCATTTGAGAACCACATTTCCAACTTGGAAATTGTTTGCCTTAGTCTTTTTATCAAATAGTTTCTTGATATTTTCTTGGACTAGTTGTGTTCTTTAATAGGCTTGTTCTCTGGACTGCTGTAAGTGAATTGTTTGGTTGATTCTTCTCTGCATATCATTTTATTCAGTTTTCACTTCTTGGAGGAGTTTCATGACTGGAAATCCTAATGATGTTGGGAAGACTGCATCCATGCCATAGACCAGCTGATAGGGGGAAATATTTATTGAATTATTTGTAGTTAATCTATCAGCCCATAAGGCATGAACTAGCTTACTGTGCCATGATTTCTGATTCTGCTCCAATAGCTTTTTGATGATATTGATGAGGCTTTTGTTGGAGGATTCGGCTAATCCATTCCCTTGGGGATAATTGGCAGTAGAATAACCCAAGGTGATGTGGTATTTGTAACAGAAGTCAACCATTCTTTTAGACTTGAAGGCAGGAACATTATCTGTGATGATTTTTATAGGACAACCAAATCTAGATAGGATGTGTGTTTCAAGGAACTTGATAATGATAGAGTCAGTAGCATTCCTAGATGGTATGGCTTCTATCCACTTGGTAAAATAATTAGTGGCAGTGAGGATCCACTTATGCTGGGCTGATGAAGATGGGTGAATTTCCCCAATGAAGTCCAAGCCCCATTGTTGAAAGGGTGCCTCAAAACTGATGGGATGTAAGGGTAAGGGAAGGAGCTTTCTTTTTCCATAAAAAAATTGACACTTATGGCAAGACATGACTAAATTTTAAGTGTTTGGGAAAAGGGTGGGCCAATAGTAACCAGATCCGAGGATTTTTTTTGCTGTGGTCTTCTAGTAGAGGTGTCCTCCACATTCTCCTTCATGCAGCTCATCTATGATTTTTCCTACATCATCCTAAAGTAAACATTTAAGAAAATTTCCAATAGCATTTTTCCAATATAATACCCCATCTAATATGCAATAATTCAAAGCCTTCTGTTTCAAAAATCTAGCTTTAGTTTTAGACAAAGAAGGAGGGGCATTTAGATATAAAAGCACATAAATGATGTCAGTATACCAAGGAGAATTCAAAAACGTTTTATCAATGAAAGGAGCAGTGAATTCTTCTATTTCTTTCAACACATCTACCATATTCATATCTAGTGCTTGGAATTTTGACTCAGCCATGATTTTTTCTAATCCGTACCCTTTAATTAGTTTGGTGGGCCTGATTTCTAAGTCATATTCAAGAATAGTAGAAATCCATTCTCCCCTTTTACAATCAGGGTCTCGACTTAGAATATCCTTGACAATAGTATGTGGAACAAAAATAATTATGTGAGAGTGTAAAATATAGGCTCTAAAGTCTTTTAATGCTTTCATTAATGCTAAGGCTTGCTTCTCCATGATGTTATATTTGAGAGGAGCATCTCTTAAGGCCCTACTAAAAAAGGATATTGGTTGTTCTTGCCCCAAATCCTTCTTTTGAAGTAATACTGCAGCTATTGTATGTTCCGATGCAAAAGAAAAGATATAAAAGTCTTTGGTGAGATCTGGACTAATCAAGATTGGTGTTTGAGTGAGAGCTTGTTTAACCAGTTCAAATGATTGTTTAGGTTGTGTAGTCCATTTCACACCTACCTCTTTCTTAAGCATGTTTGTTATGTTTCTTAATAGCTCAGCAAGGTTGGGGATAAACCTCCTAAGAAAATTAATCTTTCCAATGAAAGATTGTAATTATTTGAGGCTTCTTGGATGGTTGATTTTCAATATGCCATCAATCCTTTTAGGGTCTACTTTGATTCCCTCTTCTAAAATTATGTGACCAATAAATTTACCTTTTTGGAGACCAAAGAGTGTCTTTTTGGGGTTCAAAGATAAGCCAAATTTCCTACATTTCTCAAAAAATTTTCTTAAATGACTCAAATGTTCTTCATCAGTTTTAGAGAAAACAGTTATGTCATCAAGGTAAATGATTATAAAATAGCCAATATCTTTTGAGAAGGCTATGTCCATGGCCCTTTGGAAGGTGGCCCTTGCATTCATCAAACCAAATGGCATTTTGAAATACATAAAGGTGCCCCAAGGTGCAGTAAAAGCAGTTTTGTGTTGATCACTTGGGAGCACTAACACCTAATTGTAACCTGAGAGCCCATCCAATAATGATATTCTTTTAGACCCAACTACCCTTTGAAGTATATGGTCCATCTTGGGCAAGGGGTAGTTGTCTTTCAGGGAGGCTCTATTTAGATTTCTAAAGTCAATGCAGAGCCTGATTTCCCCTGTCTTCTTCCTAACAGAAACTAGGTTTGACACCCATTCTGAATATCTAAGGGATACTATAATCCTAGCATCATACATTTTTTCAATTTCTTTCTTGACTAAAGGTAATAAAACAGGGTTTATTCTCCTTAGTTTTTGTTTGAAAGGTTTCTGATTTTCCTTAAGAGGAATTTTGTGTTGAGTGATGCTAGTGTCATAAGATTTCAGATCTTTTTATCCCCAAGAAAACACATCTCTAAATTCTTTGAATAGCTCTATGTATTGCAGTTTTATATGAGCTGGGAGTGTGCCAGATAGTTTGATCATCTTGGGTTCTGCTAGGCTGCCTATGTTATGTTCTTCTACATCTGTTTCCATAGGCTCCATTCTTGGTTCTTTGGCTACATAATTAAAGTAAAAAAGGTGTTCTAAAGGTGTGAGACCTCTTGGAATTGTATCATTCTTGCATTGTAAAACTTCCAAGTCTTTCTGGTCTGCATTGTCAATTAATTCTTCTTCAAAAATATTCTCACAATGATTTATATCAGTAGAATATGTCATTTCTGTTTTTGGGATTTGTTCATTGTCCAAACAGTTTTCATGGTTTGGTTGTAATGTTGGTATGGCAAAATCATTTTTTGATTTTAGGAAACCATCTATGTGTTTGTCAGTGTTAAACACTTGCCAGTGGTCCTCATTGTCAGGCACTGCAGGCCTGTTTTTGACCTTTATGTTAAGATGTTCATTTATCTGAGGTAATTGGCAATTGTTGGCATTGAAGGCAAGTTCATTTGCTAGATGATTTTGTCCTCTTGGAATGAAAATGAGTTCATATCTTTCAAAGGTATTTAATAAATCAAGGGCAACATTTCGATATTCTCTAAGTCTTAGGTTTTTAGCCGATTATTCTCCTTTGATTTATTTAATGATGAGTTCAAAATCTCCTAGGACTGATATTTTCTGGGCTTCTAGCTGTTTAAGCAAATGCAAGCCAAGGAGTAGGGCTTCATATTGAGCAATGTTATATGAATAACCCTGATTTGTATTGTGAATCCATACACCTACCCCTGCACTTGTTTTATTACAAGACCCATCAAATTTTATTATCCAAAGTATTTTTGTCTCATCTTTATTTTCTCGTTGCTCTGTTTACTACTGTTTTTCATCTGAGTTGGTGGTAGCTTAGATTGTTCTGGTGAGCTTATCTCTTCTTTATTTTCCTTTTCTTGTTGAGTGATTATCTTCATTGTACAAGATAAATGAATCTAAACTTGACTGAATGGAATATATTAGAGAGTTTTTTGGTTTATCTATGTTGCTCACCATGTATTTCATGTGGGATTCCCAAAATAATCTTCTATTTTGATTAAATATTGGGATGGTGGCATAAGACATGTCCATTTGAAGGCTCCCCTGAAGTTTGGCTCCCCATGATCTTGATAAAAGCATGCCATATTTTGGGGGAATGTCAACTACCACTATGTCCATTACTAGACTCTTAGCAGGGATCTGAGATAAGTTTACACATACATCTTTGATTGAACCCAAGCATCTGACTCTACTTGAATCAAAGGAATACAGACCTTGTATGGTTTAGTAATTTCTAAGCCTAAGCTTTCCATTAATACTTTGGGCATAAGATTATGTGAAGCTCCATAGTCTAACATGGCATTGTGTAATATCCTATCATGTATATTCAAACTAACATAGAAGGGAGGGATAGCTCCTTCCTGGTATTTTCCTTCAACTTCTGGACCAAAAAACAACTCAGGTTTGTCATTTGTCAAGTTTAACGTATCAATGTCACTTCCTAAGTTCAAAGCTTTCAAAACTTGGTTTTTGTACACTTCTTGGGTCACTAGTTAACAAGAGATATGGTAATTTTTATCTTTGCAATCTCTCCCTCAAGGCTGAAAGGAACTAATGATTTTGTCATATTTACATCTGTTTTTTCAATTGAATTCCTTTCAGCAATTCTGATTTGCTGAACTTTGTTTGGACTGCTATTTGGGACAATTTGGTTAGGGCCACTAGCTGAAGTGCTAGGGCTACTTTGTTCAACATTTGGCTGGCTGCTTTTCTCTTTGTTTAAATCTATTTTCTTAGCCAAAATTTTGGGTTTCTCTGCTATTTTTTTAGGCTGATTTTCTGCATTTTTCCTAACAATAGTGCTAGTGTTTTTGTCATTTGAATTATCTATGTTCCCTCTGCTCCTAATATCATATTGTTTGTGCACCTCCATGATTTCATTTTCAAACCCCAATCTATAATCATCAGAATCCTCATATGTATCTTCATTTTATTCCGGGGAGAAGAAACCTTGTTCTTCTTCAGTGAGGTAAACATCATCTCCACTGTCTGATCCAATCAAGTTTACATGATTTTCTCCCAACCTTTCAATATCCCTTTCTTCCTCTTGATCTACATAGTTTTGTTGGAAGATAGGTCTAATTTGTTGGTCATGGTCTCTCTGCCTATCTTGATTAGGGTCTCTTCTCAGATTTTGGTTTCTATTTCTGTTTTGGTTTTCTATAGGAGGCACTCTATCATTCAGATTTATCTTTTCAAGCATCCTCTCCATTACCTTTACTAAGTTATCAATTTTAGTATCTGATACTGAGGTTGATGGCATTGTATCATCCCTATATGTAACTCTTTTCTCTGCCCTCAACCTAGCTCTTTTTTCAATCATATTTTCCTCCACACTCATGGCTCCCCTCTGCATATATTCTAAAGTTGAGGGGTCTCTTTCTCTTAGCTGATAGTCCATTTCTAGGTCAAAGCCTTCTGGGAATTTAGCCAAGGCTAAGCCTAGTGGAGGTTTCATGTCTGGAGGAAGTTCATTATACACACTATTGAATCTAGTTCAGTAATCATGGACACTTTCCCCAGTATTTCTTTTGAGGTTAGTATAGTCTGAAACGATTTGGAGGGGGTTTTTTCTGATTTCACCTTTTTTTATGAATGTTTGATATAGAGAAGGAAGATCATTTATGCTATGAGGAGCTCAGTTTTTAAACCATTTCTTGACTTCTCCTCCTAAAAGTTGAGCAAAAATTCTCATTTTAATAGTCTCTTCTTTTATCTCAATGTAATCAAAGGCATATTTCATTTTATCTACATGTTTTTGGGCAGTAGTAGGTTCATTTCCAGTTAAATGAGGAATTTTGGATTGGTAATCATTTGGTAAGGGAACCATGGGTTGTGGTAACACTAGTGGAGCATACCATGCTACCATGGCTGGAAGGAAAGGTGGATTTACAAGGGATGGATTGACAAGAGGGAAAGTGGGTTGAATTGGAGTGTTTTAGACAGTGGTGGTATGAATTGGAGTGGAAGAAACACTTGGGCCAACAAACAGATGATGGGCAGATTTGTTATGGAAGGAGTTGAAATGATGGAGAAGCTGATAATTAGATGGATTAGAAGGTTGGGCTTCTCTTCTAAAGCTTTGTTATAAATCTGTGGTTTCAAAATCAGCCTGGTTTAAATCACTCTGAGACTTATTTCTAAAGAGGTTCTTTGTGAAAGATAAGTCAAAGTGAGGATCTTTTAAAACTGTAAGATTTTTAGGGACAGATCTTGTTCTTGGAATGGTTCTAACAGTAGTTGGTTTTCCAGGTCTAGAAGTTTTCCACAAAATCCTCTCTGGATTTTCAACTATGGTAGGGGTATTTGGATCTAGATGGGATCTAGTGTTGATCCTATGTGAAGCTAGACTGTTTTTTTGAAAATGAGAGAGGCTGAAGTTTTTCTAGCGAATTTTTTGAAAATTTTGCCTCTCACAATGTCTATTCTAGTATGGGACTAGTCTTATAAACTTCCTCAAGGCTGGTTAACACAGTCCTAAAGAGATCTAGAGACCTAGATGAGTAATAAGCCTACTGGGGCCAATGGTGTCACCAAGTGGAAACATTTTAGCTTTTGTGAAGGTAAAATGTTTTATGGTTCCACCACCATGTTTATTATGAAGCCAATCTGAAATATTTTTGGATTTTTTATATTTATATGGTTATGAGAGTGTCCTATATCTGACTTCAGCACTTAGCTAAGGTGCTAAAACAAACAGAGTCTACTCTATGGCACACTAACTGATTTTCTTAAAGATTTGTAGGACTAAAGAGTTTATAATAGTTTGCTAGGCTATCATAGATTCAATAGGTCCCACTATGATCACTATTATGTTGTGGTCCTGTGTTTTGATAGATTGGCTAACTAAAAGACAACGCAACATCAGAACCAATCTTTAGAGTTCCAGGATCTAGTCCTCCTGTTCTCATAGAGGGATCTCTCAAATTGTTTGCAAATATATGTCTTGTTTGCTTTTAAGTATTGATTTTAGACTAGTTATTAAGTGCAGGTGTTTGTTTAGTTAGTTTTTTTGTTTGGCTAGATGGGCACAGCAGAATATGAAAGGTATAGGTAGTATAGATAGAAAGAAAAAGTGTCAGTTTCATTGGGCAATGGAGTCAAAATGAAGTTGGTAACAGGCTCATAAGTGGATATGGGATATCAAAGGGCAAATCTAACTTGGCCATAGGTTCCTTTAGTTTTTGTGAATGAGATGGACATTAATGATTTGAAAAGAGAGTTTGAATTCTCAACAAAGGGAACTTAAAAACATAACTTGAACATAAAGAGGTATTTGATAGATAGGGCTAACCATGAATTCTACAAACCACACTTTAAGAAAATGATGACTTTAAGACAACCTTTAAAATGAAATCTAAGATTCGGGGGCACATCCTATTTCCTCAAAGATTTTATTTCAAAGGAGTTAGAAAACATGAAAGATTCACTGATAATTGCAGTCATAGAAGAGGGAACACCTAACACATCTATGATTACAACTATAAAGACCTTTAAAACAATGATTTAAGTAGGGACAAAGGGTATGATCGAAACATACCTCCTTGGCTAACTATCATTAGGGGAATTTTGAGGTCTAAAATGGGCCTCCTAAGGAAAATGTACAATCAAAATTCACTTTATGAGAACCAATCACATTTTAGGGGATGACATCATCCCCAATCGTTGAGGTGGCATTGCTTGAGTTAAAAGTACTTGTTACATTCTCAATGGTGGATAAAAAGTCATGGTTAACCATGGTAGTGATTTAAGTACTTTTAAAGTCATAATGTAAAGTACTAATAATAAAAAGTAAAGTGCTAATAATAAATTTCATTTCACACTTTTTGAATAAAATATTATTATTGTCATTTCATATTATTTGAAAGAAACAATGCATATCCTTACATAATCTTAATGTATTTACACATTTTTCAATAAATATTGTTTTTGTATATTTGTATATATTTAAATAATATAAAGTTTAATTAATAGTATATTATACAATTAATAGTTTATGAATTTATATTTATAATTTATTTTAAGTTATTTAAGTACAAAGGACAAATGCATTGGTTGTTTAATGATAATGAAATTCTCTTGAAAAACTCATTATTATTTATAGTGACATCAATACAATTATTTTATTAATTTTATTTTGGTACACTTTTTCATTTGAATTTAACCATAGTTACATGGATTGTGGTGCAAAAAGTAAAATGAAAATTCATAAATATTATTTTATTGGTTTAGCTATTATTTTATTATTTCCTTAGGAGACCCATTTTAGACCTCAAAATTCCCTTAAAGAAACAATGGTACTTCAAAGAGAGACTTCAAAAATAGTTTTCAAGTGGCAACAGACAAGCAGGGAAACCCATAAATCATGCTGGAACCAACTATTTGAACTATTAGAGAAATAAACAAGCATGTGGACTAAAGAGAAAGATTAAAGACTCTAAAATACCTCAGCAAAAGAAAACATAAAACAATGAAGGATAAACATGTCTAAGGTGCTTCCAGGAGTCATTTCTTAGCCTAAAATTTTCATCCTACTGTAGTAAGAATTTATGAAACATAATGAATATAGGAAAAATAGCAAATAGTTCAGAATACATCACCAAAAACCAAGCTCAAGGATCCAATGATAGAGCCTTCTCAAGAACAAGCATGTCACAACATCGTCAAGCTTCTAAGACTTCAATTTTTTCTTCAAACTTCAACAGACTATGTATTATTTCAAAGAGTTTCAGTGTTACAACTAGTGACCAACCAACCCTTTACAATGTGCTCTTGGAGGAGATTTTATAAGAAAATGAGGAGGTGGAAGAGTTCCTAGGGTTAAAGTGTAATTAATTCTATAATAAATGCAACTCCTAGCCTTGAAAACCATGCAAGGCATAAGGTAGGAAAGCATTGAATTATAACTCTGTTTCATTTATTTTATTTCTACTTTTTAGGCTTAGTGGGCAACATATTGACTTTAAGGCACTTTCTTATCTTTGCAATAAATTCTACTGACAGTTTGGGATATTTTTTTTACTTGTAATAACTGTTCAACTGTCTTTGGCCTTAATGTTTCAGACTGAGATTTTATCTGGACATTCCTTTGAGGTAGAGAGGCTGTAGGTGGCAATTTCGGTAGCTGGGGATTCAATTTAGCCACTCTGATGTGGCATTTGAGGTCTTCTGGATTTGATTTGTGGATTAGGCCTTTGATTCTAGAGTTTATGCCTTGATCCTTTCAAGCTTTGATTAACATCTTTAAACCTTTGATTATGCTCTGAACTTCATCTTGACACTGATATTCCTTCATTTAATTAACTCTGACTGTGTTTTTTGTTACAGGTGCGCATAGGGTTTGTTGGAATTTTTTTTAGGAAACCGATAATCATGACTTATCGATTTCCCTGAAAACACGTAATTAGAACTCACAAACCCCTTGAAATTGTACCAAAGGCCATAAAGATCGTCATCCTTAGGCAATAACACTGTAATCATTTGTGGGAGGGTTTTAACCTTAATCTTCATTAAACTTGCATAAAAAGAAGAAAACATTATTTAAATCTTGCGAAATTTGTTTTAGAACTGCTTAGGAGGGTTCATGGAAGCATTTAGGAGCTGTGAGGATGGTGATTGCAGCGGAAAATTGGAAAGAAAACCCTGGTAGAGCAGCCAACCAGGTGCAAATGGAGGTTTGGGCGTGATGACGAACATGAGCCGTTGGATTAGGTCAATCAACGCTCAATATTACTCGGTGAAACATTTCGGGAGTAAGTTAGGTGGAACATGAATGGGGGCGAGATTAAATCAGGACCGTCTGATCTCATAGATCGACGGCTGGGATTAAAAATGAAAGTGACGCTGCAGAGGGTAGTGGTATGAAGGAAAACAGGGGGTGGTATTCGGAAAATAAAATGGGGGGAGGTTCTTTTGCAGAAACAAATACGATTCCATACAACGTCTGACGCATGTCCTTTCCAATACTGCCCATTTCGCAAATTTTTTTATCTTTAACCTTTGGGTGCAAAAATTTTGCGATATGCCGTAACAACTGTTGGATCAGAGGCTCCAAATCCAACGATGTGGAATGAGTGGAATGAGGGATAAGAAGCATGGTCGGGGAAAGTAGTGGGGCCTACGATGACATTGTTGCTTTGTTGCGTAGCGAATAGGTGTTGGTTTATCGGGTTAAGTCCTGATCGTCAGATATTTTTGATGGACGGTCGGGATTAAAAGAGGGATCGGATATATGGATGGAGGAAAAGGTAAGGCAGGATGGATGGGTAGAAGGATGGGGCTTGATGGTCGTTGATCCGTAGAGATCAACAGTCCATATTTATTTTAACCTTAACATCGGGGAATGGAAAAATAAAAAGGAAATAAGGTTTCGAAAAAGGTTTTTTGGCCCTTAAGTGCTTGATGGCAGGGCTTTAGGACGTATGGAGGAAGGGCTAAAGGGTATAAGCCCTCAGGGGCTTAAGAATATTATAGCACATTAGACTGTTTTTAGGCCAAAAACAAAGGTTTTAAAGCCAAAACAGGGTTTCGATAGATGAGAGAAGGGTTTTTAAACCAAATGAAAGGGGAACATAAGGTTTAAAAAGGATTTTGGAATGTTTTAGAAGTCAAATGAAGGTCTTTATGGATGAATAT
This sequence comes from Pinus albicaulis, assembly GCA_034641835.2. NCBI lineage: Eukaryota > Viridiplantae > Streptophyta > Pinopsida > Pinales > Pinaceae > Pinus > Pinus albicaulis. The sequence continues at coordinate 345,610,253 of CM076578.1, read as the reverse complement.
GGAGAATGAAATGGAGAAGTGTAATGAAGGAAAATGGAGCTTCTTCAAGCAGTCTTTCTCTTGGTAAATCAATAGGTACTTGAGGACTTATAGTGAAACAACAATGAAGATTAATTCAAAGGATAAAGAACATCATAAGACTTCAAAAAGATGATAGGTTTTCAAAGGAAAATATCTCTTGAAGGCTTGAAGACAAATTCTATCCACCTCTTGGTATAACAAAATTTATAGGTGGCTAACAGTGGCTCCACTTGGGGAGGGCAACTGGTTCTTTAGGTGTCCAGAACCTCAGCTATTGATCTCTGGCTTTCAGTAAACCAGTGCCTTATCCATTGGGCAGAAAATTTTATTTCAATTTGGTTGATCTGTCTTTGATCTGATAACCTTTGCAGCATTTTTGAAACAATGGAATTCTATCAAAACAACATCTCTACCTACCCATTCCTAATGATCCTAACATTTTTTCTTCTTTCAGAGTGCATTTGGACTAGCAAACTCTCTTCGTCAACATTTTATTCTTTTGAAAAATAGGAAACTAATCTATTTCTACTCTTATTTCTCCATGAGTTCAGATTAAGAAGTTGAACTCATAAGTTTCTCTACCTAACTACTATCTGTCAGGATTAGACTGTCTAATAAACCTTTATTCTCTAAATTCTAAAACAGGAAATTTAAAAGCAACCAAGCTAGGATTAAGCAATTTGACTTGCTGCAGATCTATAGCATAAAAACAAGCTGCACATAGATTTTATTTGTAGAAAGGTAAAAAAAAATTGTGAAGGCTTAAGATCTGAAAACTTAAACATCCTTCTTTATTTCTTCAGCTCTGTTTTGAATTTGTTTGAGTTGTATTTTTTCTCTCATCTGGTTCAAGTTTTGAGCATATTAGAACTAGTTTGTTTTCTATCTTTGGCTCAATATTTAATCTAATTTAGAGCCATTCTTCTTTTGAGATTCATAGGTTTAGATATTGAATTTGTTTGAACCTTTGTTTCCTCTATCCTAATCTACCTTACTGATAAGCCAATATTTTGTTGTTTGGCTGATCTAATTCACTAACCTATCAGCAGTAAATTGAAAAGCTAATTAGTCATGATTAGGTTGTATGACTAACTAGAAGTGTGTTTTTAGGAGTGGCATTTGAGCTTGCACACTTTCAGACTTTGTCTCTCTTTTTTGGTATGGGGCTGTACCTTTCTTGTTTTTATCGCCCCTTTTTTCTTTTCTATTGTTTTGTATTTTTATTTTTCTAACTTTGAATGCAATGTTCAGACAATGATAATTTACAATGGAAAGTAAAAAGCTTTGAAACTCATGACTCTTGACAGAAGTAATGCTTGAGCATCTTGCCATATACAGGACCTCCATATAGATCTTCTCCACTCAACTCTTTCAAGAAAAATGCATTATGACCCCTCTCAGCATGAATAATATAGGGTCCTTTCCACAAGTTCTCAAACTTGCCATGTTTTCCGTTTTCTTCCCTTCTTGAATCCCATTTGAGAACCACATTTCCAACTTGGAAATTTTTTGCCTTAGTCCTTTAATCAAATAGTTTCTTGATATTTTCTTGGACTAGTTGTGTTCTTTCATAGGCTTGTTCTCTGGACTGTTGTAGGTGAATTGTTTGGTTGATTCTTCTCTGCATATCATTATCTTCAGTTTGCACTTCTTGAAGGAGTTTCATGACTGGAACTCCTAATGATGTTGGGAAGACTACATCCATGCCATAGAACAGCTGATAGGGGGACATATTTATTGAGTTCTTTGTAGTTAATGTATCAGCCCATAAGGCATGAACCAACTTACTGTGCCATGATTTTTGATTCTGCTCCAACAGCTTTTTGATGATATTGATTAGGCTTTTGTTGGAGGATTCAGATAATCCATTCCCTTGGGGATAATAGGTAGTGGAATGGCCCATGGTGATGTGGTATTTGTAATAGAAATTAACCATTCTTTTAGACTTGAAGGCAGCAGCATTATCTGTGATGATTTTTCTAGGACAACCAAATTTGGATAGGATGTTTGTTTCAAGGAACTTGATAATGAAAAAGCCAGTAGCATTCCTAGATGGTATGGATTCTATCCACTTGGTAAAATAATCAGTGGCAGTGAGGATCCACTTATGCTGGGTTGATGAAGATGGGTGAATTTTCCCAATGAAGTCCAAGCCCCATTGTTGAAAGGGTGCCTCAACATTGATGAGATGTAAGGGTAAGGGAAGGAGATTTCTTTTGCCATAAAAAATTTGACACTTATGGCAAGAAATGACTAAATTTTGAGTGTCTGGGAAAAGGGTGGGCCAATAGTAACCAGATCTTAGGATTTTTTTGCTGTGGTCTTCTAGTAGAGGTGTCCTCCACATTCTCCTTCATGCAGCTCATGCATGATTTTTCCTGCATCATCCTCAAGTAAAAATTTAAGCAAAATTCCAATAGCATTTTTCCAATATAATACCCCATCTAATATGCAATAATTCAAAGCTTTCTGTTTCAAAAATCTATCTTTAGTTTTAGAAAAAGGAGGGGCATTTAGATATAAAAGTACATAAATGATTTCAGTATACCAAGGAGAATTCAAAAATGTTTCTTCAATGAAAGGAGCAGTGAATTCTTCTATTTCTTCCAACACATCTACCATATTCATATCTAGTGCTTGGAAGTTTGACTCAGCCATGAGTTTTGCTAATCCCTGCGCTTTAATTAGTTTGGTGGGCTTGATTTCTAAGTCATATTCAAGGATAGTAGCAATCCATTTTCCCCTTTTACCATCAGGGTCTTGACTTAGAATATCCTTGACAACAATATGTGGAACAAAAGCAATTATGTGAGAGTGTAAAATATAGACTCTAAAGTCTTTTAATGCTTTCATTAATGCTAAGGCTTGCTTCTCCATGATGTTATATTTGAGAGGAGCATCTCTTAAGGCCATACTAAAAAAGGATATTGGTTTTTCTTGCCCCAAATCATTCTTTTGAAGTAATACTGTAGCTATTGCATATTCTGATGCAAAAGAAAAGATATAAAGGTCTTTGGTGAAATCTGGACTAATCAAGACTAGTGTTTGAGTGAGAGCTTGTTTAAACATTTCAAATGATTGTTTAGCTTGTGTAGTCCATTTCACGCCTACCTCTTTCTTAAGCATGTTTGTTATGTTTCTTAATAGCTCAGCAAGTTTGGGGATAAACCTCCTAAAAAAATTAAACTTTCCAATGAAAGATTGTAATTATTTGAGGCTTCTTGGATGGCTGATTTTCAATATGCCATCAATCCTTTTAGGTTATACTTTGATTCTCTTCTGAAATTATGTGACCAAGAAGTTTACCTTTTTGGAGACCAAAGAGTGTCTTTTTGGGGTTCAAAGATAAGCCAAATTTCCTACATTTCTAAAAAAAAATTCTTAAATGAATCAAATGTTCTTCATCAGTTTTAGAGAAAACAGTTGTGTCATCAAGGTAAATGATTATAAAATAGCCAATATCTTCTGAGAAGGCTATGTCCATGGCCCTTTGGAAGGTGGCCCTTGCATTCATCAAACCAAATGGCATTTTGACATACAGAAAGGTGCCCCAAGGTGTAGTAAAAGCAGTTTTGTGTTGATCACTTGGGAGCACTAACACCTGATTGTAACCTAAGAACCCATCCAATAGTGATATTATTTTAGACCTAACAACCCTTTGAAGTATATGGTCCATCTTAGGCAAGGGGTAGTTGTCTTTCAGGGAGGCTTTATTTAGATTTCTAAAGTCAATGCAAAGCCTAATTTCCCCTGTCTTCTTCCTAACAGAAACAAGGTTTGAAACCCATTCTGAATATCTAAGGGATACTATAATCCTAGCATCATAAATTTTTTCATTTTCCTTCTTGACTAAAGGTAATAAAATAGGGTTTATTCTCCTTAGTTTTTATTTGAAAGGTTTCTGATTTTCCTTAAGAGAAATTTTGTGTTGAATGATGCTAGTGTCATAAGATTTCAGATCTTTGTATCCCCAAGAAAAAACATCTCTAAATTCTTTGAACAACTCTATGTATTGTAGTTTTATATGAGTTGGGAGTGTGCTAGATAGTTTGATCATCTTGGGTTCTGCTAGTTTTCCTATGTTATGTTCTTCTACATCTGTTTCCATTAGCTCCATTATTGGTTCTTTGGTTACATCATTAAAATCAAAAAGGTGTTCTAAAGGTGTGAGAACTCTTAGAATTGTATCATTCTTTCATTGTAAAACTTCCAAGTCTTTCTGTTCTGCGTTGTCAATTAATTCTGCTTCAAAAATATTCTCACAATGATTTATATCAGTAGAATATGTCATTTCTGTTTCTGGGATTTGTTCATTGTCCAAACATTTTTCATGGCTAGTTTCTAATGCTGGTATGGCAAAATCATTTTCTGATTTTAGGAAATCATCTATGTGTTTGTCAATGTCAAACACTTGCCATTGGTCCTCATTATCAGGCACTACAGGCCTATTTTTGACCTTTATGTTAAGATTTTCATTTATCTGAGGTACTTGGAAATTACTGGCATTGAAGGCAAGTTCATTTGCTAGATGATTTTGTGCTCTTGGAATGAAAATGAGTTCATATATTTGAAAGGTCTTTAATAAATCAAGGGCAACATTTCGATATTCTCCAATTCTTGGGTTTTTAGCTAAATATTCTCCTTGATTTGTCTAATGATTATCAACGGCTTTGAGAAGTTGTCTTTCATGTAGCTCCTTGGAATGACATTTGTGAGGTCAATCTCACTATGCTCTGGCTTGATATATCCCTTATAGTCCTGGATGGTGAACTTGAAGCCTTTGAACCATTGTTCTCCTATTCTAGGGATTCCTGTTGCCGCTGCAATGGTCTCTGGAGTTACAGTGAGGTTCAACATCCCCACCTTTGAAGTTGTCCCATTGAAATGGATGGAAAAATCCTTAGAAAAATGCACATGGCATCCTTGCAGTGTTTGGAAAAAATGCAAACACCCTGTTCTTCTGAAAACTTCTAAGGCAGTTGAGTCTTCATTAATCAAATTCATGTCTGATGGCTCATATATGAGGCAATTTCCACCTTTTTTGGTCTTCCTCTTTGCAGCCATGGTGATTTTATACTTTCTCTGCCTCGCTTGATCAATGACAACTGCAAACTTTGAAAATTCCAGTAACCAGCATGGCTTGGTGAAATAGCTCTCCAGAGCTCAGTAACATGAAAATATGAAGTAGAGAATGACAAATGAATCAATTGGGTAATGTTTTAAAGTTTTAATGACAACCCATGGCTTAATCATGACTCATACATGCTTTAAACAGTAATAATGACTTCAGCCATGACCACTGTACCTTGATTTAACCCTAACCGACTTGAATGGTATCTACCCTAACACTTCTAATCATTGACTGACACCTAGCACTGATTTTGAAAAGACAGACATAAATACCTCTTTTCGTAGCGTAGTTAGTTTAATTCTTGACAGTTTCGCTACGAAACTATGACCAATTTCATAGCGAAAATTTCCTTTTTATTGTGTATTTCGCTACGAAAACAAGAAATCTTGGCCAAAATGACCTTTTTGAATTTAAAAGCTTAGGAAATGGAATATTTTAGCAAATGATGACTAATGGGACATGATATGACTTGAATGGGGGTGATTTTTGACCGTAGGATAGGCTAAGATGAAAAATTTAAATTTTCCTAATGAACTCTCTGACCATACCTTTGATGAATGAACTTATAAGATTATGTCAAATGATGTTTCAATTTTTTCTAAGTGATAATGGTGGCTTCACTTGGGATGGTGTGCCCCTGTGGTACACCAACGAACCTGTAGTTCCAGTGCTATCCATCTTTTTGAAAACAAAAACTATGAAATTTTCCAAGCTTTCCTTCAAACTCTAATGGCATTCACCTCGAGCTCAAGCTTGATGATCAACTTGTATTTATCTGCAAAAAACATATAAAAATGAAATATGTACAATGGAATGAAATATTAGTAGAACTTAAGAGGAATAGTGCTTCAAAAACCTTCCATTGACAGGCCCTCCAGCACAAGGTTTTCCGTCCATCTCCAACAGTATGTAAGTGTTGTTTCCATGAAATGCAACCACTATAAATGGACCTTTCTAGATATTCTCAAACTTACCAGGCTTCTCCTTTTCTTCAATCCTAGCCTCCCAATTCAAAACCACATCTTGAATTTGAAAATTTTCCTCTTTGACCTTCCTATCAAATGTCTTCTTAATTTTGTTTTGAGATTGTTGATTGCTATTATAGACTTCCTCCCTTTTTTTCATGCAAAGCTATCAACTAATTTATCCTCCTCTAAATTTCATTTGGCTCTTCCTCTAATCCTTGCAGCAGCTTCATTACAGGTACTCCCAAGGATGTAGAAAAAATGGGTTTAGCCCCATATACCAACTCATAAGGTGAAGTTCAAAATGACCTTTTTGTGCACACTCTATCAACCCACAGAGAAAACTTCAGCTTCAAATGCCATGAGTTATTATTTTCCTAACACCTTTGTTATACCATTTTTGGGTCATTTAATCCATTGTTATTAGATGGACCCAAGTACACCAAGTAAGACCAATTTTACCCCAAGTAAAATCACATTCACTATGAAAAATAACTTAGTAAACCACCTTTATTAAGTTGTTTATGGTCTAATCAGGAAACCCCATGGTAAAGCATTAAGCAAATCCATATTTGTTTGAATTTCCTTAAGGAATAATTAGTTAAACAATAGTTTAATTAATATTCCTGGTTATATTTAACCCAAAACAAGGAAATTAATTAGATAAGTCATTATTTATCTTATTATTTTCTAAGAATAATTATTTAAACATTACTTAAATAATATTCTTTGTTAAATATGACTAAATCTCCCTTAAATAATCAAATAATTCATTATTTATTTGATTATTAATCAACCATATCCTTAAAATGATAAATAAATAATTTATTTATTTATTATTACATAATCACATCCTTAAAATGATAGATAAATCATTTATTTATTTATTATTTACAAATAAAGGGATTAGACTCAAGTCAAATTCCTTTTCCCTCCAACAAATATAATAAAATATTCCATAAAATTTGGATCTTGATTTGGTTAATAATATTTTAATTATGCACCAATATCTAGACTAACTCAATATTTTTTAATAAATAGAATAGTTTTCCCATTCATTTGTCACCTTTTGTTGCCTAAAGATCACTCTAGATCTCAACTCTTGGTCTGGCTATTGATCCACCATCATAGCCATAATTTTCCATTTTTGTCTGGGTTTTCTACACCATCAAGAGAGAGAGGAATTCTAAATATGAATTGCTGAGGACTTACAAGAACCCATATCATTGAGGAGAACCGGGAACACCCTCTTGTGTTTTCCTCCCAGGTGCCATTAATACAAAATTTATTTGACATATTCTTGTCTTGTCTATTGGATGCATGGAGTAAATCTTGTCTCTTCTACTGTTTAATGTCTTCTAATGCATAGATCTAGATTTTTGTAGCATTTATCTTGATCACCTAACTATAGATCTAAATATATTAATAGTCATTTCTATTGTTAGGGCTTTTTGTTATGCACTGCTACAGTGGTCTTTTTTCGTATGCTTGGAATTAAGATTCATACTAACAACTAGAAACTCCACATTGGTTTACGATTACGAACACTGTCATTTTTCTAATCCTTGCATATATAGCTGCTTCAAACCCTAGGATTTCTCTTCAGCCCCTTGTTTTTGCTTTTCTTGATGTTTTTTTAACCTATAAAACCCTAAAATGATAAAAATTCTAACTTCCATGTGTTTTCGTACCTATTGCGCAGGTGACAGACATCAGCCGCAGATGAGACAAATTTTTTTTCTAAAATCTGCTGTTGAGAGTGCCGGAAGTGTAGGTTGCACTTTTCAGCCCAAAACTTGTGACCTGGACCTCCAGGGCGCACTTTACAGCCCAAAAAGTGAGACTTCTGCTGAAAATAGGTCAGAAATTGCGACCTGGACATTTTGCAGGGATTTTTCTAAAAGTTTTCTGGGTTTGTCCGAGCCTCTCTTCAAGGATGTCTGACCTCTGTCTCTGCCCGTTTTGGACCTGTAATTGTTATTTTTCACGCAACTAAGTGGGAACCTAGCCCCCTAGGGCTTCAGTACCCTTCACTTTTTGTGGAAGATTTTTTGTTGTTGCAGGTCGTATGAAATTTTAGAGTCTTCAGCCATTTTTTAAGATCTGATACCTCACCTTCATATCCGCTTCAGATCGGCTTGTTATCCATCCAAATCTCCTCTTTTAGCTTTGTTTGGATTTTCCCTTAGGGTGCACTCTGCTTCCCTCCTAGAGATAGCCTTTCACCACCTCTTTTTACAACAATTTTCCTTTGATCTGTTGCTGTTTCTGCACCACTTTCCAGTAGATTTTATCCTTTAGATCCCTATCCCTTCTAACCTTAGATCTATTGGCTATTTTAGTGTCTTTTTATTAGTTTTTTCACTCACCTATAGTCTAGTATTTGAGAGACCCGCCTCCTTGGGTTTAGATTATTGCATTATTAGATATTTATTTTCTATTTTGCAGGCTTATATACTGTCGTTTTCAGGTTTATTTACAGCTATACAACACACTTTTTATTTTTCTCTACAAACTTATGGTTTTCAAAATTAAAATTTACACACTTTTACACACACACCCTAAGTGAAAAAGGGCTTGGTTAACACCACCAAGAAAAGACTATAAAGCATTAAAATAAGTTGATCCTGCACCTCTCTGCCCTTGTTTCAACATTGTAATCAGTTGATACTGCACCTCCCTTCCCTTGTCGGTCTCTTTTTCCTTTGTGCCGTGTTTGTGTCGACACCATTGCGCCACCAAGGTGTTTACCCCAGAGACTTCTTGGCCTTCATCCTCAGTTTCCGGTAGGACAACTCACTCCTCCGCATAGGGTTCGAGTTAGTCCTCCACTGAGTCTGCGCACTGACTCTTCTTCTGGTCCTTTGGGTTCTCCTTCTCGTTTCGCCTTCGGTTCTCCCCCTAACACCTTCACTATGTCTGGTGCAAGACCTAATACTGGTGGTAGCCCCAGCCCTCCCACCGGGAATACCACTAGTGGTACCACAACGGACACTATCTCGTCTGCACCCTTGCTCCCTTTTATGGCAGGCCTCAGCCTACCTGACTTTGACTAGTTGATAAACGACCCTATACACCATGATGCTAGTTGGCCTGCTATGCTAACAAAGCTCCCTTCAGACATCCCAAAGTTTGAAGACCTTGCTGGAGAAGATCCTTCAAATCATATTCAATCTTTCCACATGTGGTTTTCGTCTAACTCAATTACCGATGACTCTGTCCATCTTCGGTTGTTCCAACGAATGCTTATAGGTGAAGTATCTAAGTGGTATGTTGATCAGACCCCTTCCTACCATACCACCTTTGAAACTCTTGCTCGTGTTTTTTTGTCTTATTTCCAGCTTCCCCTTCACTATGACACTGGTACCAAACTCTTGACCTCTTTTCGTCAATCGTCTGTGAAACGCCTATCCGACCATGTTTAGGAATGGTGGAGAAGAAGGAGCCTATGTCGAGCCCCTACCTTTGAAGACCGTGTCTACATGGAATGGTTCCTTAGGACTCTCTTTCTGCTTATCGGGAAATATGTCACATCGCACTTTCCTCAAACTGAAGAAGCCGCTCTCCAAATTGCGTTAAAATATGACGTGATCTACGCTTAGTCAGGTTATGTTTATACCGTTCTACCTGATATTCCCAGAACCGGTGGTGCCAATGCACTGGGGGCATCTCACGCTGCCGACGGTATCATTGGAGCTCTCTTTAATACATATGCTCAACCTCCCATGGGCTATGGTTTCTCTCAGGGCAGGGCCAGCACCTTCGACACTCTTCCCCCTCCCGGTAGCATGTATCCAAGATACGACATGCCTCCTTTTTTTTCCCAACCTCCTGTTTACCACACCGCTACCCAACCTCCTTTTTATCCATATCCACAGCCTGGTGCTCTAGCTCCCCCAGCATTAACACCTCCTCCTTCGTTGCCTTCTCAACCCCTACAACAACAACTACCACCCCCTCAGGGATAGGTGTATGCACAACAGGGCGCAACTAGTCCTCCTCCCTCAAAAAGGAAGAGGAAAGGCACTCAAAATCAAGCTACCCTTGGTAATCCTAGACCTAATCAAGGTAATGCTTGTAACACTACAAACCAGCAACAAGGCACTCAGCCCAAGCAGGACAGGCCTCTTCGTACGAATAAGCCCTATTCTTGTTGTGGTGTTTATGGTCATTATACACATGATTGTCCTCTTCTGCCACATTTGTGGCTACCCAACCACCAGAAGTTCAGATGGCCACTCAAACTCTTCCATCTAGTTCCCCCAATTACCAAATTCTCATGATGTCTTTTGATCAGCCTTCTGAACCTTATTCTCCTGGCCCTTCACCTTCAGTTGGTACTCATGCCCCCCTTTACCCTATTGGAACGGTTCCTCCAGGCCTCAACCATCTTGGAGTCGTCCCGCCTGGTCATTACCCCTCTAGTTAGATACCGTTCCTAGCTCCCCCACCAGGACTATACACAGTACCTATTATGGTGACCCTCTCTCTTCCTAACCTGACCCTTGGGATTCCCGTCTAGTACCTCGATCCTCCAACTACCACCCTGCCTGGTCAACCTAAACCTTATCTTTCTTTGATCCCGGTTCAACTGGTCCCTATGACTTCTCCCGCTGCAACAGTGCCTCATTCACCTCAACAGGAACCACCTCCTGTTGCGACTGCTTCAGGTAAGAAGGGAAAAGCTCGCAAGGGGGCATCAAAGGACAAGGCTACCCCGACAAACCCTGCCAAAAATCACCTTTGTGCTTTGTGTGATTTCCATGGCCACTACACTCACCTTTGTCCTCACCTCGAAGAGTATCATTCCTCTTTAGAAGCCTTACACCAATTCGAGGCCGAGTGCAATGAGTCAACCACTCCCTTATTTTCACATCTTGCTTCGGAAACACCAAATGACATAGACGCTCCCATTGAAATTCCCCCTTATGATGTCAAGATAACGGGGCCTTGGTCGGAAGTCCCCGATGAGACCTCCCCTGATGTTTCACTTGACCTCCCTTCAGCACCCTCCCTAGTCTCAACATCGGTAGATCCTTTGTCTGCTTACTCTTTTGTCACCCCTTGTGACGGTGCGCATGTAAACCTCTCCTCTCATGATGAGGAGTAAGGTAGATTTGTCGTGTCATGTGGTCTTTCTTCCATCAGTCACCCAATATTCTATTACGATGATGACATTATGGAAGTAGCCACCACTCCTAAATTTATCTATTCCCCCTTACATCGAACTCATGCATTCAAACCACATGCACCTTGTGGCCATTACATTGACACCCAATGTTTGGGTAAGGGGGTACCCATATTTGAGAGACCAGGAGAAGCAATTCTCCACCACTCTCCTAGTGAATCTAGTTGTGTCGACTCTAGTCCCATTATTCTTCCACATTTAGAAGAATCTCTAGAGTCCCATATCACTTCAAGATCACTCTAGGGATGCTACCCCTCATCATTCCTTCATATTTCATTAGCAATCTAGTCTCATAGATATTGTGGTTGACCAACCTATGGGTTTTCTGGGAGAACATCAGTTCATTATCCCAAATCCTATCTTTGGGATAGTAACACCATGTATGCCAACCCAGAAACTTAAATTCCATTTGATTCATATATGCAATTCCAAAAGAGATTGGTAATCGTCTATTTCCTTTCTCAAACTGCATAACCATACCAAAAACAAGTGGCGCACCACATCATTAAAATGTGTTTATATTTCAGTTTTTCTAAATACATTTTTGCATGTCCATAACATTCCTAGGGGCATCCATGCCCCTCAACCATAAAATCCCAGACCTCAACCCATAACAGCACTGAAACCCCCTTTCTCTGACAGGTCACACTTTATAGGTCATTCCTTGGGACATGTAGCAGTTTTCTTCCCAGTACCTACTACCTAGGTCGTAGAGTAGACCCCAAGAAAGTGCGACCTGGCCTGTTCATGAGCTCTGGGTACCTAAGCTGAAATTTCAACCCACTAAAATGAAAGAGTAGGATTAGGCATCTTACCTACAACTTTCAGATCTTAAATTCGAACGGTCGGTTTATCTACTACAACCACCGCAAGATTTAAGGCCTCCTCTCCTCATGACATTCACCACAACTCCACCAGCAAATGAGTGAATCCGGAAGGAAAATGCCTTATTAAAAGAAAACCCCTGATTTTTCTTTCGCTTACTGTGACCAAAATGTTGCTAAGTTTGATGAACCATCTATACCATTGGAAAGATCTCACCAAGCCCTCAAATGGGTATCTATTAGCTTTTTGTGATTTGATACTTCACCAAGATGCATTTTGTCCAAGAAGCACCACTTCACCCTTCCTTAAAATCAAATTTATTCACTTGCAACACTCGTATTGGGGGCACCACGTTGGCTCCATACTTTTCCACGCTCGTGTCAACTTTCGTCGTGAGTCACCATCTTGTACTCATGCTTTTATGGTCCCCATTGGACCCTGTACATATGTGGCAGCACCATCGAATCACCCTTGTTTAAAGCATCCAAGTTGAGTCATCATTGCATTCATGGAGTCTATCTCGTGTCCCTTTACATCCCGCTATAGTCCTCCATCATTCATTTCTTGGTCCCTCTCTCGTGTTGTACATTATGGCCTTCAGTCCCACTGTCCCCCATCCCTCATGATGCTGTGTCAGTCGTTGCCAGGTCATCCATGCCCTTTATGCTCTAACAAGGGAAGTCATCTGTTTGCTACTCATTCCCCCCCATTTCATCATCATCATTGGTGTCAGTCTGTCAGTCACTCTACTATTTTCTCTCGTGCCCTAGTTGAGGATCCCTTATTGCCTCACCTATGGTGGACCTCCTTCTATCAACATCATCTCATTCATTCCAGAAGATAGGTCTAGAGGGTGGTGTACCTTGGTTCTAGCTTCCACTCTTCTTCGGTGCCTCGGATCAGGAAAAGGGACTCCTTATTGCCCTTTGACTTGATTTTTTCTCAGCTCCAGCTCCTTTCAGCATGATCAAGTCCATATACTCGACGACTCACTGATGCAACAATTGACATCGGTGATTCCCGGGTGTGTGTGAGATGTCTCAGCCCTCATGAGGGGATGGCCCTACTGGTAGCCCCCCACATGCTCGGATGACCTTTTCATCACAGCCTTTGATGCAGCTCCATACATTTGATGATGTCAGCCTTAGCCTCTTGCAGCGCCTTTTCGTTTGCACGTATCAGTCAGATTTTCAGAGCCTTTTCCTATGTTCAGGGGCATCTGGGTTGCATTTATATCTCATGTACTCAGATATTATTGTACAAGTCCTAGCTATTATCCCAGGCACAATATGTATGTGGGATTCATTATCATGTTATTTATATGGTTCATGTTTATGCTAGTATATCCTATATTATGTCGTCCCGTGGTTTTCCAGATGCCTTATTGTTTGTACTATTGCCTCGGCGGGCATAGGTATGCCTCCCTTGCTGCCTATAGCAGGTACTCACTCATCAAAGAGACTTGTCGCACCTGCAAGTCACCTCCTCAGGGTCTAATTCTTTCAGCACTTTCGTCTACCTTCCACTTCTCTCTCTTTGAATTCCCCTTTGATGTCTAGTGATTGAATTCTTACAACGTACTTCAGTCATACGATTAGCTCCTAATGCTCGCACGCTGGGGGGAAATCTGTTACACCATATTTTGGTAATCTAATCCATTGTTATTAGATGGACCCAAGTACACCAAGTAAGACCAATTTTACCCCAAGTAAAATCGCATTCACTATGAAAAATAACTTAGTAAACCACCTTTATTAAGTTGTTTATGGTCTAAACAGGAAACCCCATGGGAAAAAATTAAACAAATCCATATTTTTTTGACTTTCCTCAAGGAATAATTAGTTAAACAATAGTTTAATTAATATTCTTGGTTATATTTAACCCAAAACAAGGAAATTAATTAGATAAATCATTATTTATCTTATTATTTTCTAAGAATAATTACTTAAACATTACTTAAATAATATTCTTGGTTAAATATGACTAAATCTACCTTAAATAATCAAATAAATCATTATTTATTTGATTATTACACAACCATATCCTAAAATGATAAATAAATCATTTATTTATTTATTATTTACAAATAAGGGGATTTGACTCAAGTCAAATTCCTTTTCCCTCCAACAAATATAATAAAATATTCCATAAAAGTTGGAACTTGATTTGGTTAATAATATTTTAACTATGCACCAATATCTAGACTAACTCAATATTTTGTTATAAATAGAAGGGTTTTCCCATTCATTTGTCACCTTTTGTTGCCTAAAGATCACTCTAGATCTCAACTCTTGGTCTGGCTATTGATCCACCATCATAGCCATACCTTTCCATTTTTGTTTGGGTTTTCTACACCATCAAGATAGAGGAATTCTAAATCTGAAGTGTTAAGAACTTACAAGAACCCATCCCATTGAGGAGAACTGGGAACACCATCTTGTGTTTTCCTCCCAGGTGCCATTAATACAAAATTCATTTGACATATTCTTGTCTTGTCTATTGGATGCATGGAGTAAATCTTGTTTCTTCTACTGTTTAATGTCTTCTAATGCATAGATATAGAATTTTGCATCATTTATCTTGATCACCTAACTGCAGATTTGAAGATAATAGCAGTCATTTCAGTTGTTAGGGTTGTTTGTTATGCACAGCTAAAGTGGTATTTTTTTTTACGCTTGGAATTAACATTCATACTAACAACCTTCTTAATGATCCTCACAATGCTTTTGTTAGAATATTCAGCAAGACCATTACCTTGTGGATAGTATGTAGTAGAGTGCCCAAGTGTAATGTGATATTGATGACAAAAATGGTCAACTTCTTGGATTTGAATGCCCGTGCATTATCAGTGATGATCTTCATGGGGCAACCAAACCTAGAAAATATATTATTTTCCAAAAATGAAATGATAACTAAATCATTTTCTTGCTTAGTTTGTATTTCCTCAATCCATTTGGTGAAATAATCAGTTGCTGTCAAGATCTAGTGATGCTGACTTGAAGATGATGGATGAATCTCACCAATAAAATCTATCCTCCACTGCTGGAAAGATGCCTCAACATAGATAGGCATCAAGGGTAAAGGAACAAGCTTCTCCTTACCATAAAAAATCTGGCATTCATGGCAGGCAACAATCTTTTTGTAGATATCTTTGAACATTGTAGGCCAGTAGTACCCTGCTCTGAGAATCTTGTTTGTTGTGGCCTTCCAATAATGATGACCTCCACACTATCCTTTGTGAAATTGCTCAATCACTTTTTCAACCTCTTCTTCTAGCAAATAATTCAAAAGAATACCATCGATATCTTTCCAATACAGATTTTTACCTACGATGCAATACCTTAAGGATTTTAGCTTCACAAACCTTGCCTCAGGCTTTTTCAATTAGTTAAGAGCCCTATGATGATGTAAGAAAAAAAAAATTCTTTGTACTAATCAGAAAGGATGTACTTCCCTTCAATGGGAATCAACACTTCATCTTCATCTGATATCTTTGAAATTTCTGCAATTAAATTCATATCAAGATAGTCAAAATTAGACTGCACCATCAGCTTTGCTAACCCCCGACCCTTCACCAATTTTGTAGGTATGATCTCTATATCATATTCCATCAAGTTAGCAATCCATTTCCCTCTCTTACCATCATGATCAAATTGAGTCAAGATGTCCTTCACAACAACATTAGGAACAAATGCTATGACATGAGAATGCAGAATGTAAATTCTGAAATCTTTGATGGCATTAACCAAAGCATAGGCTTGTTTTTCTAGGATATTGTACTTCAGCTCTTAATTAGATAAGGTCCTGCTAAAAAATGAAATAGGGTGCTCAGCATCTTGCTGTCCTTTCTACAACAAAACTCCAACAATTGTATTTTCTGATGCAAATGTAAAATCCAGAAATTACTTTGAAAAACCCGAGCTGATCAACACTGGTGCTTGAGTGATTTCCTTATTTATCTACTTAAATGAATGCTTTGCTTCCACTATCCATTTGATGTCAGCTCCTTTCTTCAGCATCTTGGTTATGTCTTTGAAAATCTCTACAAAATTTGGAATAAACCTCCTCACAAAATTCACCCTCCTAAGGAAAGACTGAATTTCCTTCCTGCTTCTAGGCAGTTCTGCTTTATAAATGGCATTGACCCTATTTGGATCAATATTAATCCCATCCTTAGATATAATGTGCCCAAGTAACTTCCCTAAAGTCAGAGAAAAATATCTTTTAGTGGGATTGAGATAAATTCCAAACCTTCTACATTTCAGCAGAACTTTCTCTAGATGTTTCAAGTGGTCTTCCTCTCTCCTTGAGAAAATTGTTATGGCATCTAGATAGACAACCAAAAACTTATCCTTCTCCTTAGAAAAACCAATGTCCATTTCTTTTTGAAAGGTCGCTCCTGAATTCATTAGACCAAAGGGCATCTTGGCATAATGAATGTACCCCATGGTGTGGTAAAGGTAGTTTTCTCCTGATCTTATGGATGTACAAGTATCTGATTGTACCCTGAAAAACCATCCAACATAGACATCCTTTGGGAACCAACAATATTCTGCAAGATTTGGTCCATCTTTAGGAGAGGGTAGTTGTCCTTCAGAGAAGCTTTGTTCAAGTTTCTGAAGTCAATGCAGATTATGATTTCTCCACTCTTTTTTTTGACTGGAACCATGTTTCCAAGACATTTTGAGAATCTGATTGGAACAATAATTTTGGCATCAAAGAGCTTCTTGATTTCCTTCTCAATCAGAGGCATGAGAAGTGGATTAATCCTCCTCTAATTCTATTTGAAAGGATTTTCATTTTTTTAATAGGAATGGTATGCTGAATAATAGTAGGGTCATACTTCTTCAAATTGGCATAACTCCATGCAAAAACATCCATGAACCTTTTCATCATCTCAATAGATTTATGTTTCTTATATGCAAACAGAAACTTATAAAGTTTGATCATTTTTGGCAAAGCTACTGTACCAAGGTTACAAATCTCCACCTCTTCATCATCAGCTTGTATCCTAGGAGACTTGAACACATCATTTGTTCAAAAAGGTTTTCAAGTGGGATGAGACATTTGGGTATGGAGTTGCTCTTCAGCTGCAACACTTCAGAACAACCTTTGATTTCAACAAGCATGTTTTGCTAGTCTACTTTTGTTCTTTCAAACTCCTCTTTTAACTCTATGACATTTTTGATTTGTTGGTCATCCTCAAAAACTTGCCAATGGATGATGTTGTCAGGGATAATAGGCCTATGGTGAACTTCAACCTCATATCTTTCAGTGGAATGTGCAGGGATAAAAAATAGGCTTGCAGAGACAACTAGGGACACAGCTACTGAATTTTGGTCCCTAGTCTTCATAATAAAGGAATGTTCTTGAAAATTCTCTAACATCTCCATGATAAAATTTCTATATTCTCTCATTCCCACATCCTTTGTTTGATATACACCCTCAACTTGTTTAATAACTAATTTAGAATCTCCACAAACAGAAATATTTTGGGCACCCAATTTTTTCAAAATTTCTAAACCCAAAAACAGATATTCATACTCAGCCATGTTATTTGTGCAATCAAAGTTTAGTTTGAAAGAAACGAACTTACTTTCATCTTCTGGAGTTGTGATCTAAACTCCTGCTCCAACCCCCCCCTCTTCCTACTGATCCATCAAAGTGTAACAAACACCATCCTTCTGCCTTCTCTTCACTAATTTGCTGATTTTATGCTTGCTAATTTTCTGGTTCCTTCTCATCTTCTGCTTCATTAGTCAATTCATTGAAAAATATAACAGATCCTAATTCAGTATAAACAACATGGATTGAGAAATTTTGAGGTTTGTACTTACTACTTACCATATAAGACATCCTTGTTTCTCTGTATAGTCTTCTTTGCTCACCAAAAACAGGAATGGTGGCATAAGTTAGGTCCATCTGCATGGTGCCTTTGATATTTGCTGCCCATGACCTTGATAACAGCATGCCAAAATTAGGTGGAATGTCTGCTACCACAATGTCCATTACCAATGTCTTGGTAGGGACTTGTGTGAGACCAACAACAACATATTTTATTAAACCAATGCATTGAAATCTTTTTGAATCAAAGGAAAACAAATCCTTATATGGCCTAGTGATTTCTAATCCCATCCTTTCCATGATCACTTTATGCATGAGGTTGTGAGAGGCCCCTTAATCCAACATGGTATTGTGTAATGTCATGTCATGAATGCTAAGACTGACATAGAAATGGGGTACCTCTTCACTCTTCTCATCTTCCAATATTGGTCCCAAGTAGATGGTTGGATTATCTTCTTAAACATTAAGAATGTCAGCAGCTCTTGGTTGGGAATTCAACATTTTTACAATTTTACTTATGTATTCATTCACCTTAAGAATTTTTCCAAAAGGAATTGGGATCTTGATCTTGGAGATCTCATTATCCAAACTGAAAATAGAAGCATATTTTTCAGTTTCTTTGATAGGAGGAGGAGGTGGTGGATATTTTCTAACCTCAGTAGCTTTAGGGGCATCTTTCTTGGGTTGTGTTTTGTTTGCAGTAATTGGAACATTTCTATTTCTAAGGTTGTATTACTTCTGCATCTCAAAGATTGCATGTTAATATCCTGTAAGGTAATCAGATGGTTCCTCACCATTGTTTACATCATGATCAAACTAATCATGTTCTTCCTTAGTAAAAAATATTCCAGACATGTCTTCATCTAGACAATGAATGGATTCTTCTGGAATCTTAGGCTGATCTTCTTCATCAACTAAATTATGTTGAAAAGGAGGCCTTACTGGAGGGTTAGGACGATTTATGTTTTTCCTTGGTCTCTGCTAATTTTGTGGTCTCTTTAATTGAGGATTTATAAACTGAGGTTCATGTTGTGCAGGAGGTGCAGAGGTATTCATAAGGGCTAGCCTATCCATCAATTTTTTGATTGCCTTTATCATGGAGTCAAATTTATCATCACAGGTGGAAGGTTTGTATTCTTCTTTCCCATCTTGGATTTTATGGCTGATATCATATTGACCTCCACCTTCACAACATCATTTTTCATTTTAGCTAGTGAAGGGGATTCTCTTTCTCTGATTAGGATAGAAAATTCATAGTCAAATGCCTCACCACAGTGCATTTGAGCTAATCCAGGTGGAGGCTTTAGATGGGAAGGGATGGAGTCGTAAAATTTATTGAATCTCTTGGAGAAATTTTGGACAGATTCATCAACAACTCTTTTCAAACTATTATACTTAGTGAGAGCTTTCACAAGATTGGTTCTATTTCCCCACTTTCTCAAGAAGCTATCTTCAAATTCATTCCAATTATGTAGGCTTCTTGGTGTAAGGGCTTTGAACCACTTTCTAACCTCACCAGTAAAGCTCTGAGCAAATAATCTCATCTTGAAATCTTCATGGTCAACCTCCTCCTTGTCTATGAAGTCATTGAATTGATCTACATGCTCTTCAGCTGTAATCTCTTCATCACTTCCCCAAGTTTTGATTCTAGTAGAATATTTGCTAGGAAGGGAATTAAGGGCAGTTGGAAGAATAAGAGGGGCATACCTAGCAGGTGGAGGTGGAACATTTCCTACCATGATGACTGGAACTGTGGTAGTTTTAGGGACAACAACAGTAGAGGAAGAAGAACTGTTATGAGGTGGGCTGGTTTGTCTTTTTTGTCCAATTACAATTGAACTCCAGTCAGGTAGAGGGACCCCAAATTTTCTTCTAAGTAAGATTTCAAATGGGTCTAGTTCCTTAAACCTATCCAAAGAATCTCTCTCTAACAATAATTATGAAGTGACTGCTTCCAAAAACTCTTCTTTATCCTTTTGGGTCACTAAGGATGACGTGTCAATACCTCTTCTATGTAGGTCTAAGACAATTTCAATCAAATATTTTTCATTTTCAGACCTAAACAACACTTCCTAAATCTTATCATCAAACCTTTTATCTTTAGGACTTCTTAAAACTTTAGAGGACAAGAGTTTTGTATGTAATGAAGTACCTGATTGTGCAAAAATTGCTTGAATACCTCTGGAAATCGTGTTTGGATTATCCACAATTGTAGGTGGATCTAGGTCAGTATTACTCCTCATATATCTCCTTTTCAAAGCCACCTTTGAATATGAGAATTTTGAATGCAGTCACCAAGGTAGTTGCAGCCTTGAAAAATTTCTGAGCTCCTGCTACCTTCAAGGATTCAACTTCAGAATTTTGGGAAAAGTATATCTTTCGGCTCCCAACAGACACACAAAAATGTTATCACAAAATTGCACTTTATTGGCTACTAATTAGACAACTCTATGTAACTATTTCAAACCATCTTTTGGCTGAAGCTTAACCTATTCAGTCTGAGAGGGCTTTCTCAAAGGGGTTTATGATATTTGATTATGATAGTACTAGATGGCTAACTCTATTGAAAATGTAACTTGTTTTTTTGTATTTGCAGGTTGAAAAGAATGCAAGCTTGCAAGCATTGGGCTTATGGAGTCAACAAATCAGTAAATTCAGTGGCAAGGTTCCTTGACATGGAATCTGAGGTACATATGGGTCTTTAACAAAGGAAATTCACTCATAAAACATAGGAAAACACAATCATCTCATTACTAAAGGAAGTCAGAGCATAGAGTTATGAATCTTGAGTAATAGCAATGGAATTTACTGTAAGTAGTAAAACATAAGATATAGATCAATAAAACATTAGAAACCCATGAGAATCTTAGGTCTGTCAAGAAGAAAACCACTTTGTATTACTGATATGAGTCAAAATACATAAAGCATCAGTTTGGTGCAAAAATTCTCCAACCCTTGACTAATTCGATGATTTGCCTTTAAATAGATATTCTTACAGCAAGGATGATCTGCCTGATGGTTAGATTCATCAAATTCTTCCTTTGACACATCACATAACTGAAAAACATATCTTCTAACAAGGAAATGACAGCTACACCCTAAAGAAGACCTTTCCTAATAGGAATCAAAATCATATTTATTAGATCAGTCTACCTTTTCTTTGAAATAGTTAGTTGTCAGTTACAAAAAAGCATCACATGCTCGAATAGGCTATGATAGGTTCATTACCACTTTTACATATTAAAAATCCTCCTAAACATGTGGAACACAACCATATTTTTCAGGAATATGACCCTTATCTTCAACGAAAGGTTTAGCTGATGATATGTCCCAAAAACACTTTATTCAAGTCATAAATGTTTAATGTTAAGGTCCCTTGACCTGTTGGAGGAGTCCAGCTGTCCAAAACTTCCATTAAACTTCTCCAAAACCTTCAAAAACAACTCGCTATGAAAACATGACAGTTTTGTAGCGAGCTTTCGTAGCATTGAAAAATAAGGTTTTAAACCCAAAAACTCTACTCTTTTTTAGATGCAGAACTTGGAAACTCCATAGTCTTCATTTTTATTTTACATTTCAAGTCTAAATCAAGACTCATCTTTAGGACAAACCTGCTAAGAAGAGAGTATATTAGGGTGAATAAACTCTACTCTTTTGTTGTTTGATGATGTCAACCTAGTCATGAAACATCATCACCACCATTATCCCTTCTTGAAAGCTACAAAAAGTGATTTTGGAAGCAAATAGGCTGCTATAGAAATTTTCATAGCATTTTCCTGGCTTTAAGCCTAGGAAATGCTACAAAACTGTGAAAAACTACAGAATTTACAGATTTCAACCCTGTCTCAAAAAAGTAACCTCCAACTGTAAAAACTTGGTCTTCAGCATGCCATGAACCTGTTCAAACTCAACTTAAGATCCTTGAGCTGTTTCCTATTCATTAATGATTAGTTGAGAAATGGGCTTCTCAACCACAATCATCTTCAAACCCTTCTTCTCCAGCTCTTCATGGATCAGTTCCAGTTGTTCTTGTAGGTCTTTGACTTGGTATTTTAGTGTCCTGTTCTTAGACTATAAGTGCAAGTTAATTTTTCTGATATGTTTCAACTCTCCTCTCAATGACTGAGTCCACTTGATCAATTGATGTGTGTTGTCCAAGGTCTTTGAGACACTAATGACCTGCTCTTCCCAAATCTATTTTATTTTCTCAAACTATACCTTTTGAACATTTTGTTTCCTTGCCTCTTTCTTCAAGACTACTATTTCATCATTTTCTAACTCAAATTGTTCCTTAAGAACTTCAATCTATGTTTTTTCAATGATGTTCTCCTTTCCTTTCCTTTGTTTAATAACTGATTCTTCTTTCGTAGGTGAGGAGAGGTCTATTATGCTTGGTGGTGGCTGAACAGTTTATGTGATCTTCTGAGCCTCTTTGTTGCTTTCTAAGACCTTTTTTGCATGTCTTGTCATTGGTTTTATAGCTTGAAACATGAATCCTGCATCTTCACCTTCAAACTCTAACTTCTTAGATGCTTTTGGTTTTCTTGAGCTTCTTTCGTCCCTCATCTATATCCTCAACTTGGACTATGGGAGTTTATTCAATATCAATAGCATGCAGAATGTATTCTATGTTGCCTTTAGCCACTATTTTTCTTCTTGTAACCCTCTTTCTGCCATGTTTGCTCACAGTTGGATTTTGTTTTCCAGGTGAAGCTTTGGGTGTATCAGCCTTTTGCAATGGCTCTATCTCCATGATTACTGGATCAATTTTCTCTGCCACTGAAGGTGATGGGATATCTCTAGGTTTAGGAGTTCTTTTAGGAGTGATGGAATCTATTTAAAAACCAGTGATGAACAGAAAATATGACCAGTCTCTTCCTAATTTATTTAACTCTTCTAATACCAGTAACTTAATTAAACCATGATGAAAGAGTGAGGTTTCGTTTCCATCAGATTTAGCTTGAACTTTTTCTGACATTTTAGCGAAGCTTTTGTATAAGTAAAAAGGTATATCAAGAGATAAATTACGAGAAACATGTAGCAGAAGCCTAAGATGGTAGGAGTAAACCATATAATACCTCACGTCATAGGTGATGTACTTTTGAATGATTAGCAATAGCTTTGAGAAGTTGTCTTTCATGTAGCTCATTGGAATGGAATTTGTGAGGTCAATCTCACTATGCTCTGGCTTGATAAATTCCTTACAGTCCCTCATGGTGAACTTGAAGCCTTTGAACCATTATTCTCCTCCTCTAGGGATTCTTATTTCTGCTACAATGGTCTCTAGAGTTACAGTGAGGTTCAACATCCCCACCTTTGAATATGTCCCACTAAAATTGATGGAAAACTCCTTAGAAACCTGTGCATGGCATCCTTGCAGTCTTTGGAAAAACTAAAAACACCCTATTCTTCTGAAAAATTCTAAGGTAGTTGGGTCTTCATTAATCAAATTCATGTCTGATGGCTCATATCTGAGGCAATGCCCACCCTTTTTGGTCTTCCTATTTACAACCATGGTGATTTTATACTTTCTCTACCTCGCTTGATCAGTGACACCTGCAAACTTTGAAAATGCCATCAACCAACTTGGCTTGGTGAAACAATTCTCCAAAGATTAGTAACATGCAAATGTGAAGCAGTGAATGAAAAATGAATCAATTGGGTAATTTTTTAAAGTTTCAATGACATCCCATGGCTTAATCATGACTCATACATGCTTAAAACAGTAATAATGACTTCAACCATGACCATTGTACCTTGATCTAACCCTAATTGACTCGAATGGAATCTACCCTAAGATTTCTAATCATTGATGATACCTAGCATCGAATTTAAAAAGATAGACATAAATACCTCTTTTCATAGCATAGATAGTCTAATTCCTGGAAATTTTTCTATGAAACTTGTTGAGAATGCAGCAAGATGATGGAGCTTAGTGAAATGAAGTCGCCTTCACTAAGTGGGCCCACAGGCAAATTGTGGCGCAAAGTCTATTTTTAGACTATGTCTATTTTTAGACATACGGAGCATAATTTGGGAATTCTACTTGGAGATTCTTGAAGTATGCGACATGTCAGTAAAAATAGATGAGACCCTTATTTTTAGGACCCGGGCTATTTTTAGACTGATCTCCTAAAAATATGGAAGTCAAATATTATTTACCCTTAATAATATTTTGACTATAAACAGCAGTTTACTCTCTTGGCGCACTTCGGTTTGAGTCATGGAGGTGGCTCATGCAACTGACACAAGGAATCACGTGGTTCCTAGGGTTTGATGGCATCTTGCATGGTTGGCTTCAGTTAGACTTCAGTGGCAGAAGTTTTGGAGGAGTTAACGGGACAAATAGTGGAGTTGTGTTCTATTTATTTCGGTTGAACTAGTTGAGATTAGTTAACTAGCTAATCAATTAGATATGAGTGGAGTAAATTAAATAATATTTAATTTACTAAATATTAACTCATTAGTCAACTCAAGAACACTTCAGTTCACTACAGTGCATGATCAGTTCAGTGGAGACCAGTGAAAGAGATAGATGAAAGGGTAGAGTTAGCTATCGGTTGTAACTATACTGTTGCTATTTGCAACACATAGATAGGTGGAGTAAGCTATGAGTATTGCAAAGTTTAGGCTGGTGGTTTATCTATATAAGGAGGCCATCACCTAGCATTAAAATACGCAATCAAGGTTGGCTATCAAGTGGCTAAGGATTGGAGCATGTGATTTGCTAGATCTAGCTTGATAGTGTGTAGCATGGGAGGTAGTGCATGAGAGCTTGTGAAGAGTTTTTGTACTATGATTGTTACATGATTTCTCCATTATAATATACACAATAGCTGCGGGGTTTTTAGCTATAGGCTTTCCCCATACATACTGAGTTAATGTGTGATTTATTTGATGTGCGATTGCTTCTATATATTATTTCCGCATGTGACAATTAATTGTAGAAGAAGGTTATGTGTTATGCATGCAATTCGAAATTGATGTATGATCGGGTTAATCTTCATTGAATAAGTGATTTATTCAGCTAATTTCTACAAAACTATTGGTAGTTTTGTAGCGAAAACTACCTTTTTACTATGTATTTCGCTACAAAAACAAGAAATATTGGCTAAAATGACCTTTTCAAATTTTAAAGGTTGGGAAATGGAATATCTCAGCAAATGATGACAGATGAGACATGATATGACTTGAATGGGGGTGAGTTTGGGCCTTAGGATAGGCTAATATGAAAAATTTAAATTTTCCTAATGAGCTCTATGACCATACCTTTGACAAATGAACTTCTAAGACTATGTCAAATGATGTTTCACTTTCTTCTAAGTGATAATAGTTTCCACCATTTTTGAGCTGATTTGACATATTTAGCAGCAGGATAGAGAGCCTCCATCCTTGATAGCCTATTTTTTGGCATCAGTTGCGTAGCAACAACTGCAATCAGTGGAGAGGGATAGAGGAGATAGATCTTGAGCTTCTAGCTTGAGGATCTAGTGAAGGGATCAACCCTTCTTGCATAGATATGATTGTACATAGTATTGTAGCCAACCTTCATCAGATTATGCTTTAGATCTGCATACCCAACAGTGTATATATGAAGCCCTAAGAAAGTGATTTTCCTAGATTGCTAGATCTGGAAATCCTTTTCTAGGCTATCTTGGTAATCCATGATAGAGCCCTAATCAACATTTTAAGCATCATCGGAGCTCCAAAACTACCTAGATCTAACTTTACATTTTTCCAGTAGTCACTACAGGGAAAAAACCGTCTAGCAGAGGTTATAAAGGAGGTTTTAGTGTTATAAAATTGGCCAAAATTGTGAAAAAAAAAATTTCTACAACATTCATTTATGGTTATGGAGGTTTTTGCGGAGCTTTTAACAGACATTCAACACAACTAAAAAAACTGGGCTACCGAAGGTTATTACGGATGTTTTTTCATCAATGCAATACTAAGGTTTCAATGCACAGGTACGTGTCATCTAGATGGTGGCCCCGGGGTGAACGAAGGTTCCTGCACTGGGTCGTCAAGGTATAAAATCGCACTGGGCGCAGTGTTAGTGATACAACGCATGGAGCCATACCAATTGGACTTGGGATTTGTGCAGTGCCCATAGGTCGTCTCAACGCACCCGTACATAGACTTATAGAAACACAATGATGTGTTGTATCAGATAAACACACTGATATTTATGATTGGTATTGGTATTTTTGTGGTGCCCATACGTCATACAAATGCATCGGTGCGTAGTCTCACATAAAAGCACTGGTGCATAGTATCGCACAAACACACCAAGATTTTTAATTAGTTTTGGTATTTGTGCGGTGCCCATACGTCGTAGAAACGCACCAGTGCACTTCATGATACAAACACATCGATGTACAGTAACTGACACACACCAGTGTTCATTTTGTATTTTTTAGAAACATCAACCTGTGACAGTGAAATTATTGTGATTTTTCTAAATTAATTTTTCATCAAAAGTTGACACATCTTATAACAATATTCATATTAATTAAATTTTTATTAATGCATTTGAATGTGATGTTTGGATTAATTTGTTATATCATATCATAATTATTGTGATTTTTTAAAATTCATTATTCATCAAAAGTCAACACATATGTATCTTGTAACAATATTCATATGAATTAAATTTTTATTAATTCATTTGAGAACGACAAATGGAGAATGCAATATCGACGATGAAGAACGCATAATATAATAAATTAAAACAAATTTTATTATATACACCCATATGAATAATACAATCTTTTGTCATACAAAATGGGACAGTTATTGGTATCCCTTTGTCTTTCAATTTTGACACTATGTCCATTACATTAAACAAAATGTCTAATTTCATAGACATATTTCAAAAATACAACACCTTGCTTTGATATCCAAACATAGTGATCATAATTCTCCGATTGAACTGTTGTCACTGCTAGAGCTACTTCCATGACTTGGATTATTTTCAAGAATGTTTTGTTCACGGTGTTGATTGTTTTCTTCTTCTTCGCCTTCCATATACAAACATAAAAATAAACTGAAATGAGTGTATATAAATTGGTGTGAATAATGAAAATTGCAATATTAAATAATATACATCAATGTAAATCGAAAATAAAAATGACGTACCATAGCAACAATTGACTCATAAACTACACACGTTCTTTCAAAACCATGTACCTTGCCATCTTTCAAAATTCCATCTGTTGGCGCAGTTCCATACTTTGTTTCCTGCAAGTTTTATACCCCATAACAAATCTTATATTTAATAAAAAATATTTTTTTTTTCTATTAATTATAGAGGGAGCTAAGTAAAACAAGATCGATAGATGTTGACAAATTCCACAATTAATTTATGATATGCCAACATATACTCACAACCCATGTTTAACCCATTTTCAATCAATTCGTCTGATGATTCTTTTTTGTATGTTAGCACCTGTTAGAAGACATTCAATGATGATTTTTGTAAAACAACTTAAAAAATACAAAAATGTAATCTAGTTAATTTGTTATAAGGAAGTAATAATTAATCACAAACTTAGATATCAACTCTTTTCTTCCTTGTTGTCTTGTTTTATGTGCTGAATGGGTTCATTTACTTTTATTTTCTACAATAAAATACTTGAAAATTAATATTTAATGCTAAATTGTTTATTTATTGTACCTAACAGAGTAGAAAGATTCAATGATTACATATTACATTTGAAGCACGTTTTTGTTGAGATGGCTCCTCTTGCGATGCAATTTTGTCCATTTCTTTGACCATCTCCTTATACACCTTTTTGGACATTCCTACTAACATATTTTTGATATCAACTCATTCATCTTTTGAGATTTTCATAATATTTCTGAAAATGTAACATGCCAATAATCTATTTAATTTTTATATTGATATAGGAAAAGTAAATATAACAAAAGTGATATTTATAAATAATTCTAGACAAACATTTAAAGGAATATTACTTTTTCATTCCTTCGTTTTGTTGTTGTACATTTTTGCTATTAAAAGTCTGACATGTCTCATTGACCAATTCTCTCGAAACTCTTCCTGTAGTTTAGATAAAATTTGGTTCTTGGAACCATTGGATTGGTTTTTGTATTGTAAGTAGAAAAAACGTCTATACATTCGTTCCACTAGATCCCTCAAACTTTTGTAAGAGTTTTCCCCCCTTTCGTTAACCTCCAGCACCACTCTAGATAAGTAAGGAGCAATTCATTTTCATTTTCATGTTCTATTTTTTTTTCTTTTCTTAGAACAACATTCCTTTTTGAGTTGTTGGTCCCTGTAGAACATTAAATAGATGTGAATTAAAATATTGTTTGACACATGTTATCTAAGAATTTTAAGTATATTATTAATGAAAATTAAAAAAAGAAACACAGATTGGAACGATAGTGTTTTTTCATTCACCTAATTCAGCCTTTTACAATTTTTCCGTCAAGATTTTAAGATCTTCTAGTCCTAGATCAGAAATAATCTTATCGAGCTTCGTGATTTCGTGGCTCTCCATGATACACAATAAACAATACATATTAGTTAAACTTACATATAGTTCAAAAACAATATTTTTTGTAAAGAATCTACAAAGAACTTGCCTTTTTTGCTTTATTTGATGTGTTATCAGTATTTTTGTTACTTGATCTCTTGTAAGTCATTTCTTTATCAATCTGAACTGGTGCCATTTCATTCATTAATATATTTATAAATAAATTGTCAACTTTTTAGGTAAAAATTAAATCTCAAGAAACTGGTGCACCTTTCATGATGTACGCACTGATGTTGGTGCATGGGGGTATTATAAATGCGCCACACAAACAATATAATAGACCGTATGGTGTTATCCTCGTAACATAGCACACCGGTGCCCTATTTTAGATATGGCACACTGATTTAAAAAAGAATATTTAAAATTTTTATTACACAGTACTCGCCTAGTGCACTAGGTTACACAGGGCGCATCGATTAAAAAAAAAAAAAAAAAAAAAAAATCCATTTTTTTCAAAAATTCATGCAAGGGCCGACATGGATTGGGATCCAACTATGCAATTCAACCTGTGGGTTGGATGCCAATCTAAAATGAAAATCCCTAATTCTGAATTCACAAAAACATGGAGAAGAAAGGGCAGAACCAAAAAAAATAAAAAATGAAGGGTTTAGGGTAAAAATGGATAAAACTACATAAAAAGTAAAAAAAATGCAGAAAAAATAAAAAAAATAATCAAATTTAATCATGAGATCATTTGAAATTCTATGCTACAGGGTTTGAATCACCAGACGTTAGGATTCTGATTGTCTGAATACTTCTGTTTGAACGTATTTCACTGCTCCACAGTGCTCTCGTGGTCTCTTGCTCTAGGTATGTCTCCTGCAAATCTCTAGCTAAAAATTTTAGCAAAAATAATGAAATAATGAAAAGTGTTTAGTATTTAAAGAATTGTTTTATGAAATTAGATTTTTGAAAATATTTTTCTACCCATTTTTCAATTTGCCATTTATTTTTCACTTAAAGAAAATGGAGTTGCGGTTTTTTTATTTGCGTTTATTCGTCACGATGCGTCACTTAATAGCACCGCCCCATTGCGTCCATTGGTAACACAGCACCGATGCATATAAACTAAAATGCATTGATGTGTAGTAACTAGAATGCACTGATGTGGTTATTTGTACATTAGCACCAATTTGTGGTTGAGGCACCGAAATTACTTTTACGTGTGTACACCAAAATTAGACATGTTGGAAATGTAAATTTTGTTGTGAAAGTATTTGTGTCATTTCTTTTCAAAACTACACCTCTTCTTGTTTCAGAAAAATAAACTTGAACCTTTCCATAACATGGAACAAGAAAAAGGTGCCCCATGATCTGTTTTCTCATTTGTAAATTCCTCCTCCATCTTGGCATCCAATTTCCTCTTTTCTCCTTTGTGCTTTCTATCTTGATCTTAATAAAATTTATACAATCTCTATTTTATGAGAAACTAACCTTGAATGTTCTGAGAGAAATGAAAATAAGTCCTTCATTCTACATTTGTTAGCAGAAGAAGATCAATTTTCAACTAGACGATGCAATTATTACATGTGGAGGCAATGGTTTCCTGTAGAAAATGAGTATAGGGTTGAGCATAGGAAAGACATTGTAAAATGGGATATTATATTATATTTTCCAATGGGAAACTGATTTGCAGGTGGAAATATGGTAGTTGCAGGTATCTATGCTTTTCTTCCCACAAAAATGGTCACTGGATTTCCATTTATAATACAAGCAAACATTTTACTGGTTTCATCCAGAGAGAGCATCATTTTAAATAACAAATGGAACTAGGGAATCCTTAAGTGTATCCTGTTCGCATTTTTTTCAGCATTTCGTTCTTTGATAAGTGTTAATTCACCTATACTTTCAAAATTATGGATTTTTGGGTACCTTCCATGTGATATTCCTCGTTATCCATAGGACCACAGCTCAGACAAGTTAGAGATGCCATTCAGGTTCAATTGAAAGCCAAAGATGTGATTTTATGTGATGTTAGCTTTGCTGGTAAAAGTTTATGTAAGCCAAACGAAGCTCGGAAAATACTCTTGGCTGCTTTTAAACACATTCTAGAGAATCTTTCCCTTCATGGGACCTACCAGCCCGATCAACAACATTAATTGATCTTTCTCCATTGTCCTTAAGGGAATGAGAATCCTTCCCTTCATGGTGCCTCTTTGCTTTATCGACTGCCTCGATTGATCTTTCTCTATTGTCCAATATTTCCCTTCCATCCTTGTAAGAATGAGAATCGTTACCTTCATGTGATCTCTTGGCTCATTCAAGAGACTCAATTGATCTCTCTCTAACATCCCTTAGTGAATAGGACTCCTTGCTTTCGAAGGATTGTTTCACCTTGCTAGTCTTGAGAGCATCGACAAGTATTTCTCTGCCATAAACTATACTCTCCCTTTCTCCATCATGGGACCTCTTAACCTTATCACTGACCTCAAAAAAATGCTCTTTGTCGGTCTCAACTGAGCTTTCTTGACCGCCCTTCTCAGAGTTTTCATAAAACTTTTCTCCTTTTCTACTTTGTCAAGCTCTATAGTTGTCTACATCCCTGTAAGCATATTTTTTCGTCTTTATGTTTGAATCACTCATTTTCTCTGCTATAAAATTCTCAGCCAAAATTTTAACTCTCATCTTTTCAAACCCTCATCTCCTCAGAAAAACTCTTGCCCTCGATTCGAACCCTCAGTTGCTCCAATAGTACACTTTATAGAATAAATTTTCCTTCTTAGAAAAGATATTTCAATGACATACCTGGTTCGGGTGAGGTTTATTTAACCCTGTTCCGGTTCGCGAGGTTTTATAGGCGCACTGGTGCGGTTTAGTAAGATCGCAGTTTATGTTTTGGTGTGGTGTTTAATGACGCAATGGTGCATAAGAGTTGTGAAGCACTGATGCACTACAGTACTAAGACACACCGATGCAGGTTATGATGATAATCACACCTAATGAAAAACCAGGAATCTTCAGTAGAAATGACGTACTGTATAAAGTTATTTTTTTTGGTATGTAAGATCATAATAAAATAATGATAATTCTGAAGTACATGAATTTATTTGCATTATTTTCTAAAATTTATTATGTTACAAAAATTCATATTATTCGAGATTTATTATTTTACAATTATTTACAAATTTACAAATTTACAAATTTTAATAAAATCATTTCACATTGATACAATTAAAATTTTACAAATATTTTACATACAATTACAATTAAAATTACAATTAGAATTAGAATTACAGTTACAATTACAATTTTACAATTTCACATACAATAACGATTAGAATTACAATTACGATTTTAGAATTTTACATACAATTACAATTACAATTAAAATTTTATAGTTACAATAATTTCACAGTAATACAATTAAAATTTACAAATATTTTAAGTTCAATTATGATTAGAATTAGAATTACAATTTTAGAATTTTACATACAATTAGAATTAGAATGAGAATTACATTTACAATTACAATTACAATTTTACAAATATTTTACATACAATTACAAATACAATTACAATTTTAGAGTTTTACATACAATTAGAATTAGAATTAGAATTTTATAATTGGTCATATATACAATTACAATTAAAATTACAATTACAATCATTTCACAATAAATTAAATATTACAATTACAATTAAAATTTTACATCAAATATTTTACATACAATTATAGTTAAAATTACAATTACAAATACAAATACAATTTTACATACAATTAAAATTTCAATTTCAATTAAAATCACGACATAATATTTAATAAATATCATGGTAATTTAATATTAAATCAATTAATAAACATCACAATCATGATAACCATTGTACAAACATCATATTTGACTAAAAAACACATTCAAATTCACTAACATCATCGTGATCATGATCATCTAACAAAACACAATTAACATTATATATTAACATCATCACAACACAAACATCAAATATACATCTCATGTCAAATAAATCATGCTATCACATACACATCTATCTGCAAGCTACACATTAAATGAACATATCTAACATGACCTAACAATGTACACATCATGATGATCACCAACATGTAAATTAAGTACAACTGAAACATGAACATAAAATACATAGACCATATATATATATATATATATATTTGAATTGTAGGTTTTAACCCTGAACAGAAATTATCTACACACGAATCTTATAATAGAAAATAAAACAATAGCGAGAGCATAAAACATAAAACAGATAAACACAGAGATTTTCCCCTAGATCCCAAATCGGGACTACCAGCTTGATTTTTCATTATATTCCTTTTAGTGTTATAACACATATATATACATGTTGAAGCATACATAAACCCTAATCCATTAACCTTGGATTAGAACATAAACATAGTTCCCTTGACCGGATCTACAAAAATACCAGGGGCCGAAAACCATCATACTCCAAAACCATGTGCAAAACCATGCACAAAACCATGGGTGCGGACCGCCACAGTGGAGACCAAGAATTTTCGCCAAGCCGGCGCGGACACGGAGTGAGTGCCCAAGTGACCCCGTTGCGCCGGTGCGGGGGGGGGGCCATCTGCCCCTGTACACCCCCGCACGTGATTAATTGTGGAAAGAATATAACACATACCCAACATGAATAATGTTAAAAATATGCAACTATAATATAAATGTCATGGATCAGTTGGTGGTACAACATCAATAGCGATATGTAGTGAGGCTGCTCAGTCAATGGTGTAGCCTTGACAGTTGATGGTCCAACCTGCTCATGATCATGAGTACTGATGGATGCTGCAGGCTGCTGACTGGACATGGCCGATGGTCTAGCCTGATCTGCATGATGACTGCTGCTAGATGCTAGTGGAGGCTGCTCATCTGGTGCAGCATGAGGTGAATGATCATGAGATGATGAGTCGCTAATTGCGGACTGTTGATCACTTGCTACGTCTTGACCAAGCCTATAATGTGCAACGGTCCTCCTCAGCCGCGTAACTAAGGTCGTAGCTCCTATGACATGCCAAATTAGGTTGTACATGTCACACAACATGCCTCTCCACATCTGTAACAACCTACCATCGAACTGTATGTCTCACATATGCGCTGGCCTGATGCCCGCCTAAACAATCAATGCAGTGATTTGATCGCCCAAATCCATCCTGTATCTAGTATCAAGCCGACTGCACCTAGCAAAAGGCGGTATCGGCGCACCAGCAGGAGCAGGTCTCTCTACACCAGCCTCCTGATGATCCTCGACATCTGGCATGCCCTGATCGTCATCAAGATCCACACTTGGATCATGTGGTGGTGCCGACATGTCCTCGCCATCAAAAGACCCAATGTCTACAAAATATATACAAGTACACAACAATAATTAGACAATTTCATTACACAATTTAATAAAAACAAGTTAAAGAACATGTTAGAATAAATATAAATAAAATAGTAATATTACCTCTATCATCTGGTGGCTCATCATCTATTAAGAGGATTTTGGGACACCCTCGCTAATCTAATCCAACATAAGGACATGGGACCATAATGAAGGGATGCATCCCTTCAACATTAGCTAGTAAGTCTAGTGCATCATGCGATATCCTGGCTAGAAACATAGCATCTCCCCTCTTGGGCATCATTTGCCCCCACATGTGCATCACTGCCTCACATGCGCCTCTCGGGAATGCAAGACAAAGGCGGCCTTTTCTGAAACCTCTCAAAAAATAAACAAAAAATGTCAGAGAAAAGAGAATTTGACCCTCCCTTGTGCATGAGCACGAAATCTATCTAAAGTACATGCAGACGCATAAAAAATGTGGAGACACGGCAAGTCATGGCTCATGTACTAAAAATTAGCATAATATAGAGGCAAAGAAACTAATGAGTTGCTGTCATTGGTGTTGTGTGAAATGGTCGAAATGAGAAGTGAGAGGCATTGCACCTCCTCACTACCAAATGAACCAATACATAACTGACCTCCAGCAACCTGAAAATCTGAAGGAGACAGTATTGATGCTCCAATGTATCTCTAGGAGTACACTAACTGACTCCCTACTACATAGCCAGTTAGAACCTCTAGGAACGAGGGAAAATCCACCCCTTTCCTCGATAGCCCTATAATGAAATATATATCCTCCTCGGTGGGCATGTACCACTAGTTATGACCAACCCGGAAAGCCTGTTTGTGGGCATTCCACTTTTGGATAAGATGTCTCAAAAACAAACCATGGCCCTTTAGGGAAGTAGCCTCCTCATAGAACTTGAGGAGGCCTACCTGCCTTAGGAGCCCTTGGGTAGCTGTTGTAATAGGGCGAGGGTACGCATCTCTCTCCCTCTCTCGTGTCTCCCACAGGTGAAGCATGTCATACTGATCTGCCTTTTGTTACTGTTGTTCCCCCTCTTCTCTCTGAATGATTGACATATTAAATCATTCTTTTTTATTAAATGAGACATGTATTTAGGAATATCTATATATATAATTTTTTTTGGAAAAAAAAACAAAACATTTGGTGTGCCACAAAAAAGAGTTATGCACCAGTGGAGGTGCCCCAGATGACATTAAACACACCATAGGCATGCACCTGAAAATTTTTAGAGCACCGTTGAATATCTATGGTGTCAGGAGTGCGGTGCACTGAATAAAATCTATGCCCCGACACATATAGTTGGGTCTATGCACCAACCTCCTAACTTCATTACATAGTCAATGGTACAGTCTTTTACTAGGCTGCACCATTGACCCTGTCGAAATGCTGAATACGGTGTGCTGACAAACATACCCACCCCGGGGTGGATATTTCCTTTAACACACCACATTGCTGCTATTCCACATGGTCAACGGTGTGGCCAGCTAAATGACCACACCAAACTTTTTTTTTAAATTTTAAAATAACGTGGTGCGCCTTTCGGTATCACCATGGAAATGGTGTGGATACTGTTATCACTAGTTGTAGTGTGGCCTGTAAATTTTACAGGTAGCACCGCTTACTGGTGCGAGCCGAACGGCTCGAGCACACCACACGACAATTTCTTCTTCTTTTTCTTTTAAATGGTTAATTTTAAGGTTATTTGAAATTCTAATCTGCTAAAAAGCTTAATTATGTAAAAACAAGAAAAATTCTTGTACATTTGGCCATCGAGGAGGCATATTGGCTATATAATTTTCAAAATAAAATTTTCTCACTATTTTGCAAAATGAAAGCTGGAGATTGGTGGGAAATGCACAGCAACAGTGTGTGCAATGGGTGCAATGGGAGAACCGATGTCAGGGCGGCTCAGACAAGGATAAATTGCACAGGTGCTTGAGATCTCTGGAGCACTGAGAAAAGTGAAAAATGTGGTTTTTTGGCCATAATGTTTTTTTATTTAACCCTGTTCTGGTGCACGGTGTTTTATAGGTGCACTAGTGTTGTCTCTTAATATTGCACTGGGCAGTTTTTGTTTTGGCGCAGTGTTTTATGATGCACCGGTGTGGAAGAGTTGTAAAGCACCAGTGATCTATAGTAATATGACGCACCAGGTGGGTGTGTACAGAGCACACAGTGTCCGGTGTGAGATTTTTTTTTGCGCACCGAAGCTTTCTCTTGTTGAGCGCAGTGGTGCAGTTTTGGATGATAAGCGCACCAAATGAAAAACATGCGCAAAAACCTCCACCCGCCAACCTCCTCTAGAAACCTCTGCTAGAAATGGATTTCTGGGGTGTTTTTATAAGGGGTTCCTCAAAAACATCCTCTAGAGGGTCTTTTCCTTATAGTGAGTTATAGTCCCAACAGTTACAGCAGGGAAAATGTAGTTTTCCTTCTAGTAGTCCCTCTTGTGAGGTCATTTTAGGGTCATTCTAGGCCATCTCTTTGGCTTAAGTGTCTCATATTTTTAGCACTGTTGTACTGGTTTATCCACCTCCTATATAATAAAATGGCTAAACTATTCTGTACATTCTGATGGTGTATTTAGATTTATTGTTTACTTTGTTGTAGTTCTTATATTGTGTTTTAGTATTACTACATTCGCCCTTCGGGATATTACATTGTCATTTTGAAATTTTATGTGAGGTATGTGAATTTTACTTTCTGATAATGAGAAGTTGGTTATGAAGTTTCATTTGAGTTGGTTACATAGGGCTGAGACCCTTGGTTTCGACACATCCCAGAGGCATAGGTCCTTCATTTTTACTTGTTTTTTTTCTTGGTTTTAAGCATTTCATAACTTTCTTGCATTTCAGTAGAGGTTAAGCTATAAAAACCTAGGATTGGAAGCTTCTACATCACCTCTCTTGTGGGAGAATAGTTGGAAGGATTCATAATCTCAGTCCAAAAATAGTGTGTTTATGATTTGTTGGAAATAGATTAATGTTATTTTTCATTATTCATATTTTATTTTTGTAGCTTAGAATTCAGTTCAGTTATCAGAGTAATTTTATGACATAAAATATATTTTATTCAAATTCAACTCATCTTTTCCATCATAGCTTATATCAATGTGTTAAATATCAATGACCATATGCATGCGTCTTGTTGTAGGGTTGTGTTGATCTGCAAAAAAGGGCACCTATTCCACCTCAATTTTGGACTCCTCCATCTTCTCTTTCCATTCCTCAATTCTATCCAAAATATCTGTCTCAATAGTCACTCTTCCTAGTAAATTTAGGACACTGTGGGCATTCATCTTGGTGCAAGAAAGACCTCTGAGAGGCCCTAAGCTTGGATAGGAGGCTTACCCAACCTTCCTCCACTCTCTCTAACCTCCATCCACCTTGTCATTCCTTCAAGTCTTCATATCCACCCTAAAAACACCCTCAGAACCCCTCCTATAACATTACATGACCTCCTGTAGCATCCCCTATAGCATGCATGTAGCATCACTTGCCTTCACCTACTCTTCTCCCCACTTCAACCTTAGCTCATTTAATATGAATAATGACACCAAAATATGATTTTACGATCAAGAGAATCTCCTAGACCAATCCAACCATTCCTTTTCCTCATTGAAAAATAGAGTAGAATTAATATTTTAATTACAAGCCAGATACAAGTTAGAATTATGATTTTCAAGCAAGCGTGAAGTAGATAGATGATACATGAAATTATGCTACTAATTTGATGAATGATGAAAGATAGATTATCTTTCCTTCTACAAGTATATTATTTTTTTCCCCTTCATGAAATGGTAGTTGTCATCTACAAATTGAACAAATAGTAGTTTTACTTTCCTGGTTAGAGTCAATTTTCAGTTATATTTTCATCAACACCTTTTCAGTGTAGACAAGTAGGAGGAATGATATCTGAAAAAATTGATCTAATGTCATAGATGAGGGTGGCATGAGTAGAATAGAACCTACTATACATATATCACTGTCACCTCTAAGTTTGTACAAACCCCTAGTTGATAATTTGAGTTGAGGAGCCCTTGGGAGTTGAAACACTCTTGGTTCAATACTAGGGCTCACCACTTTTTGGCGTCATTTTCGGAGATGTTTATAAGTAGATTATTATTTTTTATCACACATTGGTTTATGTTTTACATTTAGTTTTGGAAAAGTGAAAATCAAGAAATTTTGTACTTTCATTCCTTGTAGGAGTAGGTATAATCAAGGAAAATTATTACCAAAACCCCCACACCCTCAAGAAGTCAACCTTCACTCTTCTTTGGTGATTGTGAACTTACCTCTCTAACTCTAGGGGATTAAGAAGACCCTTTAGGTGAGAAACCTAAATTTTTTGAAGAACCTATTGGAAAAGAGGAAGAACCTACTTCACCTACCCAAGATATGGCTGAAAATAGGAACAATGAGATTTTCCCCATAAGAGAAACCAATGGAGAGGCTATAATGAAGAACATTAGCCCTGCTTCCCTTCCACACATCCATGGCATAACCTCTGAGGATCATAAGACCTACATTTTTGAATTTTTTGTTGTTTTTAGGACATATGACTATGCCTTTGATGAGTAGAAGCTGAATTTGTTCCCCTCTACCATTAAAGATGCATCCTTGCGCTGTTTTATGGGTATTCCCGGGGATAGCATCACTATGTGGCCCCAAATGAAATAGGCCTTCAATAACAAGTACATGGATTAATATAGGTCCAAATAAACCAAGGAAGAAATCTTTCGGATGACTTTGGGACTTGATGAATCCTTAGAGGACTATGAGGAAATATTTCAACTCAATTATAGGAGGGCCAACTGTACCCTTGATCTTGCGTCACTCAAGCTAGTTATTCTCCAAGGGATCAGGGAGGAAGTATTAGAAACCCTCAACATGCTATCTGGAGGAGATATCTATTAATTATTTGATGATGAAATCAAAAATTTATTCAAGAATCACTCTAGGGTTGCTAGGAAAAAGGGTAGGGTTAGTCAAGGCTTGGTTAGTTCCTCTCCCTCCACAACATCCATCAAGAATGAGATAGGGAGCATGTTGTAGGATTTCAAGAGTGAAATTTTGCATACTTTTTAATTTGAAAATGTATACCATGAAAATCAAGAGAAATCAAGAGGAAGCAGAGAGGGCTCTAGCTACTTTCTGCCCTAGATGCACTAAAAGACATGCCTGGAATGAATTCCCATTGAATGTCATATAAGTGTTCCTAGTTTTGAGGAACACCATGCAACAAAAAAATTCCCCTCTTTCCCAGGCCTAAAAGTTGCATACCAAGGGGAAGAAGGTGGGTATGAGCAACTTTGCTTCATTAATCAAATGATAATTCAAGGACCTCAGCCATATAACCAGGGCATGAAATTCACATCACTCTTATAACAATCCAAATCAGAATGCACCTTTGCAACCTTGGTACTATTCCAGTCATCCATCATGGTCCACACCTACTTCTTGGACTTATGGTCCTCCATATCCTAGAAGAGATTGAACTTCTGGGAGAATTGAAGAATTTGTGTGTTAAGATACCCCTTCTCCAAGTTATTAAAGATGTTCCCATATATAATAATATTATCAAGGAAAAATGTTTCTAAAATCCTAGGAGAAGAGGAGACACCCCCTAAATAAATGTTGTTGGGAAACTATCTGATCTAATGCTAAGGTGGGTGACATCCCCAAAATACCTAGACCCTAGAATCCTAGTAGTGGATGTGAATATTCATGGAATTATAGTCCTTGATACCCTGATCGATCTTGGGGATACAATTAATGTGATGAATAAGGATGCCATAATATAGCTAAATCTCTAAGGGGATTTGAGGAAGATCACCATAGTGCTGCATCTTGAGGACATATCCACAACAGCTCCTGACAGAATTGTTGAAGATCATTGGGTCTCCATTGACTCTTGGGAGTATCATACTAATTTCATGGTTCTCTAGAACAAAACCAAATTTAATCGATATCCTCTTATATTAGGAATAACTTGGTTGGCCACTGTTGATGCATACATTGTTTGTATGGCTGGGAACATGACTATTAAGAATGGGAATTTATCAACCAAATGGTATTGTATCCTCTTGCTAAGCCTTCTATTGAACATGACTTACCCTTGTGGTTAGAAGATGAGGATGAGGATGAGTTGTATCACACAATGCCCCACCTAATATTCACACTAGATGTTGTTATATGAGGGAGGAAACCTAATGAAGATGACCTCATTAATTGTCTCCTTTAGAACCAACCTCCCACTATCATACCACTTGATGAAATGGTGAAAGAATTTGGGAGTAATCCTTGTACTGAATTATGCTCAGTTGACTCAAGTCTTGAACATGTCAAGGTTTTAGAGTTTGGCCCATCCATAAATTTAAATATCAACCCCTCTCTTTCGACCAAACTAGAAGAAAAATTGTGCAATATATTAAGGGAACACTTGGATGCTTTCTCTTGGGATTATAAGGAAATGAAATGGGTGCATCCATCCATTTTTACTCATTATATTTACATCAAAAGGATGAAAACCTATGTGCCAACTTCATAGGAGGATGAAACTAGCTCTTAAGGACATTGTGAAGGAAGAATTACAAAAGATGTTGGATGCAGGGTTCATATACCCCATCTCAGATAGTGAGTGGGTGTCCCATATAGTTTTATTCCCAAAGAAGAATGGAAAGTGGAGGATTTGTGTTGACTATAGAGAGATTTACAAGGCCAAAAAGAAAGATCATTTTCCCTTTCCCTTCATTGACCAAATCCTAGTTGGTCTTGTAGGAAAGAAATTATTTTCCTTCTTGGATGGATTTAGTGGATAAAATCAGATCCAAATAATCGCCGAAGAACAAGACAAGACCACATTTACATGCCCCTGGGGCACTTTTTCCTATAGATTTCTCCCATTCGGTCTGTGAAATTCCCATATTACGTTTCAAAGGGAAGTTTTAAGTATCTTTGTTGAAATTGTTCATGACTCTGTTGAGATATACATAGATGATTTCAATCCTTATGGGTGTGAGTTCTAGGAATATCTCTCTAATTTGTGTAAATTATTGAATAAATTTATTCAAATGAATCTCTCATTGAGGCATGAGAAATGTGAATTCTTAATGAATGAAGGGACTTTTCTTGGCCATTCTGTGTGGTGCTAGAGTTACAATTCAATAAACTCCAACACTTGATTTGTCAAACCAAGGCCATGTAAGCTTCGAGGCATAACACAAGAAATTCCAAAGACATATAGTTTTAAATTCTGTAATTTCTACTTCTATTCCACTAAATAAATTTTGTAGAATAAAAAAGAAAATGAATTACAAAGAAAACCTTTCAACAAAAAAACACCAAGTCACTATGGGTACTGGAATCACTGAAAGAAAATATTCTCCAAGATTTGAAAAAAGAAATTAAATCATGCCTTGTAAAAAATATTAAAAATATCTTGAAAGGTAAAATATGTTCCTGTGATTGAGTTTCAATGCCAAGAAAACAGAAAGAATGATTTTCTATTATACTTACTAAATCAGTTTCCTTTACTAGAAATGTATCAATATTGTACCTGAACAATTACATTCTCGTACTGAAATGAGTTTCATTCCTGCACTGAAATAATTTGTTCTAGTACTGGAATGATTTCTTCCTATACTGGAACGTTCTATTCCTATACTAAGATGAATCACTGTTCCCGCACTAAGAACTGACTGTTCTTGCACTAAAATATAATTGCTTTCAATCACTCTTCACTCATGTATTCATGTGTTATTACTAGTAAACTGGAAATGAACATCACATAAAGGAACTCTTCAACTTGAATATTAATGAAAGAGAATCTCAATCCAAAGCAAGCATTCGATGAAAATGACTACAAACACTGAAATTAATTAGCACACTAGCAGAAAGGAAAATACTCTTGT
Source organism: Pinus albicaulis (assembly GCA_034641835.2). NCBI lineage: Eukaryota > Viridiplantae > Streptophyta > Pinopsida > Pinales > Pinaceae > Pinus > Pinus albicaulis. Next base: position 345,568,461 of record CM076578.1, on the reverse strand, counting down.
GTTGGAAATTAAAGTACGTTATCCAAAATAAAAAAAAATAAATCCTCTTCATATTTCTATCACAATAATAAATATGCTCTATTTAGAAGATAAATTTCATAAAAACTTTAAGCCCAAAATAATGCCATAAACAATTCTGATACTTAATAATACTTTGTTTATGGTTATGTAAGGAGATCATTACAGTCTTAAATTTATACAAAGAGTTATCAATATGTAACCAAAACCTGAATTCACATGAGGGCACACTATGTTGTAAGGAAATAAATCAACTTAAATCATTAAACTTACAACCAAACTCAACCTTTCTGAAATAGCTCAGAAAATGATCTCATAAAAAGCAAGTAAAAGTGTGATTCTTTTAGGAAGAAATAAAATACTGAACTAAAAATAAAATCATCCCAACACACAATGCAATGAATCCTAAAATTTGATATTATGCATGAAAACATTCACAAGGGTTTCACTAATCTGTAAGCTCAAGCAAGTAAATAAAATTATTCTGTTCTCTTCACGAAAGCTCTGAAATCAACTGCGTGAAGAAAACATTACAAGTAATGAAAAGAATTGGAAATGAACAAAAATGGCATTAAATCATTCTTTTAATCAAAGTCTTCTACAAATTTACATCATGAAACCATGGATCCATCTAAGAGGGATAGGGAGATACAAGAATACCAAAGTTTATAACCACAAAATATCAAATTTCTTCAAATTATCGCTTGCTAAACCTATCCTAGAATTCCTAATTTATACATAATTTCTTGTCTCTTGGCCACAATGAGAAACTTAACAGGAAAATGCATTGGAAAATGACCAACCTCCATCTTTAGCATCCATAACGCTCCAAGCCTGATGCAGAAAGTGGAAAAAACCCTCAGCGAGAGGTGCATGACATTATTCAACAAATGTGATATTATTTGAGGTAATCTGAAATGAAACGATCGGTTGTCCACCTGGTACTTGAACGACAGACGGTACAGGAACTTTGGATCATGCACCAACCAAATTCCAATTTTGATTAATGGCATTTACTCATCACACCTTAAGGAACTATAAATGGATAAGTTACAAATAAACATATTCTAATCAACCTTTTTAATGAATAATATGCCTCTATAATCCATATCTAACAAAACCACAAAAATACCAAGAACCATGTGTAAAGATTTTAATTTAATTGCGAAACAAAGGTTTAGGTAGCATAATTAGGACAAAGGTAGGATTAAAATAGGGACAATTATGATGACCAACATCCCCCAACCTCATTCTATTGTGTGTCCTCACACAACTACTAAACTTATACAAAAAACAAAATTATGAGCCATCATTTACTTTTGGATCTTAATATTGATTCCCAACCCTTTTGCCTTCAATTTCTTAATACGGGCTTTCCTCGGGAACTTAACCAATTTCCTCAAATGGGTTTTCCAATGAGATGCATGAAATTTCCATGTCTTCACAATTCGCTTCCATTCATGTACTGCCTTTACCAATTATTAATTCCTTGTCTTCAATGTAGTTTTATAGTCCATCACACATCAATTTAACACTTAAAGTTCATATCTCTGCTACTTTAACTCCTGAATTTCACTTCTCACACCAGAGAAAAAATATTTCTCCTCATCTTCTTCTTGTACTATCACTTTCTCAGCCACTGACTCATAAAAAGTGTCATTATTTTCCGTTTCCTTCTCTAGTTCTTATGTTCCAAGATTTAGAGGAATAGTATCCTAATACTCTTCTACTGTCGGGTTTTTTGTTACTTCTGGCCCCGTCTTGTGTATGAGCTATATTTTTCTTCTTGAATTCCTTCATCAATGATGACAGAGGAATTTCATCTTCCTCCTCAAAATAACCTAGACTAAATATCGAAGTACCCAAGGCTGCAACTTCTGGTAACATGAAAAGGTTGTTCCACACTGTCAAGTTTTGTAATATTCCTAATTAGCTTTTAGCTAGTTGGAATATTAAAATTTTTGTTTGTTAATAAAATAGATGAATAAGTGGGTAGAGAGACCCTTAAATCTCTTTAGTAGGAATAAAAACACTTCCAGTGTGAAAGTGGATCAATGTATCTAGTTTAATAAAGCAGCCCTTGGTGTGAATAGGGTCAATGCATGTGGATGGGGTCAAGTTTGACCAAATCAACAACATAGTCATGGAGAGAGTGGAGATAGTGGAGGACAACGCAATAAAATGGTAGGAAGTTTCCATGAGAGTAGCATAATTATTGAGTGAGACCAAGGGGGAGGAGGCTCACAATGCATATAAGGAAGGGGATGGCAGCCATAGAGAGAATTCTGAATATTGTTTATGTTTGATCTTTTATGAATTTCTGCATGCTTCAACTGTTTAACAGAGTCTGCTGTGCTATTTAGCACAAGGGTGTTTCTAGGCAAAAATCTCACCCTCATCCTCGGGGGACTTTGAGTGCCCACTCAGGAGAGGTTCCTTTGAGCTTCATTCCATCATCTGACATTAGGCCAATCTTCAACAACCTCCAGCAGCACAGTCTCCTTCAGAAATTGCACAATTCAGAAGGGAAGTTTTAGTGGAGGTTTTGTAACCCAAGTTATTGAGATTATTTTCTTGTGAGGGGAGAAACCCTTCATCTAGAAAATCAGTGGGGAGGAGTATCAAATATTTTTAGATCAGATCAGCCACCTCTCAGCAGTTGCACAACTGCAGAGCCTAATTCATCCCTAGGGCTACATTTTTCATCTTGTGTATTTTCGGAAACCCTTTCTGGGTTATCTTGGAATTGTGATAGAAATCCTAAATATCTGATCCCGACATTTTCTGAGCACTATATCAGTAGATCCATGCATTCCTAGTTTCCAAAAACAGTATTTCCCATAGGTATTGTGTAGTCATGGCCTCCCAATAGTTTATGTAGCAGCCGTTTTTCATGTATTGAAGTATAGGGTCATCTGAGGTTTGTTTTTCCTAACTTGAGTGTATTTTCCTCAAGATCTTGTACTCTTTTTTTTGCTATCATATATAATAAAATGGCTCAACGATCTGCTCATGTTTGGATGTATTGATATTTACTACATTTTCCAATTTTATGCTCAATATTCCTATTTTTCCTAATTTGGAATATTACAGTGGTATCAGTTCATAATCTTGGCACAAGCTGTGGGGCACTACATATATCATCAGGAGAAATGGATGAAAGGGGGTTCCCAAAACTTATTCTCCAAACTATGCAATATATTTCCAAAGAAATCAAGGAGAATAGGATAGAAAGACAAAAGAAATCCCCTAGAGGGTTTCAACATGGAGAAATTTCTGGCACCTCACATCATTGGTGTGAGCAATCAGTAGTGCAACATGTCTCACAATGATCCACCACGCATACATTCCTAGCAGTGGGAAATGAGGTTGGAGGACCCCAATAGGAGGAGATTATTGATGATTATTTCCTAGAATATGAATCTCAATCTCAAAGGTTTAAAGACCACCTAAACTTCCAATATTTCTATCGGATCAAGGATAATAGAAGATCTCGTAATAACAATAGAAGTGGAGGGTACATGCATAACAATGATCTGCAACTTACTATGGGTATATTCTTTCTTCCTTCTTTTGATGGGTTACCTAAGTGCACAACCAAGGCGTGGATAGAGAAATTAGACATCTATTTCCAGCTGAACCAAGTTTTAAAGATTGAAGCTATTAAGATAGCAGGTTTCACCTTGAAGGTGAAGCACATGAATGGTGGTTTCATCATATATCTACATTGGGGCATGCAGGTGTGATTGCATATGAAAAATTCACCCAGAAGTTGGTGGAAATATTTGACCGAAGAGATCCAGAAGCACACTTTGTTGAGCTAGCTAACATGAAGCAGTCAGGAGATCCAGAGACCTATATCTCTGAATTCCTAAGACTTTCAGTCATGGTGCCAGATCTATCTACAACTAGAAGAGTATACATGTTATTTGATGGGCTAGAAGAGCCTTTGCATGGGTTGGTAAAATCCACTAGAACAACTATGATCCAGGATGCTATTGAGAGGGCTAGAGACTTACAAAATTATTTTCCAAGGGAAAGAGGTCCATTCTAGAAAAATCTCTCCTTTCAGTGAAAGGGGAAAGATGTGAAGGTTCCTCCTGTTAGAATCCTATACCAATAGGTATCATTTTTCATGATTGTCTTGGTTGAACTATGCAATATGTTCAAACCTTTTTCTTGTGCAAAGGTGTTCCATATTCTTAAAAAATCAAAAAATCATAAAAGTTAAAAAATGTAAAGAGGGTATACCCTAAAATAAAAATCAAAGGGTAAAAAGAATAAATTGGTCAAAAAATTGAGAGAAATGAACTCCAAGCAAAAATAGACCAGGAAAGTGTGCAAGTCAAAATGCCACTACTATTTCATTTTTTGTAATAAACAAAACTGTGTGCAGTTTGACAAACTTTTGCCACAATTTATGAAGAGTCAAACTGTTTAAACTTGACTCATTCATTTTTCAATTTCATGTTGTAGAATAGAGAATAAATATCTGACCAAACAGTTCAATCTTGGCAGATAAATAGATAGGTAGAGTTAATAAAAGGTGCTCAATAGTTTAAAGTGAGCCCTTGGATGTAATAAGGGTAGAATTAGATAGATTTTCCTTGTAAAAGAAAAGAAGATTGATAAGGGTTTGACAGTCTAAGTGCACCCTAATAAAGAAGAGAAAATGGTAGTGTAAAGTAGATAGGGTAGGTAGATGGTGTTGCAAAGTTTCATATGATGAATGATGGTGCTAAATGTGTTTGATCTTTAACTTTCATCACAAGTACTGAAGCAAAATATACATTGGAAAATTTACAGAAAGCAAAGTCAAAATCATTAACTTCCCACATCACTTTCTCCCTAAGAGTTTTACTAATTTCCCCAAAGTGCTAAGGTATTTGAAGATTAGAGGGGCTCAAGGCATTTCCTTGACTTTTGGAGGGACCGGACCCTCGGCCTAATGATAAAAAAGACCTAAGTATTTGAAGTTATTTATCATTATAAACATTCCCTTTTAATCTTTTCCTAAGTAAAATTTTATTTTACTTAGGAAAATCATGCAAATTTCCATAATAATCCCTCAAAATTACTTACTATTCTATGTTTAAGTGTTGAAATTGAAATGATACAATTTACTTCAGAAATCTCCACTTTCCTAGTTGTGTAAAGAATTTTGAGTTTCCATTGTCCTTTTGTCATATTAACATTTAACTTTACATATTAAATCCTTATACAAATCACCTTTCCCTATATGTATAACTCCTCCTATACAATATCCCCAAAACCCTCTTATTATAGATTTCTAGCCAAAGTATTTAATTTCATATATTTGAAATAAAAACCCTCATTATAATTCCCTTTCGTTAGAAATATATCTTTATAATTTACCCCCGCCTCTATGGTTAATAAATTGCATTAATTTATTACCATATAATAACAATATTGAAAAAGTTTTAAACATATGTTGTATGTTTTAAACAAAAAATGAAATAAAACCCGAAGTTTTAATTTAAACCAAAGCTTCGAAAAACCTCGAGCCTCCGTAATCTGACCCCTTATAAACCATGGGATTAATTAACCACTCGGATTAATTAATAACTGGACTCCTAGCCAATAAGATGCCGCCCGGAATAGTTAAATTAACATTAATTACTTTGGGCCCGCGTGTTGAATCCCCCACCTTCTTCACGTCATATCACTCGTCCGATCGCCCATTCCCGGATCAACGACCCGCTGTAATTCCGCTAGCCATCCATCGTTCGATCGTTAACACGTGGGATCACGGTGGTTTCGAAACAGTGCACCCGCCACGTGTTGATCTCCGAATGGAATCGCTCCCATTTCACCAAATACCACCAACTCCTGAAAGCGGTGCGGAATTTACCGCTTACCGCCCGACCCCGGTGACGTGTCCTCCCGTACACGGATGACGTCATTCTCAAAAATAATAAAAAAATCCCTATTGACTTTGTAAATAAAACAAAATTCCGTGTATTTTCTGTCATTTTCTCTGTTGAAAGCGACTGCGCCCTCCACTGAAAAATTCGAAAGTTCCACTGTTTAAGCCGTCGTCGACCAAAATTACGGAACGCCATTGTTATACCAGTGCCCGAGCATTCATCCGCCATTGACCAGTACCTGTAAATCTCGAAATTTTCCATAAAACAGGTATTTATCCAGTTTCCCGCTGGAACTTTGTAAAAAATCCATATTCCAGTGTTAAATTCAAGCCATAATCTGAAAAGATGTTTTATATTGGTCTGTTTTAGTTCCTACAACCAAAACAATACTTTCAAAATTGAAATTACGCCCATTTCTGTGAAAAACCCCCAGAGCTTCCACTTTGAATACACAAGAACCAAAATGGAAGTCCCGGTAGCCCTGAGTGTAGCTCCATTAAATGCTCCCCACAGAGAATTGGAATACTTGCCATTAGTGGATACAGACTTTCAAATTAAGGACTTAGTGTTCGATGAAAATCCCCTTCGAAGTTATTGTCACTGCAGAGATGATTATTTGAAAGGTTTGGATGTCATTGGGCTATGGGAATCCAATTTCCCAAGATATCTCATCCCCTCAGTCCGTATTTTCCCAGAAATTATCCACTACTGTCATTCCAATTATGATCCAACTCAAAGAGCAGTGTTATCCCCGGACCAGAGTATCCTTTTTCCCATTACTCCTCAAGCTATTAATACAATGTTCCATTTTGAACCTGATCAAAACCTTACTCCCTTGTCCATGGAAGAACTACTTGAAAAGTCTACTCAGTTGTCCCAAGAAAAATTGAAATGCATTTGCCAGACCTTTATGTTACCTGAACATCAACCTAAGGGACCTCCTCCCTATGGTTTTGCTTATTTTACTAATTTAGGCAAGCTCATCCTGAATATGATATCCTTTGTGCTGGGTTTTAATACTAGTGAGTATGTTGATGAATTAACCCTAGTATTATTATCCATCTTCACTCCTGGACAACTTCCTGTTGTAAAATATGACTTTGCATCTTTTATTGCCAATAAAATCCATGACCAGTTCATGAGGCTAGATAATGAGAAAGTGTTTAAATATTCCTCAGTCATTTACCATCTCATCATCTATTATCAATCAGAGAAGTTCCATTTTCCTGTTAAAAAGCTTGATGCCAAGGGAAACCCTAGATCTGTTATATTTTGGTCTGCCATAACTCACAGTTCCTATAATTCTCCCTATTCTTATGCTGAGTTCATTGATCTTTTCATTCATCCTGCAACTACCTTGTTGACAGGAGTGGCTCCTCCAAGGCTAAGCAATGAGATTAAGAAAACTTTACAGCTTTAAAGGACATACAAAGTTTGAGACTAGTATTTATACCAAAATTATTCAGAGATCAGAATATATGGATGTGAACTTTATCCATTCAAATTGCCTAAATATGTGCCCATGAGACTTTTTTCCTTAGAATATTTCAGGAAAATGAATAATTCTGATGTTATTCATTTTTTCAATGTTAAGAAGAAAGCACAACTCAGAATCAAAAGTCAGTTAGGTCCCTTTATATGCAATTCTAGGGATGCCGAACATGAAGCAGAAAATATATTGCAAAACCATTTCAAGTTACAAAAGAGTTTCCGTTGGATTCCTTATGATCCATTCAGTTTTATCTGTGACAAAAGAATGAAGAACAAATCAACACCCTACTTTCACCACAGAATTCTAGAAATAGAACAATATGCTAATCAAGATGAGTGGGTGGAAGGAACACTAGTTGAGCAAGATAGTGAAGAAGACAATATGAACAAAATTATGAAAGATCTTGAGAAAAAGTTTGACCTAGAATCTTGTGGGCAAGTGCAGGTACCTCATATTGGCACTTCTTCAGTAGGAAATCTTCAACAGGGATTACAAGAAATCAGTCCATCAATTACAGTTGAGTCTAAAGGCAAAGGGAAAGAACCTGAAGTACAAGTTATTGAAACTTTCATTATGACAGAGAAGCCTCAAACCTCTAAGACACCAGATCAAACACATGTTTCCCCTGTTCAAGTTAATCATCCTGAGGTTTCAGAATTACAGACTCCATCTAATATGGAAATAGGCAAGAAAATACAGGTTGCAGATCCCACTCCTCCCAAAGAACCTTCACAACAACACCAGGCTAAGAAGCAGAAACTGAATCCACTTCTAGAAGTGGAATCTATAGATGAGATGTTTGATGATGAAAGAGAAGATAGTCAACTAACTGGTTCAGTTAGTGTAACACACACAGGTCATAAAGGAAAGGAGTTACAAAAACAGTTGAGCACTGAAGTATCTTCCTTTAAACAGCCAAAGACAGATGCAGGTGATATAAAGAAGACTTTCATTAATATAAAAGCCAACAATGACCCATTGAGGATGCAGGTATATGATCAGTATCTTAGATTGGATCCACATAATCAAGAAAGATTAATGTCAGCTTTTGACATTCAGCAAGGGAAGATGCTGATGAGCCATTTCAAATCGAAAGTACCAAAACCCAAGACAGCATCTGATTACATTAGGACCAATTTTGAGGTCCTAGCAAAAGACATTCATCCATTAGACCAGATAGAGCTACATAAACAAACTGGGGAAATGATATATTCCACCCTTACTGATAAAGCAATGGCAGCTCATAGACTGTAAGATTCTTTAAATAATAAAAATACCCAGTTGCAAATTGAGAAAGCTTCTTCTCAGGCAAAAGATAACAAAATAAAATCTCTGGAATAAATAATCATCAGTTTGGGTCACAATCCCAAGGATATAAAAAGCATTGAGGCACTGATTAAGAAGAAGGATGATGATATTGATGCACTGAGAAAACAATTGAAATTGCCAGCCTCAAGGCATCCCCAAACTCAAGAAGTTTTGAAGGAAAATTCACAAGAAGAAATGATGGAAGTGCTCCTGAAAATGACTGAGCAACTGAGTGAGACCGAGAAAGAACTGGAGCAAGCATTAAAAGAAAAGGAAGCTATCATGCAGACATCTACAATAGGTACAGGTACAATAGCAGCAGATCAACAAACAGATCCATTACAGGTGCACACTTCTAGCTTAAGTTCTGATGAATTAGTAAAACAAATGGAAAGCTTAAAACTCAGAGTCACAGAACTTCAGTCTACAAAATTGCAGCTCACAAATTTGGAACAAAAATATGATATGTCAAAAAACACTGTTGCTGATAATACAAGGGAAATTAAGAGACTGGAAAAATTGGTTAAGGCTTTAGAAAAATATCTCTCATTAGAAAATCCTTTAAGAGAAATAAACGAAATTCTTTGGAATAATATTATTGATTCAATAACGAGTATTTGGTCCTTTGTTCAAATAATCTTTTAACAAAATGACTTGGTTAAAGTAGCTCAGGAAGAAATTGACAAAACAAGAGAAGAATTAAGGGACAAACATGAGCAAGCAAATCAAATTATACAGTTTTTGAACACCCAGACCAAGCAGCAGCTTGCAAAGCTTGGAATTGAGGACATGACAGGTACTATTTTAGAAATAAAAAGGGTTTTTACCAAGAGAACTTTTATGCAAAATCTGGAAAGAAAATGCTCAGATATCCAACAAGAGGTCAGTGCATTTAAAGAAAGGTTTAATGTTTTATTAGCCAGCGGGTTGCCCAGTCCGATGCTTTCAGAAGACAAAATAATGGAATTGAAAACTTATGTCAAAAAATTAGATATACATGCTCACAACGTCACATGTTCCTCTACTAGCTCATCAGAATCAACATTGCCGACAGGGAGGAATCTCTACGACAGGTTAAATAATTTGTTTCATCTTGAGCATGAAATAAGGTATTTGTTCCCACATCGGCCCAATTTCTTCAGATACACAGAGGCCGATGAAACATTGAGAAAGCTCAAAAGAACCATAATAGCAGAAGACAAATGGTGGGAAGACCTATTGGAAATTTTGTGAAATTTATCTTCAGGTAGAGAATTTTTCCTTTTACTATCATGTAAAGAATAAATAGAGGAGCAAATATTAAAGAGTATCAGTTTTGAAGTTAAAAGAGTATCAGTAGAAACGAAGAGTATCAGAAAAGAAAGGCAGTAAAAAAGAATTACTCAAAAGGACAACATCGAGCCCTATTGTAGGACCTACCTCCAGCACATCCACAAAGGGAGGAAATAGCACACCAGCAATTACTTTTTGTCCTATCTACGAGACCATTTGTCTCCTTTTTATTGTAACTTATTCATTAGTCACCCTAGATTATTTTCTAGGTTAGTGTGATATATTTTCAATCATTTTTTGTATAAATAAACCCTCAAAGAAAGTATTGAGGTGTGGATTCTACTACTTGGTTGTGACATTGATGTTTTTGGAATAAAAGTGCTTTGGAGAAATTTATTTGTGGCTTGCTGGATGACAATTTGAAGCTCGGGACTTTTTGCAGGATTCATGTGTCGGACTGCAGTTCAATAAGTCTTTCTATCTTATGTCTTAAGTTTTATATCTGTTTATATTATCATCATGTCCATTTCTGAATAATTGACATAAAAGAATAAATCAGAATTTACTTAATTGTACTCTGATTTCAGTTGTGATTATTCTAAACGTTTTCTTTTAAATTGGTTATAAGCAACGAATTCTTAATTGCTCTTGCTTCGCTAATTTAAACATTTTGATTACTATAGTAAAGAATTCTTCACTGCTCTTTATTTGTAATCATTCCATTTCTTTCTTTTGAACATGTTGAAAGATTCTTAACTGCCTTTCATCCCTTCAAACCCATTCCATTCACTTTAAATTCTAAAAATTGTTCTTTGTTTGGCTATCTTGCCCTGCAAAGCCATCTTGTGTGTAGAATAGAAATCCAGTAAAGCCATCCTTTGACTCCATAGCCTAATGGACTGAAAATATTCAACCTTGCCCTTAGTTGGCGAATTCCACCATTTTCAAACAAAATCTTGGATTTATAACTAGCCTAAAACTTTCTAAGAACAAAGATAAATTATAAAGCGAGAGCCCTCTCTAGATGCAGATTGGCTAGATTCTGCATCTGAAGGTTGGTTTGTCGTTACCTCAGGTATACTTTCCTTTTCCACAACTTCAAGGAAAACCTGAGTGATAACACCTCCCTCAATGGAGAACCAAGAGAAAGGATATCTTAGTGATGATGTCCAGAGAGATCTAAGGAGGAAGATTTTCTTCACTTTCCAAGAACAATGGGTATCAGGGAATTAGTGTGCTGACGGAAAGACACATTATATTCAGGTATTCTATGATGGAGAAGAGGAGGAATAAGGAGACTTAGAGGGAGACACCTACGCTGTGGCATCAGGAGGAGATCCACCACCACCAGGAGGTGGGAATGGAGCATTTTATCCAATAGGAGGAGCCCTTTTAGCTTTGTGGGGAGTTCCCGAGTATCTGAAATTGAGAGTCTGAGGCACTATTTAGGGGTAGCAGGTGCCAGTATTGATAGACAGTGGGGCTACCCACAATTTTATTGATACCCAAGTAGTGTACAGGAGAGGAATTCCTACATATGATTTTGAGGGATTCTTAGTTTTAGTTCTAGGAGCTAGATGGGGTAAATGGGGTCAATGCATGTGGATGGGGTCAAGGTTGACCAAATCAACAACGCATTCATGGAGAGATTGGAGATAGTGGAGGAAAGAGAAATCATAATGGGAGGAAGTCTCCATGAGAGTAGCATCATTATTTAGTGGGACCAAGGGGGAGGAGGCTCACAATCCATATAAGGAAGGGGATGGTAGCCATAGAGAAAATTCTAAATATTTTTTATGTTTGGCATTTTATGAATTTCTGTACGCTTCAGCTTTTAGCAGAGTCTGTTGTGCTGTTTAGCACAAGGGTGTTTCTGGGAGGAAATACCACCCTCATCCTCGGGGACTTTGAGTTCCCACTCAGGAGAGGTTCCTTCGAGATTAATTCCATCATCTGACATTAGGTAAATCTTCAGCCACCTCCAAAAATGCAGTCTCCTTCAGAATTTGTGCAATTCAGAAGGGCCGTTTTAGTGGAGGGTTTGTAACCCAAGTTCTTGAGCCTATTTTCTTGTGAGCGGAGCAACCCTTCATCTAGAAAGTTAGTGGGGAGGAGTATCATCTATTTTCATATCATATCAGCCATCTCCCAGTAGTTTCACAACTGCAAAGTGTAATTCATCCCTAGGGCTGCATTTTTCATCTTGTGTATTTCTGTAAACCATTTTCGGGTTATCTTGGAATTGTGCTAGAAAGCCTAGATCTCTAATCCCGAAATTTTCTAAGCACTATATCAGCAGATCCATGCATTCCTACTTTCTAGTAGCAGCATTTCCAGTAGGGATTATGCATTCATGGCCTTACAACAGTTTATGTACCAACAATTTTTCATGTATTGATGTATAGTGTCATTTGAGGCTTGTTTTTCCTAGCTTGAGTGTCTTTTCCTCAAGATCTTGTACTCTCTTTTCTACTATCATATATAACAAAGTGGCTCAATTATATTCTCATGTTTTGATGTATTTATATTTAGTAAATTTTCCAGTTTTATGTTCAATATTCTTGTTTTTCCTAATTTGGAATATTACAAGCTTTCTGTAGGGTTCTCCATAGGAGGGTTTTTGGGAGGAACACAATCCTCAAAGTCCTAAATCTCCACTGTAGTAGTTTTCGTAATCATATCTTTACCCAGAGAAACATGTCATATTTTCAATGAACCTCGTGTAACCCTTTGGGAAGGTCCAGGCTTCTCAATTTCACTTTGTTCTTTAATTTTCTCCTTATCCTTAGGTTTTAGCTTTTTGGACTGAGGTTTGTCGATTTTAGATTTTCCACCCTTGCCACCTTTTAAAGGTGGTGGCTTCTTCCCCTGTTATTGATTGACCTTTTTCTTGATGATATTTTTTCTTCCTTTCTGTGGTTGAATTTTACCACGGGGTTCTTTTACAATGTTTCCACCCTGAAATGTTTTTAAAAATGTTTTCCAAGTCGTTCCTTTATAATTTTTTTAAACTGGAATTTTAATCAAGCCATAATGGTACAATTTAAACCCTATCTAGTCTCTTCGGCTCTTTTGCAAACTTTTGGACATTGTGTCTAAATTTTTTAATAGAAAATGGGGAAAATTGATCAATTTACCTCACTCAAAATGTAGTAGAAGCCAAATGTGTTAGATATAGGTTAATGAGTACCTCCCTTCACAAGTGATAAATTGTGGAGAGTGTACAAGAAATATCTCCATTTTTCCACCATCTCACTCCTATGCAACCCAACTTTCCAATCCACAGCGTGGTCTTCGTCAGGAAGAAAAGAACGCCACACACCATTTTCTAGTTCACCCTTCTTAAACCATTTCTCACCCATGGTTGGTAGCCCTGTGGCCTAAGAGATGTAATAATATGTCACTTGAAACTGTAAAGAGCCAAAAATGGTTGTATTCCCATGGAAGGTGCATGCAAACTCCATAGATATAACATAATCATAACCATCAAATTTGAGCAGGAAGGAAAGAAACCTCGTTTCTTGTAATAAGGGTAGACTACCATAATATTCTACCGTTCCTTCTAGTTCCTTCACAGAAAATGGCTCAATGTGGACTAGTGCCATTATGTTTGATAGTTACACTACTCCACTCTCCTACAAAATCTCGGAAGAAGACCCTTCTTGACATAAAATTTTCAAAATTTTGGAGGGTGTGCTTTACAATCTATGTATTTACAAAATTTGAATTACATGCACTAGTGCCTTAATCTATGATCCCCAACGTGTTTTCTACTAGTTCTGGTAATTAAAATGGATACCACCCTATTAGTGTAAGAATTTTGATTGGGAAGGCCGGGGATTTGGGTATGATTCCAAGGAAATTTGGGTAATGATGGCTAAAGGCGGCGACTATGGTTTTATAATTTCAAGAAAGAAGCATATGGTTCGCACATGATAACGAATAAATCATTAAAGTTTGGCAAGGTTCATGTAATCAATCAACTAAGGAAGAAATCCTTTACATACATTCCCGACCTCATCATGAATCTGATTGGAATATGATAGTGATTTATTAATATAAGGTCAAGTAGACTTATGATATCCCTGAACTGAAAGTATCTATCCTATTGGCAATGATAAATAATGTCAATTAAATCAAAAGTACAATAGTCATGGATTTAAAAAAAAATGTACATCATGTTTCTAAATAGAGTTTACAGTTGACTCATTAAAATTCATGATTGATATAGGATTCCTATACTATGACAAGGTTCTTGCACCGAACCCAACTTTCCTGTACTGAAACATATATTCCTCCACAAGAGTAATGTGGTTCCTGCACTACATGAAGGATTCTAACAAAATAAAATTTCTTTGTTACACACAGGCTGAATTCGTCAATAAATTATAGAATTTGAAGGAGTTTCTTATATTGCCAATTTTTAGGTGTCATTGTGCTTTCTTGATCTGATCAGGTAATTTTTTCACAAACTTATTAGATCCTACAAAATTTTATGAGGGAAAGAAAGAAGCGGGACATGGATAATTTTTTTTAGAAAGCGAAGAAAATTATTAAGGTAAATTAGAATGAGATAAACCACTAGGGGGTTAAAGGAAAAAGTGAATGTGGATTTTTTTTATGGACAAGAGGGAAAACATAAATTGGGACAAGAAACTTTATGAAGAATGGGAGGGAAATTTCAACGAGGACAAGAGAAGAAATAGAGGGAAAATTATGAAAAGGGAACACGAAGAAAGGATGAGTTTTTACCTCAGATATCACTGTGAAATAATGCTTTACCTTGGATCAATTAACTGGAGTAGGAGTTGTACATCACTTGTACAAAATGTGCCATGCAAATAGCCTTGAACTTGGATAAGGGCTTAGTTTTGTAAGTCATTCTACTTTCACCATAAATTTTTTACAGAAATCTACTTCTTCTTAATGACAATCATCATTTATAATAATCAAGTGACATCTCTTTTTATTAAAAAAACTAATCCACCCGCCAAAAAGCTGATTTTTAGGTAGACCCTTCCATGACCATGTCAGCAAGCTGATTTTCACAGTCATAGGTAAATTTTTTTTTTTCAATTTGTTAATTTTATGGTTTATTATTATTATTATTATTATTGGAAAAGAAAAATAAAATTCACAGTAGGTTGGCATCACCACCTACCATTCTTAATTCCGGTTGCTGCTACACTTGTTGTATGAAGTTTTCTTTAGTGGTGGGTTGAAAACATACTTTGAGTCTATTCCCATTCATTAAGAAACTAATTCCTATCCATCAATGGTCTTTACTTCCACCACTCCATTCTAAAAAAATGTAGCTACGTCATATGGCCCCATCGAGCGTGTGCAAAATTTTCCTTTAAAATGTTTAAATCTAGAATCATAAAGGAGTACCCAACCACCTGGTTGGAACTGATTATTTTTTATCAGCTTTTCATGCCATTTCCTAAGTTGTTTCTGCATTAACATATTTTTTTGAACAACATCTCTTCTAAAATCATCAAGCTCTTTCAATTGCAATAGACATTGTTGTTGTGCTTCTGAGAGATCTATTCCTATTTGGATTGAAGTTCTGAAAGTATTAATATTATGGAATACAATTGACACTAAGACCTACTCCCCATACACCAACTCATAAGGTGTATAACCCGTGCTATTCCTCTAGGTAGTTCTGTAAGCCCATAAGGACTCATGCAATTTGTTCACCCAATATTTCTTATGGCGATTCACTGTTTTGGTAAGGATGGGCTCGATCTCCTTATTGGTAGATTTAGCTTAGAAATTTGTCTATGGGTGGTATGGTGTTGATTTCCTGTGCCGAGTTTTTTATTGATCCATAATACCTTTTACTAGATTAGAAACAAAATAAGGCCCATTTTTAGTTACAGTTTATCTTGGAACACCAAATCTAGTAAAAATATCATTAAATAAAAAATCAACAACAAAATTTTTAGGGGAAAAATAAAATCTCTAGCTTCTACCCATTTTGTTACAAAATCTGTACAAACCAAGATATGTCTTTTGTTTAAATATGTCAGAGCTATAGGTCCTACAAAATCAATGGCCCATTTTTCAAAGGGTTCAATCATGACTTGAGGACACAAAGGCATTTCATCAGCTTTTCCAAGTTGGCCCATTCAATGACAATTGTCACAACACTTGACATATTGTTTGGCGTCCTTAAACAAGGAAGGCCAGAAATATCCAATGCAGATAGTTTAAGATGTAGTTCTCTTATCAACAAAATGGCCCCAACAAGGTTCATCATGGAGATTTTAAAATATAAAACACTTATTCCTCTCTCAAACATCTATGGATAATAAGATCAAGTCCTATGTAAAAGAGGTCTCCATGAATTCAAGAATATGAAGCACTTTTATGAATAATATTTTTCCTCTCTTGAGTGGAAAGGTGAGGTGGTGTTTTTCCCGCGACTAAATAATTAGCTATATCAACAAACCATGGATAATTTGTCGATACAAAAAAAATATCTTCATCGGGAAAATAATCATCTACAAGAATTATTTCACCAGGATTATTCAATCTAGAAAGATAATCAACTACAAAATTTGATTTTACTTGTCTATCAATAATGGTAACATTAAATTCCTGTAATAAAAGTAAACACCTAGTCACTCTACCACTAGTCAAAGGTTTGTTCATTAAGTATTTTATGGAAGAATGATCTATATGTATAAACACTTCATAACCTGTAATGTAGTGTCTGAATTTGTTAATGGAAAATATCACAACTAGGAACTCTTTCTCAGTTAATGTGTAATTCAATTTGTTAGCGCTCAAATCTACCTTAGGCTGAAATAAGGTAAAACTTAAGGCTACATCAAACCACGCTCAGCCTCGTAGCTAGCCCTACGAGGACAGGATAGGGCTCTCTCCGGGTCTATCTCGGAAAAAGATCTTCAAAGGGGCTGAGATGAATTATAATGAACAATGAATACTGATTTTAGGCTAGTAAAGAGATAGGTAAGTTTGATTTTGATTTTTTGGATTTTTGTTGGAGAAATGGGAAAAACAATTTTTGGGTCCGGGGATAAGGCCATATCTTTGCAGAATTCGAGTTGGGGTGAGGTAGGCAATAGTCTTGATGCTTTTTATTGAGTATATGGATGGATCAGAAAGACAAGGAGCTGAAAAGGGCAAGGATGAACATGGATCCTTTTCAAACAGGCGAAAACATACAAAACTAAATGAATTCAAAGGCAGAGCACTGTAAACAATGGATTCAACCTCATCTACTCATTCATTTTAGTTTCAGAAGCATAAAAAGGATGCATACATTAAACATGAAATAACTTACAATAAACTGAGAGAAAACACCATCAAGAACTGAAAGCCACAAGATCCACATCTCAAGCCGCAAAATCTCCTTGAATGATCTTTCCTTAGTTAAAATATGAAAAATATGTAATAAATAGTGCGTGCCAAAAGCTTCCCAAGAGTCCAACCTATCCAACCTCTGAAAAGGATTGAGAAATTACATCATATAGAGCATCCTAACCCCTTCCCATGCCTCTAGGGGTCGAAATCCTCCTTCTAGGAGCAGTTCCAACAAATTCTAAACAAGGAACTAGAATATAGGCATCTAAACAACTTGTCTCTAAAAGGGAGGAAACTGATTCTTACATCTGATTTTTACTTTTTTAGGAGTGAATCATATAGAAGAGGTAAAAGTGAGTCAAAGTTACATGCCAACCATCAATTTACATCATGAAAACTAAAAAAACTTCATCCACAAGCAAAACTGGTCCCAACTGGCTGAAATCCTGAGCTGGAAGGTGAAAAATCAGCCAAAAATCTATATGAGTAGCGCGCCTGAGCTATATGAGTAGCGCGCCTTTCAGCCTGATTTTGAGGGACTTCCCGGCATCCAAATTGAGCTTATGATAGCTCATTGGAAATACTTGGATGTTGGCTATCCAACCCAAGTGGAATTTCCAAATTTGGAGTTCATTTTCCCCTCCAAAACTTCATTCTCCCAGAAGTACTTCCTGCTGGTGCAAAAGGTGGCAGCAAGGTGGTTTTCATGGTGTTTTTGGGCCTTTTGATCATCCATAACCTGATGAAATGCTTTGGAAATACCTGAGCATGCATAAATTACCATGAAAAACCAAAAAATACAAATATTTCTTGCAGCAAGTGTCCCAAACAAAAGTGAGCATGTGGACGCGCTACTCATATAGCTGAAAAATCTGTTTTTGGACCAAAATATTTCAAAATGACAAAAACTTTTTCAAATTCGCTCAAATTCGGAGCGAAGACCCTCCATCATGTATTATGCCCATCCAACGAAGCCTCGGCCAAAATCCGGAGTGGATCAAAGCTTTTTCCGTCTTTTCTTTAGTGTTTTCGCTCTTGTCCCCTTGGTTCTCATTCTTGCTTTTACTTCTGCACGCGGGCCCACACGAATTTTCATGTGACAAAGCATGTCTTTCTCCCTACTGGCCTTTGCCAAAAATTTCTCCAGATGAATGTTAACATGCGTGAGCCCGCCCCTCGCTCAATCGGTGTCATGTCACTCCGGTCTTTCCGGGCCAATTATGTCGATTCCTCACGGATTCGCCGTGTGCCTCATAAAGTGTGTGCTCATCCTCTAGCCGTTTTTGTTGCGCATCAGGTAGTTTATCACCCACCGAGCCTTTCACAATTTATCTTTCAAATAAGGTTTGGCCCCGGGCCATTTTCTCCCCGGATGATCTCTTTCGCCCCCTTACTAGAGAGAGCTCGCATCAACATCAATGATCGTGGAAATCGCTGACATATTTCGAAGGGACCCTCATCATGCATGGGCTTCTTGCCCCTGTCCTGGATCTGTACCTATGCTAAAGAAGAAGGCAAGACCCCTTCCACATCATGTGGAGATAATACTCGCTCTGCTGATGGAATCGGCGAGACCCCTTCCACCCCGGGTGGAGATAATACTCGCCGTGTAGCTGCAAATAACGCCCTGTGGCCTCGCTGGTATGTCACAAACAATGGAGCACTGATATGCTTGACCTCAGGGATGTCTGGCTGATGTGAAGGCTCTCCCTCATCATAAACTACCTCGGGAGGCGGTTGTGGCACTGTGAAGAAGTCACGGGAGATGAAATCCTCCCAAGTAATGCCTTGCTGCGGAATCATTGTCATACTCCTGCTCATAAACTGAATATGTCTCTGACATGGCTCTAAAAACAAGATTTCTGCAATATGTATGTTGATATAGGTGTAATGAATTCAAAGTTTCAATGTATGCTCAAAACCCAAATATATTTCACATGTACCAAAACATCATAAGAAAACAAGTGACAGTGGTAATAGCCTGCTTTTTTGGATCACAAGTGAATTTGACAAATGAGTAGACAGTGCAAATGTAGTGTATAGCCCTTTGTAATGATGGCCAAGGATTTGTCAAAGGAGCAAACAAGTATGGGACTGTGTTTTGTCAAATGGAGAATAGGAACAACATGACAATGACCATAGTGAAACAAAAGGCCATCACAGTGGTAATAGAATGATGATGACATCAGCGGTGATTTTATGGTGATGGAGGATATAGACCAGTCAACATAAGACTATGTAAAAACATGAAAGGACATGACAACAGTGGTAAGATGATAAACTAAGGGCATGAGGATGATGTACACAATGTGCCAGGGCATGAGCATATCTACCATTCACAAAAGTTTTCAAACCCTTCACAAGACTGTCCATATATATTCAAAACCCTTAAGGAATAAATCTGCATATAAATGTAGGGTTTATACATTTCTCTTCAACCAAGGCTTCCAACATCAATAACACCACAATCATGCTAAAAATCTACTGAGAAACCTTTAGAAACCTACTTGCAAGTCGATGGAGCCGATTTGATACGAAACTGGGCACAAGAAATTTTTTTTTTAGCTCTGTCTCTGTATGGGTAGCGCACCTACCCAACAGGTAGTGCACCTTATATGGGTAGCGCCCATGTTATCTGCAAAGGGCTGGGAACGTTAAGTGGGTAGCGCGCCCCATATGGGTAGCGCCCCTCCTGTATGGGTAGCACGCACCTTCTGTATGGGTAGCGCGCTACATAGTGAATTTTATAGGAGGCTTTTGGAGGCCTTCCCGATGTCCAAACTGAGCGTGTGATAGCTCGTTGGAAATATCTTGGAGTATTATTTCCAAATCAAGTGGAATTTTTCAATTTGGACTTCATTTTCCTTGTCAGAAATCAAATCTCCAAAAACTTGTCAAAATGAGCAGAATGAGGCTGCCTCAAGGCAGAGCGCTGTTGCAGTCAACTTTTGAAGGTCTTCCTCAACTCCAAATTGAGCTCATGATAGCTCATTGGAAATATATTTGTGTCTAGTTATCCTTTTACTCATCAATAAAGTCATTTATCCAACCATGCTAGGAGAAAACCTTGATTTTCCCAAGGTCACTTCAGAGGTGTATTCAATTCTCTTGAGGCAACGGTATTTTTGACATTTCTCTAAAACCATGATACCTGTGTAAAAAGTGAAAGAGGTTTTTCTTACTTGGGATTGTTTGGACAAAAAAATCTCTCATTTTTCCAAAATTCATCTTTGATTGCTCTGAAACATATTTTTAGTGAAACTTATCCCGATGTGTGAAACAAGGGATTTTGTCGAAATGAAGCGAAATGAAGGGGATAAGGGGCTTATAAATTCTTGGAGAAATTTTTGGAAGTAGGGGGGGATGTTAGGAAGCAGGGGAAAGTGGAATCTCAGAGATTGAGTGAGAGCAAGGGGTCCAAAAGGGAAAAACACAGGCCTAGCCTAGAAAATTGCCAAGTTGTGGCAAGAAACTAGGGTTTATGCAAAAATGAGGAATTTGGGGAATCTCAGTGATGGGAAGTGTTTAATAAGGTACATTAATGATAGGGGAAGGTGTATGAACATCAGGATACAAATTTTTTCGATGATTTGACCATCCAAGAGAAATTACCTCCAAAACCCTAGGTGAGGGAAATGGACCTTACCAAGGCACAACTGAAGCATGAAAAAGATGTAAAATGACCCAATGGAACCTGACATGATGATGAAAACCCTCTGAATGATGGTACACTCAGATAAATGGTGACATGGACCGACATTTGGTCAACTTTGAAAAGAGTGAAAACAAACCCTAGACCTAATGCCTAGTGACCAAATTTTTCTTGAAGACTCATTGAAATGACAAAATTTGACCTTGACACCTTAAAATCACTTTGTAAGAGCATGTTTGATCACTGAAGGAAAGCTGCAAAGGCTGAATCTAACACAATTCAACAGGTGAAAAGTTTTTACTGATGAAGTAGATAACATAGGATTGCTAGTTTTTTTCTTTTCCTAAAGCTGCACCAATAGTAGTGTCTGAGGCATTTGAGGAAATATGAAATATAAGGGACAAATTAGGATGCCTCAAGACTAGTGTATGTACTAATATTTCCTTCAGTTCCTCAAAATCTTGTTGGAAAGTTGTAGTCTAAGAGAAATCACTATCCTTATCGAATAATTGAAAAAGAGGGGTGGCTATCCTAGAAAAGTTTTCAATGAATCTCTAGAAATAACTTGCATGTCCCAAGAATCCTCTCACTTCCCTTTGTGTTTTGGGTGTAGCAATATGTAAAATAACTTCTATTTTGTCCAGGTCTACCTGGATACCTTTTTCAGAGATAAGTTGGCCAAGCACCACCCCCACTTTGCACAATAATATATATTTCTTATGACTCAAAGCAAGGCGAGCTTCTTGGCAACGAAAACCATTTTTTCTAAATTTTAAGGGCTTCATTGAAAGAATCACCAAATACTAAAAAATAGTCCATATAAACCTCTACACACTCAAGGTCAGAAAATATAGCCAAAACTTCCCTTTGAAATGTAGCTGGTGCATTAAAAAGTCCAAAAGGAAGCACTTGGTAAGTAAATGTTCCCCATGGACAAGTAAAGGTGGTATTATCCTGATCCTTGGGCAAGCTTTTAATTTGGATATAACCACTAAAGCCATCTAAAAATGAAAAGTATTTTTTACCAGCAAGGGTATCTAACACTTGATCAATGAAGGGAATGGGAGAATAATCCTTGAGAGTGGATTTTTTTAATTCTCTATAATCAATGAAAATATCCCATCTCCCATACTTATTCGGAACTATCACCAATGGGGAGACCCATTAACTATTAGATATGGGATAGATAAAATAAAAATCTAAGAGTTTCTGTAGTTATTCCTTCATAAATTTTCGTAGTGAAGGATTCATACACCTTTGGGGTTGTCGAACAGGTCTGGATCCCTCCTGATTATAAATATGATGAGTGAAAGTTTCATGAGGGATGCCTTTCATGTCCTCATATCTCCATGCAAAGGCACCAACATGATCTCGTGAAAAATTCACAAGCTTCTCTTGTTGGTATAAGTCCAATTCTAAACTTATGTGTAAATATTTGCATGGACTAATCTCAAAAAGAGTGGTCTCAGGCTCGAGATTGATAATAGGTGCTACTAAAATTTGTAATGGAAGAGGTTGGGAGTCATAGCTTTCTTGAAAATCCAGGCTAAAAATTTGAGAAAGTGAATCAAAATTTGGATTCACGTCCAAATTGTTCAAGAAATCTTGAATCTCAACCTCCTCAGTTGAATCGATATAATGATGAATCAAAGAAACATATTGAGTCTCCTCATCACTACTATAATAGTCTAGCCATGAAGTATTTTGAAGTTCCTAGATGGATCTAGTAGGTGGGTACAAGGTGACTTTCTTCCTAGAATATCCAAGGGAAATATACATATCACTGGAGCGACATCCTATATAGGCATCTAGGTAGCAAGCCATGGTCGTCCCAAAATCAAGGGATGTCCTCCGATAAGATTTTTTAGCTAAAGCACAATAAAATTCAAAGGGTATTCCCAAAAATCAATCAAGACAATGATATCATATGACACACCATTTGGCTTGATTTTAGATTTGTTAGCAAGTTCAAGCATAGTAGGGGTAGGAAGAATGTGAACCAACTGAACTTGTTCCATGGTTTCCTAGTCATGACATCGATGGTTGCTCCTTGGTTATTAACACATTGGAGATAAGGGTATCACCTATTTGGATAGAAACAACTGGGTTTCTAGGATCAATATATTTTTCCATTTGAACACATCATGTTATTAACTTAGTTGCTCTCCCAACAAACTGAATGGTTTGACTCTCAACTCTCTTCCTCCCTATCTTTTTAAGACAAATTTACCTAATGATTTTAGTATAGACGGGGATCTCTTTAATATCATAAAGAAAAGGAACCTTTATATAAAGGTTCCTAAGTTCTAAAGCCAAGGAAGACTCAGGGGTATGGGCACCTTTCAACTTGAAGAATATGTTAAGGGCTCTGAGTGTGTGGGAATGGGTCAAATGGTGACATTTTTTAAATGATTGGGAGTTTCTTCCTCACTTTTCTCCTCGATAAACACCATAGTTTATTTATTTTTTTCTAAATTTATCACCCTTCCCAATCTCAATTGGAGGTCATTAACCCTAACTCGCATGGTGTGATTAATGGGGAAAGGAAGTGGTCCAATAGAATGAATCACTTGCACCACTTTATTATTTGGGTTTGGTACTAGTTGTGCAGGTAGTTTAGGTGGTTGGAAAGGTGGTGGTAATGGTAGTGGTGGCTATTGGAGCAGGGTCCCTTAGGACCATAATTTTGGGACAAATATTATTATTTTTGTTAGTTTTGAGTCCTGTGCGCTATGAAAAGAAGCGTCAAGGGGATTTGGGGTGGTTCAAATTCCCTTCATGAGTTGTAATGGGTTAATGGGTAAAATAGGGGTCTGAAACCACATTTTGAGGACTGTAGTATGAGCGCAAAAAAATATATAAATAGAAGTATAGATCGAGTCAGAAAGAGTGGAGATAGATGAATTATTAGAGATTGATGATAGATTTGAGAAGTTGAATCTATAGTTAGAATTTGTTTCTAAAAGGCTCTTGTTGGTTGTGTGTGTGGAGACCTTAGTTTGGATGTGTAAAGACCTCGCTTTCTATGTGTGCGAGTAGATTTGGTCAATTGTAAGGGTTTCTGTGAAGACTAATTAATAAGGAACTGTTTTGGAAATTTTTTGTACTGAATGCATCTGTGATTCACTTCTGTGTATGAATTCTGCTTTATGTGTATGATTTATGTTATCAGTGACCAATATCAGTTCATGTACATGTTTATACTATTGATACGTAATATTTTTTCATAGATCTATTACTTTAAAGGCTGAATATTACATTGCATAGATCTGTTAGAGCGAGTTAAGGGATTTCAGATATACTTTTTGTGTGCACGCGCAAGGTTAACTTGTGTTAGTCAACCTAGGTTTTCTGGTACACACAACCTTCTGGTTAATAAGACAGATACATGGACACCACTTCATTTAATTCTCTCTTAGGTTGTGGAAACCTGGTTCCAACACCCCCCCCTCCCCCCCCCATACTGCCTCGGGTGAGACTTTGGTCTACGCAAGAGGATCATTGTTGAAAGGGCCAGTAGTAAGAGGGTTTTGTTTGTTGCTCTCTAACTCTGAACCTGGGTCAGGACCCCTCAAGCCAACAAATGGTTCTGTTAATGGGACTACTATCATTTTTAGAGAGATTAGATAATGTGGCAGCCATCAAAGACCAAATTAGAAGATTGGTTTGAGAAAAAGATACAAAAATTCATCATCAAGGAGAATAGAAGTGAGAAATTGTCTACTAAAGAGTGGGAACAGAGGTAAATTTTCATAGAGCTCTAAGAAATATTCTTTGTGACCTTTGCGCATGAATTACATGAGTGGTTATTAAGGTTAGATGAGTTTCAAAGTTGTTGGAAGGATGATAAAATCACTCAGTGGATGCCTAAGTTGATCCAATAATTAGAAAAGAATGATAACAACATCAGTCACATGGTAGACCATTGGGTTGAAAACATTTTGGGTGGAGTTATGATAGAGTTTGTGGTTGATCAGTTTGTGTCATATTCTGAAGCATAAGGGAGGTTATTCAAAGGACTGAGAGGCATGTTCATACACTCTTTGCCTTTGCTGATTAAGATGTTATTATGCGAAAAGTGTGTTACGTGCAGTCACACCGAGTGAATGTACCCAAACGAGTTTGAAATCACTATGCATAGTGGAAAGTACTTTCAAGTCAACCAAAGAGGTGACATATCGGTATACAGCCCTCTAAGAAAGCCACCTAATAGTGATACAAAGAGTGGTGAACCTACATGCGTTGGAGGTAACTTTCCATCCACCGCATAGTCGAACTCGCGCAGGGGTAGGTAATCTCCTCCTCCACCCCCACCATCACTAGGAGGTGATATGGATGCACATATGAAGCTACCCACCTTCAAGGGGGTGGGAGATGAAGACATAGATAGATTCTGGTTTGTTTCAGATGTTGTATGGATTGTGCAAAACATCAACAACGATGTTTTCAAGAGGGCACATCTAGCTATGGCATTTGAGGGTCATTCACTATATTGGTTTATGAGATATATAACTCAAAACGCTGACCCTAATTTCGATGAGATCAAGAAATATTTGAAGCAACAATTCAGAAAACCAAAGTCCTACTCGCAATGTGTAACAAAGCTAAAATAAATCTGACAAGAGCTAAACGAATTTGTATGGGAGGCATATCAATGATTGAAGTGCACTATCAGTGAAGGAAGATTTGTATATGAAGATAAGAAGCATAAAGAATGGTTTGTTGCCATGATCCTACCACATCTGCGTGGCCCCCTGAATCAAAAGAACATCGATTCTCAGGCTCAAGATCTTGAAGTTTCCATCAAGTTGGAATTCATGCCTAGAACTGATGACTAATTTGGAACTCTAAAAATCCAGAATCAGTTAGAAGCAATGCATTTGGAAATTCAGAAACTACACAAGGATAGGGGGAAAGAGGCTTGTGTAGAAGTATGGTCTATACGCTGTAAAGGCTCCGGTCACACAAAAGATCAGTGTCCCGTGCTTTAGGATTACATGCAAGCGGGAGGTCCAAATCCATTGAGACCCAGGGACGCTGCAGGACTAATAGGTACTCACACGTTGTGGTGCACTAGCTGTTAAGTGGTTGGTCGGCATGACATAAACCTTTTCCCTTGATTAGGAAGTTATGTACTAGAACTAAAGAAACAATGCTGTAGGTTTTTCTCTTTGGTTGGCCATGATGATCACCACTATCACACATTAAATTTGATGATAGAAAATGCCAACCTCTATAGAGTGCAATCCGACCCATCCTCACCAGTGTCCACCTCTAAGCGTGGTGGATCTACAACCAGAGGAAGGGGAGGAGGGAGAGGTGGAGGTGTAGGTTGTAGAAGAGGACAACTGATCTGCTACAACATTGGAGATTCTGGACACTTTGTACGTGATTTTCCAAACTTTGTGCAACAGTCTTGTAGGTATTATAGACAATTTGATCATGTTATTGAATATTGTCATGTTTTGATTGCTACGTTATAGGATAAGCAACCATAGATGCCTACAAAAATTATAAAAATGGTAAGATATGAGCTGCAGGAAGCTAATCCAAGTGAAAACATCATTACACAAAGTGGTGCTTCCACTGGAGAAGATGAGGGAAAGAAGGCTAGTGCAGAACCCTGGATGGGGAAGGCTTCTAAACAAAAGGAAGGATTCAACCTGTAAAGGGAGAGGGAGACTTTTGTAGAAGCTAGAAAGGATTTTGCTGCTGTAGGTGCTTCCACATCCAATTCAATCACAGAAGCAAAGATCAATGACGGAGTCAAATCATTCTTGCAAACGTGCATTAAGCTATTGCCTAACCAGAAAGCAGTGGACAACCTTCAAGCCATGATAGATAGTTGCACAGATAAAGAGTTTCCTCGAACCGAGAACAAGGCTGTAAACAAGATCTACAAGAATAAGAAGAGAATCGATCGAGAGATCTGCATGACTGTGTAGATTGGGGAATATGAGATGGATCAGGTCATTCTAGACTTGGGATCTGACACAAATGTTCTACCTAAGTAGACCTAGAAGAAGATGGGCGAACCAAAGCTGGAATGGTCTGACATTCATTTGTGCATGGAAAATCAACAAAAGATTATTCCATTGGGAAGACTCCCACAGGTAATGGTAGATATTGCTAGAGTCAAGGTATGTGCAGACTTTGAAGTAATACAAATTTTTGATGATACAAACTCCTACCCTATGCTGCTAGGGCTGGATTGGGTTATCAAAATGGGGGGAATCATCAACTTAAATCACAGGAGTATGATCTCTGAAAACAATTGTACTCGAGTTGTAGTAACCTTTGGATCCTGCGAAAGGGGAGAGATACACAGAACCAATGTGCGCAAAATACGATGTAGACCACATATACAAATTGACTGCATAGGATGAGAATTGGATCAAACAACTGCTGATGGGATGCTGAATTGGGAAAATGATAGCTCATGCTTCTCTGATTTAGATGAGGAAATGGAAAAATAGCTTAATTTCCTGCATGATGTTTCTACGTTGCGCTGCCTCAAGTTCACTAAAAATTTATGTTGCATCTCCTCAGAGGTACCATAGTTGCCCTATTTTGATGGTTCTAGTAATTTTGCTTTATTTTTGGAAGAAATGGAAAAGGATGTCCCTGAATATCGAAGGTTCTGGGAACTTGATCTTTCCATGCGCGCAACTCCAGCACATTGGTGGGATACAAAAAAAGGGAACTTTGAAACTTGGGAGGAATGCGCCTGTATGATGCGTTTGTGCTTCACTCATCCAGTAACAAATTTGGATGAAGTATACATAGGAAAGGATGACCCATGCTCACACTTGGATAAATTGACAACTGCGCGGGGTGAGGAACCTCGGCTAGAATGAGTGCATATTTTTGTCCATTCTCTAGGAAAACCGCCCACCGATTGGTACTTGGAAACATGGTTGCGCCAAGGGACTGCTGGTTGGGCCTCCTTAAAGGAAACTTTTCTCCTCACTTTCAACTTTTCAATTGGGTTCGAAGGAATTATCCAGGTATTGCATGAAATCTAAGAAAGTGTCTTTGACACGACCAAACCTGTCATAGAGGTTCCACCACTTGCATGGATGCGTAGATGCAGGATATTGCTAATTGCAAAAATCTGTCAGTAGAATATAACAAGGAAGACCCAAGAAATTTCAATATCCCAGAGTTTGAGGGAGAGTGCCAGTTGAAGGCCCCTTGTTAGGAACGATGTATGTAAGCAATCCCTTAAAACCTAAGCAAGTCAACATTGGGACGAAGAAACAACCCAAGTTGGCCAAAATAGGACATTATTGGGATGATGACATAGTGGGAAAGGTTGTGAAGCTATTGAAAGAATATCAGGACCTATTCACAACAAAGTTTTTTGAGCTAAAAGGAATTGTAGGAGATTTGGGAGTTATGAAAATCACTCTGAAACTAGATGTGCACCTCGTCAAGCAATGACCATACCATTTAAATTGAAAATACAAGTAGAAAGTGAAGTAATAATTGGAGAAAATGGTTGATGCAGGATTCATTAAGCTCGTGGATGAGTCTGATTGGGTAAGCTTTGATGGTTGTTCAGGAAAAGAATACTAAGGGAGAAATAAGGATTTGTGTGTACCTGTGAAAACTAAATGATGCATGTGTACATGATCCCTTCCCTACCCCATTTTCAGATGAGATATTGGGACGAAGGAACAACCCAAGTTGGCCAAAATAGGACATTATTGGGATGATGACATAGTGGGAAAGGTTGTGAAGCTATTGAAAGAATATCAGGACCTATTCACAACAAAGTTTTTTGAGCTAAAAGGAATTGTAGGAGATTTGGGAGTTATGAAAATCACTCTGAAACTAGATGTGCACCTCGTCAAGCAATGACCATACCATTTAAATTGAAAATACAAGTAGAAAGTGAAGTAATAATTGGAGAAAATGGTTGATGCAGGATTCATTAAGCTCGTGGATGAGTCTGATTGGGTAAGCTTTGATGGTTGTTCAGGAAAAGAATACTAAGGGAGAAATAAGGATTTGTGTGTACCTGTGAAAACTAAATGATGCATGTGTACATGATCCCTTCCCTACCCCATTTTCAGATGAGATATTGGACAATGTTGGAGGAAAAGAGGCCTACTCTTTCATTGATGTATTTTCAGGGTATCGTCAGATTAGGATTGTGCTAGAAGACCAAAGTAAGACCACTTTTTCAACATAATGGGGATCCTTCCAATACAAAGTCATGCCCTTTGGATTGAATAATGCACCTGCTACATTCTCTCGTGTAATAGTAGTTGTATTCATGGAGTTCATGCACATGTTTCTGGAGGTGTAATTTGATGATTGGAATATGTTTGGACTACTGAAGAAGCATGTTTCCAACATGCACATGGTGCTTGACACTTGTAGGAAGCATCAAATCTCCCTTAACTTTAATAAGTGTATGTTTTGTGTTCCTTTTGGCATCTTGTTGGGGTATATTTTTTTTCAGCAAGGTTTGATGGTAGATCCAACCAAGGTTGCAGTTATTTTCAATTTAGAGGTTCCTACCAATGTAAAACAACTGCGCTCTATTCTGGGACACACATGATATTATCATAAATTCATTCAGGGTTACATGCTAATCACTGCACCCATGGAATTGTTTTTGAAGAAATATGTGTCCTTTTGTTGGGATGAGGACTCCCAAAGGAGCTTTGAGCTGCTCAAGGAAAATATGGTTATTGCACCTATTTTAGTATTCCCTAATTGGTCCAAGGTCCTCCATGTACATGTTGGCGTATCCAAAATTGCACTTGGAGTTGTCTTAGCGCAACTAGGAGGAGGAGATATTGATCACCCCATTGCATTTGCAAGTAGAAAGCTCTCCGGTGCAGAGCACAAATATTCAACCACAGAGAGGGAAGGTTTGGCTATGGTATATGCTCTACAAAAATATAGGCATTATTTGCTAGGAGGGAAATTCAAGATGTTCACTGACCACTCTGCTTTGAAGTACCTAGACAACAAGCCTATGTTAGGGGGGAATTGTTGTGAAACCAGCTCCAAAAATAGAAGAAAAGAGATATCAACGCCTTAGAAATAAGCCACTTAGAGGGGGCATCCTCCCATACATTACATTAATGAAAAATTCTTGGATGATACAAATGACCAAAACCTCCTTCCATATATAGGAGTCCATGGGGCCACAATATAATCCTAGTGGGGCCACAATGTAATCCTATCTGACCTAAAAATAATAATGTAAAGGCACAATAATAACAATATGGGGGTTACAGGGGTGAAAAAATAACAATAAGGGGGACTAAAATAACATAATAAGGGACTACACTATTAATATAGGTACTTAACATGCTCCTCTCCTTCAAACAAGTGTTGTCCTCAACGCTTGATTATTTCTTGATGCTTTTGTATAAAATTCTCATCCTCCCATGTGGAATTTTCTACAGGAAAATTCTTCCACTTGCTGAGATACTCTGAAATAGATCGTACTTGTCGAGTTCTTTTTTCTGTGACTGCTTCAGAAATTATTTCGATGTGATGTTGATCTTCCTGTTGTTTCATTAGATTCTGCACCAAAGTTAGGTTATCCTTTGAGAGTTGGAGAACTTGTTGTTGATGTTTGATGTGATCTTCCACTAATTTATCATCCACATTAGCTATTATTTGATCCTTGAAACCATCCAAATTAGCCTCCATTTCTTCTTTTAAACCATCTATGTCATCTTCAGTTGCTCTTTGTAATATTGAAATTTGTTGCACTTGATACCATAATTTTGATATCTCATACTGCAGTAGCCCTCTAAATTCTCTTTCTAATGCCATAGGTCTGACCTAATTTGGATTCTTGAAGGCAAATTTGTGTCCAATCTCTTACGATGACCTAATTATGGACTAGTTTAGTAGAGAAAACTTTTACGACTTTCCACGTGTCACTGCTTCGTCTTTTAGCTCTAAAATTTATAGACAAGAAACTAAATTCCATGTACTTGCAACCACTTTTTATGGCACTCCAATCCGACGCTCAGAGAGAGAGTTATGAATATTTTCCCACGACCACCTCTTTGAGATGAAATTCATGAACCTGAAAAAGCACTACCTTCCACAGATCATATCTCCAAAAATATTGCGAACCAAGATATGAAACATTGCGATGAGTTTCATCAGGATTACAGATTTTCACCCTAAAAATTTCAGATTCTTAACCTTCGTAGAAAAAAATTTATAGTGAAAATTCCACGATGACCTATTTAGATTAAATTGAGTAGCCTGCAAGAAGACCTAACTTCCACAGATCATATCTCTGAACATATTACGAACCAAGCTCTAAAATTTTTCAACGATGTTCCTTGGTATTTTTTCTTCGCACTCTAAAAATTTCAGATTCTGAACCTTCGTAGAAAAAAAGTTAGAGCGACAATGCCACGATGACCTATTTGGAGCAGCGAAACCCTAGAATCTCAAAGCTCTGATACCAAATGTTGTGAAACCAGCTCCAAAAATAGAAGAAAAGAGATATCAATGCCTTAGAAATAAGCCACTTTGAGGGGGAAAACTCCAATACATTACATTAATGAACAATTCTTGGATGATACAAATGACCAAAACCTCCTTCTATATATAGGAGTCCATAGGGCCACGATATAATCCTAGTGGGGCCATAATGTAATCCTAGCTGACCTAACAATAATAATGTAAGGGCACAATAATAACAATATGGCGGTTACAGGGGTACAGCAATAACAATAAGGGGGACTACACTATTAATATAGGGACTTAACATGAATATTTGTAGATGGTTGGTGCTATTCCAAGAATATGGTTTTTAAATCATTGTTAAGCCTAGTAGATTGAATGCTGGACCTAATCACTTATCACTCATTGACAATGGGGAAGAACTACCCAGTATGGATGATGGATTACCTGATTCACAACTCTTTTCAATTAAAGTGGTTGATGAACACTTTGAAAATGTCATGCCCTTTATAACTACTGGTAGTGCGCCAAGTGAATATTCGGTGAACAAAAGAAGGAATTGGTTTCGTGCGCAACTGACTTTACATCGATTGATGGTCATCTATACAAATTGGGTGGGGATGAAGTTTTAGGAAGTTTTTTCTTATAACATGAAAGAAAAGACATATTGGCTGAAGATCATGGGGGAGTGGCAGAGGCCACTATGGAGGGAAATCCACTATGCAAAAGGTTTTATGCAATGGATTATGATGGCCCACATTGCACAACGATGCACATGCATATTGTCAAGCTTGTGATGCATGCCAAAGAAAAGGGAAGCCATCGTGTAAAGATGAGATGCCATTATAGCCATAGATGGATATGAAAGCTTTTGATACATGGGCCATAGTCTTTGTTGGACCTATTAATCCTCCTGGGAAAAATACCGGTGCACGCGACATCATCACTGCAAAAGACTATATAACCAGATGGGCAGAAGCTAAGACAGTAAAAAAATTGTACTGCAAACACTGCTGCATAATTTATTTTTGAAAATATCTTGAATTTATTTGGGTGCCAAAAGATATTGATGAGTGATCGGGGTACGCACTTTGTTAATGAGACTATTGAAGCTCTGACAGAAGAATTCAAGATGCACCACCAAAAGATTAATCCCTATCACCTCAGGAAAATGGTGTAGTAGAAGCCTTTAACAAGATCCTGGAGAATTCGCTTACAAAGATATGCAATGCAAACCAGAATGATTGGGACATGCGCATACCTGCTGTCTTATAGGCTTATCGGACCATCAACAAGAATTTGACTGGTAAAACACCATTCATGATGGTTTATGGCTAGGAAGCTATAATGCTAATGGAATACATCATTCCAAGCCTCCACATCACAACACTAACTAATATGGTTGAACTAAACGTCATGGAGGAACATATATCACAATTCGTTGCATTAGAGGAGGACCAGTTTATTGCCAAGTTTCAGCATCAAGTCCAGAAGATGCGCGGGAAGGCCTGGTATGATAGGCACATCAAGAAGAAGGAATTCAAGGAAGAAGACCTAGTTTTATTGTATGAAAATAAGTTTTCATGCCACCCAAGGAAGTTCATAAATAATTGGTTGAGGCCTTATATTGTGAAGGATATCACTAATGGAGGTGTGGTGTGCTTGGCCACGTTGCGTAGTGAGAGTCTCCCAGGGTACTTCAACGGAAGTCGATTGAAGCCATATAGGGATAACCTTATGCCTACCCAATGACTATATGGTTGAAGAACAAGAATCCACTTGTCTACACTTTGCGCGGAGGGTATGCATAGGCAAGTATGACACAAGCGCAGAGGTTGTGCGTGGTGGGAAAAACTGGCTGTTGGAACAATAATTCTGGGTGAAAAATTGATGTTACTGTTGGATGGAGTGGATTTTATATAATTAATGATAATATCTTATAGGATTTTTGACCGTTTTTATAGGGATAAGGTGCCATTAATGATTTTCTGACTGTTTTTACCATGAATCGCCTTTAAAAATGAGGAAGCGGGTCACATTTTGTTCTTTGTTGTTCAAGTGAATTATGGCCTGAGATTATTAGTGTGCGTTGTATGTCTGCCTATGAGACTCTCATATTCGAAGTAAAAAATAATGAGTTTATATTCAAGCCAAGGATGAAAACCACCAATCCTTCTTTCGAGAGTGCGCAGTTTGATGAGTTGTTTGTGCCAATTATGACGTCAACCAACCCAGGCTCTGAAAAAGTTCACAAAGTTGTCCCTGAAGCCCATGAAGTCATATCAACACTTTCCAAGGGGAAGGCTAAGGTGACTAAGGGATCATCATCGAAGTTGTAGACATCCCCCAAGAAGATCACATCCCTACGCCAGGTGTCCAAGGATAGATCTCTAATGGGTGAACCAACAAAGAGACCTATGACTACAACTGAGGAATTTGTGCTCTTTTTCAAGCCCATATCATGGCTCCCAAAGTATGTGAAGCCACGAAAACCCTCTGTAAAAGCCCCGAAGGATTTGGATACAGTGTGTGCCTACGTGCAGATGCCATTAATCCTTGAGGAAGTCACGTTGGAGGGGGATATATTTGGCAAGATCCCATTTGTGAAATTTTATGAATATGATCTAGCTAATGAGAAGACCTTCCAAGAATTGGTGCCATAGTACTACCTCGAACACGTTCTGTATGATGGAGTGTTAAAAGTAGAGCCCATGCCTTAGGCGTGTGGTTTGAGAAATGCCGAAATTCTCAAATTGTTGAGGATTCCTCACTTTGGAAGGTATCCCATCACAGATACATTTGTGTACCAGCTGCTGGCGTTGGTACATGATGGATGTATGTGGATTAAAAATCAAATTTCAATCGATGTTGCGTTGATCCACTAGATCACTGGCCTACCAAAGAAGGGACCCAAACCTATGGTGAATTACAGAAAGAGCCAGGAGAAAAAAGTTGCTGCGAAGGTGAACTATGACTATAAGGTGGGACACGATACTAGGGGCTTCCTGGTTCAGAAGATTGCAAATCCAGCGGTGCGCCTCAAGACATTAGTGTTGGGTTTGCAAAATGATGCACAAGTGCATGCCTAAGGTGGTCCCTGCATATGTCATCGCACTAGTAGGGTAGTGTGAGAAGGGCATGAGTTTCAATTGGTCCTAGTTCCTATGCACTAAATTCCTAGAAAACGTGTGTGAGGCACAGGAGGAGGGTAAGAAGGTTTGCTATTCAAGGTCACTCCTGCTCATTTATTTGGTTGCATGGGAAATGCCAGAGAATACAATCCTCTAGGATGTGGAGCCTGGTGTGCTTGAAGGGGCATGCTATGCCAACTTATGGGATTCCACAGACCCTAAGTGCATAAACGAAAACAAGATCTTTTGGGTCTTATTCGAAGGATGGTTAGCTACAAAAATCCACTCGTGCCCTCAATTTTCCCCAATTGCATATGACAATTATAAGGCCATTGCAGACTTCCAAGTATCTATGCATAACGTATAGATTTGAGCGCGCAAGAATAGGGTTTGGTACAACCTACCCTAGATGTTGATAAAGGATAAAATTGACCAGGTAATTATGACTTGGCTAGCATCATGGAAAACTGAGCTAGGCTATGCTAAGCATGTCACAGCCTCGACATCAGGAAATGAGACGAAAAAATGCTTCCAAAGAGACAAAAGACAAAAAGAAGATGAGAAGGTTGCAGAGACAGAAGCAGAAAAGGAACTTGAGGTGGAGCCTGAAGTTGATATCGATGGAGGAGATGGAAAGAATGGCGCTGAGGAGGAGTCCCCCAGAGGCACCAATCAAGGCGCCTTAACTCCCAAGGGTGCACACAAGAAGAGAAAAGGCTCTAAGGGAAGGAGATAAGATGATGTCACCCTTACCGAGGATTATCTGGACAAGATTTAATATGTGGTCACATTTACCTCCAAAGATCGATGGGCTGCACTGGAGGAGTAGTATAAAGTTGTGGTGGACACAATACAAGCTAGTCTACAGGTACTTCAGCTCAATAAGGACAACATTCAAGCGAGCGTTGATAAGGTGAGGTCAGATCAAGCGAGCATGAGTACCAGCATCGTTACCAACACAAGAGATAGCCAGCTATTTCCCTTTCCTGGAGCTGTAGTCACCTTGGACCGGCCTGACTTGAGCACACAGGTGCATACATGCTCAGAGGTTGGTATCAACTTGTCCATGCTTCCCAACGGAAATTTGCACACCATCCAATCCATTATTACAGATGAGATACAATTTCAAGAGGCTTGCATGCACCGACAACTCACATAGGTAGAGAAAACAGTTGCATCATGCACACAAGAATACACACAGGATCAAGCAGCCCAGCAAGCAATGGTGGCCTGACGCGCAAAGTTAGAAAGTTTAATTGATCACCTCTTTGGTGACTTTCTCGAGGTTGCCATCCCCACCTCTGCCATGCCTCAAGACAAAGTCAAAGGATTGGTGGCCACCTTGAAGGCCTCCTGCTCATAAGTCCAAGCATTCAAAGAAAATTTTGAACAGTAGATTGTAGAGTTACAAGCCAAGCTCTAGCCAGAGACTCTTCTCGAAGTGTAAGTCTAGTACGCTGCCCTGGTAAAGAAGGCTTCATCTAGCATTGCAACAATAATTAACAAGGGAATGAAACTCCTATATACAACCATGGGATTGTGGAACTTAGTGCAGATAGACCCCCTCGTCCAAAACATATCGCAAGATCTGCGTGCAAAGGAACAAAATTTTGATGAGCTACAGGAGGTGCCGCCAACACTTGTTCCTTCTTAGAGAATGGATCTCGTGTAGACAAGTTGGGCGCTACAAGACCATCTGTGCCACAAGAAGCATATCATAACCACCCATATGAAGTTGTGGGTCGATGAGGCCATGAAGTTATCTCAGGACCTAGATGCTGTCGTAAAGACCCTGGGCCAGACGCAGCGGAGCATCAGTCTCACAGCAGAAGGACACACATTGCAGAATTTGGTGGAAGAGGATCATAGCACTGTTGATCAAAGAGAAATAATCCTTGCACCCTTCACCAAAACTATTGAAGATCTGAAGACCAAGATGCAGACCCCACCTCCTCTACGACTTGGGATGAGTCACAAGATTGTGTTGGGGGACCATTGGAGTAGGGTCCCTTAGGATCACAGTTTTGGGACAAATATTAGTATTTTTGTTAGTTTTGAGTTGTGTGTGCTACGCAAAGAAGATTCAAGGGGCTTTGGGGTGGGTCAAAGTCTCTTCATGATTTGTAATGGATTAATGGGTAAACTAGGTGTCTCAAACCATGGTTTGAGGACCATAGTATGAGCGCAAGAAAAGGTATACATATAAGTATATATTGAGTCAGAAAAAGGGGAGATAGATGAATTATTAGAGATTTATGATAGATATGAGAAGTTGAATTTGTAGTTAGCATTTGTGTCTGAAAGGATCTTGCTGGCTCTGTGTGCGAAAACCTTAGTTCAGCTATGTGCAGACCCCGCTGGCTGTGTGCACAGGTAGATATGGTGAATTTCAAGGGTTTCTGTGAAGACTGATTAATAAATAACCCTTTTGGAAATTATGTGTACTAAATGCATCTGTGATTCACTTATGTGTTTGAACTATGCTTTCTATGTATGATTTATTTTATTAGTAATCAAGATTAGTTCATGTGCATGTTTATACTATTGATGTGTAAGATATTTGCATAGATCTGTTACTTTAAAGGATGAATATTACATTGCATAGATCTGTTAGAGAGAGTTAAGGGATTTTGAATCTATTACTTGTGCGCACGTGCAGGGTTAACTCATGTTAGTCGATCTAGGGTTTCTATTACACAAAACAATCTGGTTAATAAGACATATCTGTGGATGCCACTTCATTTAATTCTCTCTTAGTTTGTGGAAAACTGGTTCCAACACCCCCCCATACTTCTTCGGGTGAGAATTTTTTCTGTGAAGAATATCCTTGCCGAAATGGCCAATAGTAAGAGGGTTTTGTTGGTTGCGCATGAAATTTGAACCTGGGCTAGGACCCCTCAAGCTAGCAGTGGCATGGCGTGACTCTATTGTGGTAAGGATGGTAATGTAGGTTGTGACATGGGATAAGGTGCATAAGTAGTAGAATATGACTATGTAGGTGTTGGATAGGAATAATGAGAGTGTAGTGATCCACTCCATCCTTGTTGCCAAGGTGGGGGTGATTTTCCATACTGAAATTGATGCCCATGCTACCAAGGTTTAGAGTAATTTACATTTTGATAGGAATATGATGGTGCATTATAACTAAAAAAATACAGTGCATGTTCAGGGAGCATACCTACACTTACCTAACACCATGGTTTCCATGCTCGGATAATATTCAATGACTCAGTTTCTTGATGCTCTCCTTCAAATGCTACTTTAAATCCCGGTATAGAAGAGAATTCCTCGGTAGGATGTTTCCCTTTACATATCACACATTTATTAGCGCTCTTAATATATGCAGGATATTCACATAAAATATGCTTATTTCTACATTTTGGACAATAAATGGACAATGACTCTTGTTATGCTACTAATTTTTGCTGAAATTTTCAAGAGTCTATTTGTTTTCTAACAATATTCATAATTTCGGTTTTGATATTGTCCATCTTATTTTCCAAACCAACAATCATAGAATCCGTAGATCCCATTTTTATATTTTTACTTCAAGCTCCTCTATTGGATCTAGATTGATTCTGTGAGAACTTCCTGCAAAAGTCACAAATATGATCAAAAGTCTTGTGAGAAATATCTCCTCGCCCTAATAATTTCAAATTATTTCTAGTATCACCGATAAGCCCTCGTAAGAACAAGGTTCTAGTAGTGAGAACAAGTGTTAAGATAGGTCTCTGCTAAGTCATTAGTTCCTTTTTATTTTTATTTTCTGTTTTGAAATAAAACCTAAGTCTCAAATCCCATTTTTAAATATTTCCCTTTTAAACCATTAAAACCTAAATATGTTATGATTTCGTGACTTTTATAGTAGATCCACCCCCCACAAAACAACCTTACCACAAATCTTTTGTATTACCGCAGCTCCACCCCTAACATAACAAACCTTTGTAATATATCCTATATTATATGTATATTAATTTTCGCACTTAACCATATTTTGACCCCTTACCTTTCATTGCAATCAGTGTATCGCAAGTTTCAAACTTCATTCATGTTAAAATTTCTGAATCCTATAAACTTCCTGATGCGACATTTGGTGGGACCTATCGTTCCCTTTGATTCGCTTCGTAACATTAGAAATGTTTTAAAAATCCTTTATACTATGATTTAGGTGGCTTTTACCATATTCATTGACTTAATGAAGTCTTCACTTAATCCGCTTTTCAAAGCTGTTTAATGGGCCCCACCTACCTTTTCGCATCACAATTTCGCAAAGTCCACTTACGACATTCACTTCTGCCTTCCCATTTACTCGATTTCGATAATAAAATGGGACCCTCTCCATTTCATGTCATCAAATGCTATTGCAATTCACATTTTCAATCCCCAATCGTTCCATTGCCTACTCTGACTCCCCAATAAACTTTGACTTGCGAAATGCGATAAGTTTGACTCCCTGATTGCGATAAGCTTCCAGCTCCGATATGCGAAATGCGATAAGTTTGAATTCCAATTTGTGATTTCACAAATTGAAAAATTCAAAGTCTATTCACTCATCCAACACCCTATTATCCTAATATTGTGATTTTTGATCCCAATTCCATTCCCCGATGCGATTAATAGAGCCCACCACTACCACGTCACCACTCCCATTTCAAATTGCTATTCCCACTTCCTCCCTTTCATGTCATATGTTTAAAGTTATTTCGAATCCGATCTGTGATAGATATGTATAAAAGGTTTTCCCCTCCCACTCATTTGTTTATTTAATAATCTCTCCCAATGGCCCACATTCGACGTGTCCTCTTATCATTCCACCCCACGTTGCTTCCATGCTAATTCTATTCAAAAGGTTTTTTCTGCCAATAGAAATGGATTTTTGTTATTTTTTTTAAGGGAAAGGGGTTTTACCATTATAAAGGAAAAGGTTTAATGGTGAATAAAATTCTTCTATCTCTTCTAGTCCACATCCATAACCCATTAAACCTCCATATTTCCCGCTCTTTTATTTCATTCCCCACTACTGCAGTTTTTGCTTATAATTCTATTTCTGCATTAAACCCACACCCACCACCATCACCATTTGTATCAGCACGTCTTCAAAGACAAAGGAAAGATTTCAAAAGAAGTTAGAGGTTTTATAGGAACTTCAAATAACACCAGTTTCTAAAGTTCTCTGACACCTGTCAGCATCATTTCAAAAGCAGTTAGAGGTTTTACAGGAACTTCAAACAACACAGGTTTATAATTTTTTTTGACATTTGTCAGCATGGGGAAAGTTGAAGGTTTTATATATTTCAAACATCAACAATTATTTTAGGTTGAATTTAATAAAAAGACATGGAAATTTAAGAACCAGGAACGTGAAGAAATAAGATAGCAGAAAAAGAAGTAGCAAGACAACACATTCAGGAATTTAGTTCAAAAATATTCTCTTCTTTCTTCTACAACTGTTCTTTCAGTTAGATTTAAATGGGATAAGATTCTAATGTATTGTGACACATGTAATGGAAAAATTAATGTTTCCTTGTTTTTAGAAGAGGTGGAGTTAGTGCCTCTCTTATTATATATATCATTTGTAAATATCGTTTCTAGGTTGGATTTTGATCTTACTGAAGACTCATTGTAATAAAGAAAAGCCTTTCTG
This sequence comes from Pinus albicaulis, assembly GCA_034641835.2. Classification (NCBI taxonomy): domain Eukaryota; kingdom Viridiplantae; phylum Streptophyta; class Pinopsida; order Pinales; family Pinaceae; genus Pinus; species Pinus albicaulis. The sequence continues at coordinate 345,528,266 of CM076578.1, read as the reverse complement.
AAATTCATGTGGAAGGATTTTGTGTTTCAAGAACATCTAATGTATGGTGTGTTTTCTCTTCTATGTTAATTTATTCTAATTATAAGTTGCAGTAGCTAGTAAAATTTGAGAGAGATATGTTAAAATTAACAGTAAATTATCTGCTTTTCAGGTTTGTGCAAATTATATGTATGTTTCATAACATGTTAGTGAGGGTTCCATAAAGGATTTGTGGGATATTATATGCATGCAATCTATTTTCTGAGTGTTGTTTACTTTACATAAACAAATTTTTTGTAAAGAGTCATAATTATAGTTGTCTAACTGATTTAGATCTGACTATTTCCTAGAATAGGTACAAGTTATCCATCTCCTCTCCATCGTTTCACTCTACTCCTTATACTACTCATTTACCCATACAATTTGTAATTTCCATAGATTTTCAAATGCATGAAAGTCTTAAAGGATAAAGTAATCATTTCAAACTCATTTGAGAAGCCATCCCACCATTTAAAATATTTTCAAAACCTTTAAAAACTTGAAATGAACCATGATGTGTAAGGCTTACTCCTTTTGAAGTCAAGGAGAGACTCCTTGCACTAACAACTTTGGATTCGTTGCTGGGGAGGAAAATTGAAGTTTATCCCTGGGTGAATGACAAACTTATAAGTCTGGTTTTGAGGTGTATAGTTCTAGTTGTATTTTCAGACTGATTTACACCTGGTGAATCCATTTTTTGAGTTATGGCTCCTATAAGGACTCCTAAAAGGACTAGAACCAGGGCTAACCCATATTTTCCTTTGAGAATCCTAGTTCCTGACCATGAAAATCTAATTAACAAGAAGAGTAAACAAAAGTTTTCTACTTCTGATACTGCTTTCTCAAAGACTATTCATAGAGAAGTCCTTTGAGCCCTATCCCCTGATTTTTAAGAAAACCTTTACCTCCCTTGTTTTCCAGCCAACAAAAAATCTCTACATCACAAGTTGGTGCTTCATCATCTGCTGTTCAAAGTCCACAATTTTTTATTCTGCAAACCCCAACAACTCACACCATGGCAGGTCCAAACCCACCCCGTAACCGAATGGATGAAATTTTTGCTGCTAGGTATGCCCCTTTGGTTTTACCTCCGCCTATGAATGAATTACCTACAGGAGATTATCTCAAGTATATGCCTAAATTTAATGGTGAGGTAGAGATAACAGATGAAGAACATGTTGCTGATTTTTATGCATATGTTGACAATCTAAATATTGAGCATGAAGATGTTTGGATGTGAGTTTTTGTTCAAAGTCTTGAAGGTGATGTTATAAAATGGTTTAGATATTTGATAGCTGGTAGCATCACTGGAATTGAAGCCCTTGATGACTCATTTTTAAGGAAATGGGGTGATAAAAAAAGATGTTTTGTAATATATCATTGAATTTAGTGCATTAAAAAGAAAATAAGGAGAATCGGTTTCTGATTTTTCTAAAATATTCAATAGGATGTATAACAAGATGCCTAATGAAATAAAGCCTGCTGAAACATTAGCCAAAATCACTTATGCTGGTGCTTTTGATCCTTTATTTTTTTTATTATTAAGGGAAAGAAGATCTTCAACATTAGCACAAATGCAGGACAATGCACTAGAAGTTGAATCTAATATGTTAGCAGCTGATAAAATCAGAGGAAGAATTGATAGAGAAAAAAGAAAGCAAAAAGTTGAAGTTTCTACCTCGGGAACTTCTGAGCTGATGAATCAATCAAGATGGTCAAATCATTAACTACTGAGATGAAAAATCTCAATATGGAAGCAAGGCTAGCTACTACAAGAAATTTTTCATTTTATCAGCCTAATAGGCAACAATTTAGAAGACCCAATGCTTCCCAGTTTTTTCAAAGAGAAAGAAGAGATGTTGATGATCAAAAGGTGCAACCTCCTTTGCATAATTTTGTATTTGGATATGATAAAGAAGCTGAAAGGTTGGATAAATTTTCTGATATCAATCATTTGAGAGATAAATAAAGGCTGATTTTTCTTACAAAAGTAGAGTATGAAGACTTTATGTCATGTACTCAAAATAATGAAGTAAGCCCTGATAATTCCATGATTGTAGAAGATCATAAAAACATATATAGCTTCATATCAAATAATATTGAAGATAATCCAAAGCCTGTTGCACAACTAAAGAAAAATAAGGATGTCGTTAAAATTCCAGAAGAAAAACAAGTTATTGAAGTTCTCAGTAGCAGTTAATGTTCCTTCACTCAAGGAAACAATTCTTGCAACAATACAACACACTGATCAGCTAGAGGTTAAGGAAGAAATTCAACAGCCTAGCATTAATAAAGAAAATGAAATAAACCCATTGGTTTATTCATTTTTTGAGTCAATGATTGAGGAAAATCATATTGAAAATTATTTTGAAAATTCTTACTTTCAGCAGCGTGAGAATGCAGTCCAAGATGATGGTATTAAAGGAGTATGTGACATAGAAATTCATCTTGATGTGCCAGTTATTGAAAATTATACCAAAGTTAATATTTTTCAAATATCTAATGAATTTGTTGTTTTAGAAGCTCTTGATTTAAATTCACATGAAGGATTACTTCTGAATCTATTTGCTGAAAAAGAGATAAATATACCTTTAGATTTTGAAGATACTAGCCTTCAAATTGACCATCATAGGTTACAGGAAAGCAGTGAAAAATAAAACGTTGTTTTAGAGCTTTTTCCAAATGATGATTTTCCTCCAAGTTCAGAAAATGAAGACTTTGCTGAAGAAGAGGAGTTTTTCATGAATCTTATGGATGTGCATGATTTTTCTTTTGATAATACGACTAATTCAAATGCATATTTTCAAGAACAAACTTTTCTTTCTCCTAACATTGTTGAAGACCCTATTGTTAGTTTTTTACAGTCAGTAATGAAGGTCAATGTTGCAGCATTCATTGATGAAGGTGATTAGTTTCAACACATAGACAAACCAACAGTTTCGAAGGAGGTTTGTTTTCCTATTTTACGTCATCTGGAAAAGCTTATATTGCATGTTCTTCATGATCCTTTGGACAGTTTGTTGCAACCATATGAGAAAATGATTCTTCTTGTATTTTTGAATCATGAACACATATTTAGTGGAGATTTTGAATTTCCTACCTTTTGTTCCTTTTGTCTGCTCAAGGAAAGTGTGAGAAGAACTCAAATAAGTAACCATTTGTTGGATTAGTTACACTGGTGGGATCTTATTACATGATTGTAAATATTTCTTTAGTAAGTGGGCAGTTATGATCATAATTTAAAGCCCTAGGTGAATGCCCTAAGATCCTGATAATCTGCTTCCATAAGTAAGTTTTAGTCAATTTTCTGGTCAAATTCATTTTTTCATCATTTCCAGTTTATTTTATTTTATTTTTTATTTATTTATTTTATTTTAATTTAACTTTTTAAATTCCAATAAGACACCATAGCCCAATGACAACGCACTGAAACTATAAAATATTCTTAGAGCCTCATAGGGAGAGCTCTATCCCCTATGGAGACAATGTTATCATAGTTCTCTGCTAATTCATTAGCTCCTTTTTATTTTTATTTTCTGTTTTGAAATAAAACCTGAGTCTCAAATCCCATTTTTAAACCTTTCCCTTTTAAACCATCCAAACCCAAATTTGTTATGCTTTCGGGACTTTTATAGCAGCTCCACTCCACACAAAAAATCCTTACCACAACTATTTTGTATTACTGCAGCTCCGCCCCTAACACAACGAACCTTTGTAATATATAATATATTATATGTATATTAATTTCTACATTTAACCATATTTTGACCCTTTACCTTTCATTGCAATCATCATATCCCAAGTTTCAAACTTCATTCATGTTAAAATTATCGAATCCTACAAACTTCCTGATGTGACATTTGGTGGGATCCATCATTCCCTTTAATCCTCCTCATAACATTCGAAATGTTTTAAAAATCCTTTATATTATGATTCGAGCAGCTTTTACCATATTCATTGACTTAATGAAGTTTTCACTTAATCTGCTTTTAAAATCCATTTAATGGGCCCCACCTACCTTTTCGCATCACAATTTCACAAATATCACTTACCACATTCACTTTCGCCTTCCCATTTACTCGATTGCGATAATAAAGTGGGACCCTCTCCATGTCATGTCATCAACCGCTATCTCATTTCACATTTTCAATCCCCAATCGTTCCATTTCCTGCTCCGCCTCCCCGATAAACTTTGACTTGTGAAATGTGATAACTCTGACTCCTCGATTGCGATAAGCTTCCAGCTCTGATATGCGAAATGCGATAATTTTGACTTCCCTATTTGTGATTTCTCAAATTGAAAAATGCAAAGTCTACTCACTCATTGAATTCCCTATTTTAACGATATTGCGATTTGCGATCCTGATTCCATTCCCTGATGCGATTAGTAGACCCCAGCATAACCACGTCATCACTCCCATTGAAAATCACTATTCCTACTTCCTCCCTTTCATGTAATATCTTTAAATTTCTTCCGACCCTGATATACGATAGATATGTATATAAGGTTTTTCCCTCCCGCTCATTTGTTTATTTAATAATCTTTCTCGATGGCCCACATTTGACTTGTCCTCTTATCATTCCTCCCATCACTTCCATGCTAATTCTATTCAAAAGGCTTTTTCCAGGGAAAAATTTAGGGGCTAATATTCGTAGATGGGCTAATTTTCCATGATTTTTCCAAAAAAAAAATCGTCGATTCCCATTTTTTCCCAAAAATGATTCGCCCAAATTTTATAAGAAAAAAATGTTTTACCTTAAAAATCGCCAAAATTTTATAGAGACTATATAAAATCATTAGAAGTTTGAATATGTTTACGAAAATATCACAAATAATTGTATCATTTTCATATTATGGATTAATAAGATTCGCCAAGGTTTTTAATCTTTAAAATAAATTTCCATCCTTTAAATTTTCCTTGGTTTTTTCCCCGCCAATCGAAACAATTTTTTGCTATTTTTTTTTTAAATGGAAAGGGGTTTTATCATTATAAAGGAAAAGGGTTAATTGTTTATTGGGATTAGTTGGGTATTATAGAAGGTTCATCAAAGACTTTAGTAAAGTGGCTTCACCATTGTTTGGATTACTAGACAGGGATACATATTTTTGTTGGACAAGAAACTGTTAAGAGGCCCTTGAAGTGTTGAAAGAAAATTTGACAACTACACCCATTGTTAGGGGTCCCAATTGGGCATTGCCTTTCCATATCCATACTGATGCATTAGGAAAAGATGTGGGGGAAGCCTTGGGATAAGTAGAAGATAAAATCCCTTATTTTATTTATTTCATTAGTAAAAATCTGTCTAAAGCTGAGTTGAATTACACAATCACTAAAAATAATTGTTATTTGTAGTACATTATTTAAAAAAATTTAGGCACTATAGTACTCGATATCAAACTTTCTTTCATACTAATCATGCAACCATTAAATATTTTATGAATAATCTTGATGTGAATGCTAGGATAATTAGATTGTTTTTATTGTTACAACAATTTGATTTTACTAGCATTGAAAAACTAGGGAAAGAAAATGTTATCACCAAAAAATGATCACCTAGCCATTCCTAATTAGGCAGATCAAAATACACCATGCAAGCTTAATTTTACCATATTAAAATCACTTTCACTATACGGAATAATTTAATAAACCACTTTTATTAAGTTATTTTCAATTAAAACCAATGAGAATAATTAAATAAACCATTATTTATTTAATGTTCTCTAGGAATAATTATTAAATCATTGTTTGATAATTCTTCCTTGTCACATTTGAATAAATCACCTAGGAATACTTAAATAAATCATAATTTTTTTTCCCTTAACACCATACTTGGAATACTTATTAAATCATTATTTAATAATTACTTCATTTCACACCTTTATTTTTATTCACGAAATAATTAATAAATCATTTTATTTGTTATTTATTTATAAATAACGATATTTAACCATTTAATATATATTTCCCCTCTCCAAAAATATAATAAAGTATTCCAAGTGGTTATATCTAGATTTTGGTCAATAATATTTTATTATTCTTCAATTTCGAGATCAACCCAATACTTTGCTATAAATAATAGGTTTTTTCATTCATTTCTTACCATGATCATTATCATCGTCACTGTTATCATCACATACCTTTCAAGCTCTCATTTTTGAGTTCTATATTGTTTGAATTTTCGCACATTTGAGAGAGGAAGATTTGAATACTGAAGAACCAAGGACATCAAAGGACCCATACTATTAAGGACATCAATGTCAAATACTATCATGCGATCATCTGAAGGATCCATAGCATCCATGGCATTAAGTAGAGTTCTTCGTTGGGATGGTAATGACTGGATAACTTCTAACGTTGACATGATAGGAGGAGATTGAGCCAATTCATCTACTATGGTGTATGTGTGTGCTGCTTTGGCTAAAACAAAATTACGATGTAATGGTCCTTTTGGGATCTTGGTAATAGCCTCTACCTTAGGCTGAGGAATCTGTAAGGTACCATTTGATGAAGAAATGGATTCGGTGGAAAATTTTGGTTAGGATTCAGTCATAGAATTATCGAGTGGTTTTTCATAATGGTGTGATTGAGTTTCAAGATTTAATTGCTCTATATTGCTGATCTCATCAAAATTCATCATGAGAATCTCATAAGCATTGGGACCATATTGTGGAGGTTTAGGTGCTGCTTGACCTTGTGTAGGTTGGGAAGTTATGTATCCTTGGTGAGGACATGGATTGGTAAGCATTGCCGGCTGAGATGAAGGAGGTGTTAGTCATCCATAATTTTGATCCTATCCAAAGATGACTAAATTTCCAATCCTAGATTTCTAGAAATAATATTTGAAAGAAGCATTATGAGTTCTAGAAATCTCACTGCCTTCATCATTATGAAGTCCGTTAGTTGACCAAAATCTTCATCTATGTCTCCTAAAAGGTTATCCTACTGTTTCAAAGAAGAAAGCTCATTTTAAGCTATTTATCCTTGTTTTTATTAGTCCATTTCCCTCTGAAAATAGCCCATTTTTCCCTTTATCAACCCTTCATTTCCTCTGAAAAAACCCCCTTAAAACCATTATAAAAACTTTTATACTTAGTTTAAAAAGTCCTTTTTCCTCTTCATTCTCCTCCATTTTCCCTAAACAACCCTTTTGACGACCATCAAAAACCCTTTAAACCTGTAAAAAAACCCTTTTTATGGTTTAAAAATACCCCTCTTTACCTATTGGAACTTCTAAATTGGCCTAAAAAACCCATTTTTGGCCTAAAAAAATAGTCTTTTTACAATTAAGGGCTTAATCCCCCAAGGGCTTAAGTCTTTCGCTCCTTTTTTTTCATATGACCTATGCCTACGACCAGGTGCTAGCCCTCATCGCGCATCGACGCTTCTAGTTTCTTTTTTCCCCCTTACCTTTTTCCCGATGGGCCGATCTCCCAAGGGCCTAAAACTGCCGCCCATTTTCCTCCATGTGCCCCGGTCCTGAAACCAAGTGCTTAAACTCTCTGCGCTAGCCCTTGGCCCATTTTTCCCTGGCTCCTGGTCCCTTGCTCCTCCATGGGACCATGCCCCAGCACCAGATTTTATCCCCCATCGGCATCGACAACTCACCTTTTTCTTCGTTCCACTTTTGTTCTCCCCCATCGATGCTCAACCTCCAATTGGATCCCCACCGTCGATCTACCAAGATCGACGGTTGTAAGCACTCTGCTCCTTGTCCGTCTCCTATCTACCTCCTCGCCCTTCCGACATTCACTCCCAGTCTCCTTACTTTTCACAGGACCATGCCCCAACCCCTTTCTTCATCCCTTCTTCCCTTCTTTCTTACCCCCCATCTATTCATTTCTTCGAAACGATCAACACCGCCGATCACATAGATCCAACAGCAACCATCACCCCTCTCCTCCCTCAATTATCCTCCCACCCGTCTTCCTTGATCGATCTCCATCGTCGATCACCCATGATCTGACGGTCCTCATTTAACCTTACGACTCCTCTCCTCCCATCCCCTCATCTCTTGGATCATTCTCAACCGTGGATCTTAGAGATCCAATGACCCTCGTTTAAAACCATCGCCCATAAACACTGCTGCTACCAAAAACATTTTCTTACGCCAGCATATGGCTTACCACCCACTATGCAAAGCATCACCCAACCCTGGCTTGACACCTATCTTCCACCATCCCCATCCATCGTTCAACTCTCCGCCATCGCGCTAATCCTCTCCCGTCCGATCTACCTCCCTAGATCCAACGGCTCACATTCAATTTCATGTGCATTGGCCTCCCGAGGTTTAATGCCCCATTTCTGCGTGAAATGGGTGGTTTTTCCTAAGACACACATCCAAAACTGAATGGAATCATATTCGGTTGGGTAAAAACCACTAACCACTCATCTGCAACGCGAAAACCGCTAGTGGTTTTTGCGAAACCACCTATGCCCATTTTCATGCCAAAGTCATATTTCAAACCTGTTTTTCATAGTTCCGCCTTCAGAACCTCTCCCCTACTCTCTCCATCCCTCCTCTCTACTCCTTACGCCCTGATAAACCTCTGAAAGTAGTTTTCCCATAAAAAGGGTAGGTTTTATTAATATTTTTATGTTTCAGATGCAGGTTCTATGGCGGCATATGTATTAAAATGCCCTCCCACAGCTATTTGTCAATAGCAGAGGCTAAAGAATGACGATCCATAAAGAATTTAAACTACATTAAAGAGCTAAAGGGGTTATATAAAAGGTTCAAACCCTCGACGGGTTATCAAACCCTCAACGCATCAAAAGAAACCCTGCACACAAAAAAACAAAGAATAATCAGTTAAGTAAAGAGGAAAGGAAAGGAAAGAGTTTAAAGTTTAAATAAAAGGGGATAAAGGCAAGGTTAAAGGCCAAAGAAGCAGAGATTAAAGGCTTAAAGGGAAATTAAAAAATAAAAATGCAGTTAAAGACAGAGAATTAAACAGTTTAAAGAAATCAGATAAAGTGTTAAAGGACAACAAAGAAGATCAATTAAAAAGGCAAACCAAGGCTAAACAGATCAGGCCTAGACATACTTTTAATGATTAAATTAAGGCAATATAGGCCTAAAAAAGCCTCGAATACATCAACATAGCAGTTATTCTCTTGATAAGCCTAAATTAACACCTTTCACTTAATTTATGTCTCAAAAGACAAATAAATAGTTATTACACTAAAAGAAGATGTTATAAACTGTCAGAACAGTTAATGTAAAGATGAATATAAGGTTTAAAAGTCAATATTTTCGACTATTTCATCCTCAGGAAGTAAATAAAGATTTATTACACATAGAAGTAGTTGAGAGACATTCCTACCTTATACCTCGCATGTTTTTTAAAGATAAGAGTACATTTACTATGTCATTAATAACATTTTGAACCCTAGATAGTTCCACCTCCTCATTTGCAGTATAAATACTACACTGGAACTCGTTGTAAGGGGGGCATTTGATAAATATTTGAAGTAATATATAGTTCTGCTGAAGTTGAAAGAAATTTGATGTTCTAGAACCTGTGGATGTTTTGACTTGTTTGTGGATGGAGAAAGCTCTATCAATGGATCCCTAAGCTTTCCTGTTGGTGAAGTATTCTAAATCTGTTAATGTTTTCCTGTTTTCCATTCTGTTTTCATCACTTCTTGCTTGCAGTAGAGTAAAAAGTTTAAGCTAATAAATGTCTCCTAGAAGCACCTTAGACCTGTTTACTCTTCACTGTCTTTATGTTTTCATCTGGTGAAGGTTTTATTGAGTAGTTTGACTGCTTTTCAATCCTTAAGTTTGTTTATTTAAGGAATAGTTCAAATAGTTGGTCTCAATAATGATTTATGGTTTTCCCTGCTTACTTGCTACCACTTGAAAACTGTTTTTTGAAGTCTCCCTTTAAAGTACCATTGTCCAAAGTTTGCCAAAGCAGTGTGTTTTGATCATACCCTCTGTACTTTCTTAAATAATTGTTTTGAAGGTCTTTATAGCTGTAATCTAAGATATCTAGGAGTTCCCCCTTCTATGAATGCAGTTATTTGTGAATCTTGAATGTTTTCTTATCCTTTAAGTGAAATATTTGGATGAAATAGAGTGTTCCTCAACTCCTAGATTTCATTTAATAAGTTTGTCTTGAAATTGTTATTTGCTGATGTTAGTATGAATCTTTTGTCAAAGTGTACGAAAAAAGACCACTTAAGCTACGCATAACTTATAGCCCTAACATCAAATATGGCTGTCAATATCTTCATATCTGTAGTTGGTTGATCAAGAAAAATGCTGCAAAAATCTAGATCTATGCATAAAAAGACATTAAGCAGTAAAAATAGGGTTTTGCTCCATACATCCAATAGACAAGACAAGAGCAATATTTTTGAAATAATTTTATATTAAGGGCACCTGGGAGGAAAACAAGAAAGGTGTTTCCAATTCTCCTCAATGGGATGGGTTCTTGAAATTCCTCAAAAGGCAACCCGAGAAGATCCGGTGCTGGTGGAGTGATTTACTATCCAAATGGGAATAAAGAGGAATTCAGTTGGGGCCTGGGGCTGAAGTCCAATAATCAAGCATAAATTCTAAGTTTATGGAAAGCATGTCAAATTGTCAGAAAAGAAAATCCAAGCAAAATAACAGTCTTTGGAGACTCAGAGGTGTTGATAAAAGTAATAGCCAGCAAGAAGGGACTTAAGAACCTGGTGCTCAACAAAAAATTAGTAAGAGTAAATATAATGTTGAGGAATTTCCCCTCAGTAAATGTCTTCCACATTCTCAGAGACCTCAACAAGGAAGCAGATAAATTGGCCAACATAGGCTGCACGCTTCAAGAAGGAATGATAAGCTTAAATGCAGAAGCTCCGTATATGTCCATTATTCCTTAAAAGGCTAATGGAGGCCTTGTTGTAATGGCTGTTCTGGCTGAGATTTTGATTGTATTGGTTGCATAGGCTCTGCCCTATCAGCGTTTTTTCTATAATATAACCGTTCTAGTTAAAAAAAAAAAATATGACCAGGGATAATAATTAAATTATTGTTTAATTAATTATTCCACGAGGAAAATCAAACAAATATAAATTTGTTTAATATTTCCCTTTGGGGTTTCCTGTTTAGACCATAAACAACCTAATAAATGTGTTTTATCAAGTTATTTCACATAGTGAAAGCAATTTTACTTAGGGTAAAATTGGTCTTACATGGTGTACTTGGGTCCATCTAATGATAATAGGTTAGATGACCAAAAAATGGTGTAACAGGTTGCCCCCAGCGTGCGAGTGTTAGGAGAAAATCATATGACCGAAGTACGTTGTAAGAACTCAATCACCAGACATCAAAAGGGAAGTCAGAGAGAGAAATTTAAGGTAGCCTAATGTGCTGGAGAACTAGACCCTGAGGAGACGAGACTTATAGGTGCAACAAGTCTCTTTTTATGAGAGGGTACCCGTGCTAGAGGCAGTAGGGGAGGCATACCTATGCCCGCCAAGACAAAGTACAAAAGAATAGTGCGTCCAGTAAACAAGGGACCGAACTATAAAGTACATGCTGGCATAAACATGAGCCAGATAAAAGATATAATGATGAATCTCACATACATGTTGTGCTTGGGATAATAGTTGGTACTTATACAATAATATCTGAGTACATAAGATATAAATACAACCCAAATGCCCCCTATCAATGGGGAAGGGATCGCAAAATCTAACTGATACATGCAGATCAAAGAGGTGCTGCAAGTGGCTAAGGTCGACATCATCAAATGTATGGAGCTGCATCAAAGGCTGCGATGAAGAGGTCATCCAGGCATGTGGGGGCCTACCTGTAGGGCCACCCCCTCATGAGGGTTGAGACATCTCACACACACCCAGGAATCATGGAGAAGAGCTATTGCATCACTAGACCATTAAGCGTACAGATCTCGATCATGCTGAAAGAAGTTGGAGGTGAGAAACAACCAAGTCAAAGGGCAATAAGGAGTCCCTTTGCCTGATCTTTGGGACTGAACAAGAGTGGAAGCTGGAACCAAGGTACACTGCCCTCTAGACCTGTCCTCTAGAATGAATGAGCTGATGTCGATAGAAGGAGGTCCACCATAGGTGAGGCAATAAGAGATCCTCAACTAAGGCATGAGAGAAAATAGTAGAGCGACTAACAGACTAACACCAATGATGATGATGAAATGGGGGGTACTGAGTAGCGAATGGATGAATTCCCTTGTTAAAGCATAAAGGGCATGGATGACTTGGTAGCGACTGGCACAATATCATGAGGGATAGGGGATAGTGGGATTGAAGGCCATAATGTGCGACACGAGAGAGGGACCAAGCAATGAAGGATGGAGGACTATAGCAGGATATAAAGGGACTCAGGATGGACTCCATGAATGCGATGATGAATCAACTCGGATGCTCTAAACAAGGGCAAATCGATGGTGATGCCACACAGTAAAGGTCCAATGAGGGACCATAAAAAAATGAGTACTGAACATCAACACGAACATGGACAAGTACAGAGGCCAAGTGGTGCCCCTAGTATGAGTGTTGTAAGTGGAGAAATTCGATTTTGAAGAGGGGTGAAGTGATGCTTCCTAGATAAAATGTGTCATGGTGAAGTATAAAGTCACTAAAAACTAACAGGTACCTAGAGCTCATGAACAGGACAGGTCGCACTTTTTGGGGTCTGTTCTGTGACCTGGGTAGTAGGTACTGGGCAGAAAACTGTGACCTGTCCCAGGAAATGACTTGAAAAGTGTGACCTGTCATGAAAGGGGGTTTCAATACTGTTTTTGGCTGAGATCTAGGATTTTTATGGTTGAGGGGCATAGTTTCCCCCAAGCATGTTGTGGTCATGCCAAAATTTATTTAGAAAAAGGGGAATCTAAACACATTTTAATGATGTGGTGCGCCATTTGTTTTTGTTATGGTTATAAAGTTTGAGAAAGGAAATGGAGGATTGCCAATCTCTTTTAGTACTGCATATATGAATCAAATGGATTTTAAGGTTTCGGTTGGCAGACTTGGTGTCACTATCCCAAAGAGAGGATTTGGAGATAATGAACTGATGCTCTCCTAGAAAACCCATAGGTTGGTCAACAACAATGTCTAGGAGATTGGGTTGCTGATGTAAGATGAAGGAATGATAAGGGGTATTATCCCTAGAGTGATCTGAAGTGATATGGGACTCTAGAGGTTCTTCTAAATGTGGAAGAATAATGGTACTAAAGTTGACACAACCAGATACACTAGGAGAGTTGTGGAGAAGTGCTTCTCCTAGCCTCTCAAATATGGGTGCCCCCTTACCCAAACATTGGGTTTCAATGTAATGGCCACAAGGTGTATGTGGTTTGAACGCATGAGTTCGATGTAAGGGGGAATAAACAAAGTCAAGCGTGGTTATTTCGTCCATAATTTCGTCATCGTGATAGAAGATGGGGTGACTGGTGGAAGAAAGACCACCTGATGCGACGAAGCTACCTCACTCATCATCATGAGAAGGGAGGGTCACATGCGCATCGTCACAAGGGGTGATAGAAGAGTAAGCAGGTAAAGGATCTACCGATGTTGAGCCCAAGGTGATTGCTGATGGGAGGTCAAGTGAAACATCAGAGGAAGTCTCCAACGGGACTTCTACCGAGGGTCTCATGGATGATGATAGGTAGAAAATGGTGGACGGAGGCTTCGGCATCTTGACATTATGAGGGGGAATGTCAATGGGAGCATTCATGTCCTCTGGTTTTTCCGAAGCAAAACACAAAAATAAGGGAGTGGTGGACTCGTTGCGCTTGGCCTTGAATTGGCGAACCTCTTTCAAAGAGGAGTCGTACCCTTCAAGGCGAGGACAGAGGTGAGTATAGTGGCCATGGAAATCACACAAAGCACAAGGGTGATTTGTGTGCAAATGATTGAGTTTTGGGACAGAATCGGGTATAGTGACAGATACCTCTGGGATATCAAACTCCAAAAATGTATCATTGACCATGGACTTAAGGGGAGGCTACTCCAGACAGGTATGGGTGGTGTGACCGACAACATCACACAAAGCACACTGGATGGTATGCTTTGGAGGCTAATGAGGGGCAGGGTTTGTCAAGGCAGCCTTGTCCTTTGATGCTCCCTTGCGAGCTTTTCCCTTCTTACCTGAAGTGGTCACAATAGGAGGGGGTTCCAGTTGAGGTGACTGAGGCACTGTTGCAGCGAGGGAAGTCATGGGGACCGGTTGAACCGGGGTCAAAGAAATATAAGGTTTGGGTTGAACAGGCAGGGTAGCGGCTGGAGGATCAAGGTACGAGACGGGAATCCCAAGGTTCAGGTTAGGAAGAGAGAGAGTGGCCATGATAGGTACTGTGTACACTCCTGGTGGGGGAGCTAGGAATGGTATCTGACCAGAGGGGTAATGGCCAGGTGGGACGACTCCTAAATGGTTAAGGCTTGGAGGAACCATTCCAGGAGGATAAAGAGGCTCATGAATACTAGCTGAAGGGATAAGAGGAGGAGGTCCAGGAGGTTGAATCGAAGGGCTAGGAGTAGGCTGTGGAGGACAAGGAGGTTGCTGACTAGTCGAAGCGGGCTGCTTGAGGGCAGCCTGAGACGATTGCATCATGCAAACATTCGATAAGCTGGGATCAGAGATAGGAGGGGGAGGAAGACCAGGGAGGGTTCCAAGTAAAGAGGAGTCTTTGTAGACACCGAGAGAGACATAGGTCAAAGAATTGATGGTTTTCTTATTGGCTACAGAAGAGATGGTTGACTTAGGGGAGGTATGAGATGTTGGCTCATGATACGTCAACTGGTCAATGGTTACTATCTTTCCATTATGAGGGAAAAACATCTTACAGTGAACCACAGATGGGAAAATAGACATGGCATAGGTGTAGCTATGCCCCAAAAGAATATTATAATGAAGAGGGGCATCGATGACTTCAACATCAACGCAAATAGTCTTTCCCGCAAGAGTGATAGGACAATTATGGAATAGGCCAATGGGCTAGGAGGCATGGCCATCCCACGCGCGAAGAGTGATCGTGGAAGGGGACAACATAGGAGATCTGATTTTTTTCCAAACCGAAGCAGAAATCACACAAGTGGATGCCCCCTCATCAATGATACACCAAGAAATGTTAGCGTTCTGAATTTTGACTGAGATTTGGAAGGCTACAGAAGTAGGAAGAGGAGGATGTTCTGATTGATGGGTGTCGAAAACAATCAATTGGTCATCAGAAGGATCTACAACACCCATGGCAGATAGTAGAGCCTTCTTTTGAGAAGGGCATGACTAGAGGAGTTCCAGTGTTGAAATGACAGCAGGAGATTGTGCCAAATCATCTACTATGCTATACGAATGAGCAGCTTGAATAGAAGTAGCATTTCGGCGTAATGGGCCCTTAGGAACCTTGGTATGAACCTAAAATTTGGGCTGAGGGATATGCAAGGGACCATTGGATGTCGAAAGAAGATCTGTAGAACCTGAAGAAGGTGACTCAGGGACAGACGGAGCGGGAGGCTTGGGGTACTGACGAGACCGAATTTGAAGGTTAAGGTCGACAGGTAAACGTGTATCAGAGTTCATCATGAGAATCTAGTAATTAGAGGAACTAGAAGGGGAAGGTTGAGTGGCTACTGGTCCATGAGGTGGTTGGGTAGCCACGAATCCTTGCTGAGGGAAAGGATCAGTAGACACAGTTGGTTGAGAAGTAGTCGCATTGGGGGGAATAGTAGGGAAGGCATGCTGTCCTCACAATGTAGCCTGAGACTCCCACATTTACTGCATCTGTGGTAATAGGAGACAATCATGAGTGTAATGACCGTAAATACTACAACATGAACAAGGCTTATTTGTATGAAGAGGCCTATCCGGCTTAGGCTGAGTGCCCTGTTGCTGGTTAGTAGTGTTAAATTCAATACTTGAGGGATTGGGTCCGCGATTACCAAGGGAAAATTGATTTTGATTTCCTTTCCTCTTTCTTTGAGAAGAAGGAGGATTAGTCGGGCCCTGTGTACAAACGATTGACCCCGGGGGGGGGTGGTAGTTGTTGTTGTTGGGGTTGAGAAGGAAAGGGAGGTGGAGGTGCAAATGCTAGAGGGGCTGGGGCACCAGGTTGTGGATAAGGATAATGGTTAGGTTGGGTAACATTAAGGTAAGTAGGAGGTTGGGCAAAAGGAGGAGGCATGCCATATCTTGGATACATGCTACCTGGAGGGGGGAAAGTGCTAGAGGCGCTGGCCCCTCCCGGAGGGAGACCATAGCCCATAAGAGATTGAGCATACGGATGTGAAAGAGCTCCAACGATATTGTTAGTAGAATGAGATGCCATGGGGCGTTAGTGCCACCAGATCTGGGGAGGTTAGGGAGGACGGCATAAACATAACCAAACTGAGCATAGATGAGGTCATATTCAAGGCTATTTGGAGGGCAGCTTCTTCGGTTTGAGGGAACTGGGATGCAACATCTTTGGCTATGGCAGGTAAGAGAGATCTAAGGAACCAGTCCATGTAGACCCGATCTTCAAAGGTAGGAGCTCGACATAAGATCCTTCTTCTCCACCATTCCTGGACATGAGCGGAAATGCAGGTCGCAGATGATTGAAGGAAAGAAGTCAAGAGTTCGGTACTAGTGTCATATCGTAGAGGGAGCTAGAAATAAGATAAGAAGGCTTGGGCAATGGTCACAAAGGTGGTATGGTAAGAGGTGGTCTGATCAACATACCACTTAGAAGCTTCGCATGTAAGCGTGCATTGGAACAATCTAAGATGGATGGAATCATCAATAATGGAATTGGATGAACACCACATGTGGAATGATCGAATATGGTTGGAGGGATCTTCTTCAGCAAGGCCTTTGAACTTGGGAATGTCAGAGGGGAGCTTGATTGACATAGCAGGCCAACCAATATCGTGGCAGATAGGATCATTGATCAACTGATTGAAATTGGGGAGACTGAGACCTTCCATATAGGGGAGAAAAGGGACTGTTGAGGTAGTTCCTGTGGTGGTTCCACTAGTAACATTCCCAACATTAGGGCCAGGGTTGCTGATAGAATTAGGCCTTGGACAAGACATGGTGAAGGTAATAGGGGGAGAACCAGAAGTAGGGGGAGAACCCAAAGAGTCAGAAGAGGAGTCGAAGTTCGGACTCGGGGGAGGACTAACTTGACGACGGCGGGAAGGAGCAAGTTGAGCAACCGGAAACTGAGGGTTAAGGCCAAGAAGTCTCCAGGATATACACCTTGGGGGCGCAATGATGATGGCACAAAGGGAAGAAGAATGACCAACAAGGGTAGGGAGGTGCAGAATCAAGTGATTACAATGTCGAAACAAGGGTAGAGTGGTGCAGTGTCAATTGATTTTAAAGTCTTTGCCTGGCAGTGTTAACCAGGCTCTTCTTCACTTAGGGTCAGTGTGTGGCATGTGTTAATTTTATTTTTTAAACCCAGATTTTTTGAGAGTAAAAGAAAAAGTGTGCTGCGTAACTGAAAATAAATCTGTAGAGAATAGTATATAAGGCTGAAATAACAGAAAATTAACAGCTAACAATGCATCGATCTAACCCAAGAAGGTGGGTCTCCCAAAAATAGTCTAAAAGAGGGAAAAAATCTAGTCAAAACACACTAAAAAGGGGCCAATAGATCTAAGGTCGAGAGGGACAGGGATCTAAAGGAGAAATCTGCTGGAAAGAGGTGAAGAAAATAGCCAAGAGGCAGAGGCAAGGTTGCTGCAAAAAAGGAGGAAATCAGCTAAAGGTAGAAGGGATAAGGAGGTGATCTTAGAGGAAAACCCAAACAAAAATATATGAGGTGATTTGAAAGGGAGAAGAGCTGATCTAAAAGGGATATAAAAGTGAGGGATCAGATCTGAAAAGAAAAAGGCTGAAACTCTGAAAATTCACATGTCTGAAACAGCTAAAACTCTTCCACAAAAAGTGGAGGGTACTAAGGCCCTAATTAGGGGCTAGATTCCCGCTTAGTTGAGTAAAAAAGATTAGAAATAGGTCTAAACGGGCTGAGATAGAGGCTGGAAAACCCTGACAGAAGCTTCAGACAAACCCAGAAAAATTGCTGAAAATTTGCAGAAAAAAGTGCAGGTAGCAGGTTCTAACCTGTTTTCTATCCAGGTCATAGATTCTGGGCTGAAAAGTGCATCATGTAGTCCAAGTCGCAGGTTCTGGGCCAAAAAGTGTGACCTGCAGCTCCGGGTGTCTCGGCGGCAGATTTCAAAAAAAGTTGTCGTCTTAGTTGTGGCTGATGTCTGTTACCTGTGCAATAGGGCCAGAAACACATGGAAGTTAGAAATTTTAATGTTTGAGGGTTTTATAGGTGAAAAACAACATAAAAATAGAAAAAAAAAAAAAGCTGAAAAGAAACCTTAGGGTCTAAAGTAGCTGGATATGCACGAATATGAAAAACGACAGCGGTCGTAATTGAAAACCCGTGTGGAGTCGCCAATTGTTAGTATGAATCTTTTGTCGAAGTGTACGAAAAAAGGCCACTTTAGCTACGCACAACTTATATCCCTAACATCAAATATGGCTGCCAATATCTTCAGATCTGCAGTTAGTTGATCAAGAAAAATGCTGCAAAAATCTAGATCTATGCATAAAAAGAAATTAAGCAGTAAAAATAAGGTTTTGCTCCATACATCAAATAGACAAGACAAGAACAATATTTTTGAAAGAATTTTATATTAAGGGCACCTGGGAGGAAGACAAGAAAGGTGTTTCCAATTCTTCTCAATGGGATGGGTTCTTGAAAGTCCTCAGCACTTCAGATCTATAATTTCTCTCTCTTTTTGGTGTAGAAAACCCAGACAAACATAGAACTCAAAGGGAGCTCATAAAGTGAAATAATGGAGAATTTGACAATGATAATGGCTCAAAGTCAGACCAAGAGAATAGATCCAGAGTGATCTAAAAGGCAAGAAAAGGTGACAAATGAATGGGAAAACCCTTCTATTTATAACAAAATATTGGGTCATTGTAGATCTTGGTGCATGATTAAAATAATATTAACGAAATCTAGATCCACCTTTTATGGAATATTTTATTATATTTGTTGGAGGGAAAAGGTATTTGACTTGGGTCAAATCCCTTTATTTGTAAATAATAAATAAATAAATTATTTATTTATTATTTTAAGGAAGTGGTTGAATGATAATTAAATAAATAATTATTTATAAATGATTTAGTCATATTTAACAAGGAATATTATTTAAATATGATTTAAATACTTATTCCTAGAAAATAATAAGATAAATAAGGATTTATCTACTTAATTTCCTTGTTTTGGGTTAAATATGACCAGGAATAATAATTAAATTATTGTTTAATTAATTATTCCATGAGGAAAATCAAAAAAATATAGATTTGTTTAATATTTCCCTTTGGGGTTTCCTGTTTAGACCATAAACAACCTAATAAATGTGTTTTATTAAGTTATTTCAATATAGAAAGAAATTTTACTTAGGTAAAATTATCTTATAGATTTAAATCATCTAATGATATTAGGTTAGATGACCAACCGTAGCAAGACTAGAATCTAGTATCAAATACATGAATACATTATTATCAAAATGTCATTAACATATTATAAAAAAATGTGACATGACACTTAGTTCTACTTTTCATTCTAAACCCTTAATGTTCATTTCATTTCACCTGAAAATTTTTTAGATCCAATAGCCAAGTTAGATTTTCCCTTTGATACCCCTGATTCATCTACAAACTTGTTACAAACCTCTACTTGACTCCATTACCCAATGACTTAGAGATTTCCCTTTTCTATCTATGCTGCCTAGATCATCATTTCCCACCAAACAATCAAACAAACTCATGCTTAATAACTAGCCTAAAATCAACCTCTTACAAGCAAACAAGTCATATCTTTGCAAAAAAATTGAGAGATCCCTCTCTGAGACAAGGAGGGCTAGATCCCAGAACTCTAAAGACTGGTTTATAAGTTACCTTGTCAGTCAGTATGCCAATTTGCTAAATCACAGGATCCCAATAGCAGGGGCCAGAGGAAGCTGAACCATGGGTTGTTTTCTTGTAGCAGTACCCACATGGGATTCCCACACTTAATACATCTAAGGTAAAATGGGAAAATCATGAGTATAATTTCCATATACACCGCAACATACACAAGGCTTATTCATATGAAGGGTCTTGTTCTGCTTGGGTTGTTTGCCTTGTTGCTGGGTTGCAGGATTAGGCTGATTTCCCTGGGGTGTATTAAGTGGAGGACCCTAGTTATCCTCATTACCTTGGGATTGTTGATTCCTATTACCTTTCCCATTATTCTTCTTCTTGGTGTTGGGGCGATTGTTCGCGTTATGTTGAGCATACACTTGAACTTGAGGAGTAGGTAGTTGTTGTGGCAGAGGTTGAGGAGCCATGGGAGGTTGAGGTGCTTGTGCTAGAGGGGTTGGAGTTCTAGGAAGTGTATAAGGAACATATGGAGGAGGGGAAAAATTGAATAAATAGGTTGAGAAATAGTTGGCCCTGACAACTGCTGATGAGATTGGAGAAATGCATATGGCTTGCTTTGACCTAAATAAGAGTTTCCTGGTGGAGGGGGGTAATTGTAGGAGGTACTAGTTCCCCATTGGGGTTGACCATAACTCATCTGAGGGATATCATATGGTTGTTTATAAGGGTATGAAAGATATCCAATGATACCATTGGCAACATGAGATGTCCTTGACACATTAGTAGCACTGGGCCGAGGAAAATCAGAGAGAATGGTATAAAGATAACCTTACTGGGCATATATCAAGTCATATTTCAGTGCTATTTGGAGAGCATCTTCCTCTATCTAAGGGAAGTGCGACACAACATATTTACCTATGGGGGACAAAATTGATCTAAGGAACCAATCCATATATACACGGTCTTCAAAATTAGGAGACCTACCTGAGCTCCTCCTTTTGTGCCATTCTTGGAAATGGTCATGAATGCGGTTGGAAAAGGTCTGATGGAATGAAGTCAAGAGTTAGTTCTTGGTGCGGTAATGGAGAGGCAAATGGAAATATGATAAGAAATATTTGGCGAGAGTCACAAAATTGGAATGGGTGGTGTGAGGTTGGTCGACATACCACTTAGCCACAACTATAGTAAGTGTGTGTTGGAATAAACAAGTAAAAATGGAGTCAAAACACATTGTGTTAAAAAAAATAAAAGTAGACATTCCCAAGTTCAAGGAATTCCTGGAGTATGCCCCACTAATCATGTTTTCTCATTTCACATGTGGTGTTCCTCTAATTCCATTACCGATGACTCCATTTTTAGAAAAAATAAAAGCAAACATTCCAAAGTTTGAGGGAATTCCTGGAGTATAGCCCACTAATCATGTTTGCTCATTTCACATGTGGTGTTCCTCTAATTCCATTATTGGTGACTCCATTTGTACTCTTTTATTCCAACACATGCTTACTGTAGTTGTGTCTAAGTGGTATTCCGACCAACCTCGTGCCACCCATTCGACTTTTGTGACTCTCGCAAAATATTTATTATCATATTTCCATTTTTCCTCTTTGTTACCACACTAGGAACTAACTCTTGACTTCATTCCATAAAAAATTTTCCACCCACATTTCTGACCATGTCCAACAATGGCACAAAAGGAGGTGCTCATGTAGGTCTCATGCTTTTGAAGACCATGTATATATGGATTGGTTCCTAATATCACTTTTGGCTCCCATAGGTAAAGATGTCACATCGCATTTCCCTCAGATAGAGGAAGATTCTATCCAAATAGCATTGAAAGATGACTTGATATATGCCCAGTAAGGTTATATTTATACCATTATCCCCGATTTTCCTCAACCTGGTGCTGCTAATGTTTCAGGGAAATCTCATGTTTCCAATGGTATCATTGGATATATTTCACACCCTTATAAACAACCATATGATCTCCCTCAGATGAGTTTTGGTCAACCCAAGGGGGGACTAGTACCTCCTATAATTATCCCCATCCACCAAGAAACCCTTATCTAGGTCAAAGCACGCCATATGCATTTCTCCAATCACATTAGAAGATGCCAGGGCCAACTATCGCTCAACCTATCTATTCAAGGTTTTCGCCTCCTCCATATGTTCCTTATGCACTGCCTACCACTCCAATACCTCTGGCACAAGCACCTCAACCTCCCATGCCTCCTGAACCTCTGGCGCAACAACCACCTGCTCCTCAAGTTCAAGTGTATGCTCAATAGAGCACGACCAATCCCCCCAACACTAAGAATAATAATACTAGGAAAGGTAATATGAATCAACAATCCAAAGGTAATGAGGGTAACCAGTCCTCCACTTAATACACCCCAGGGAAATCATCATAATATCGCAACCCAACAACAGGGCAGATAGTCCAAGCAGAACAAGACACTTCGTATGAATAAGCCTTATGAATTTTATGACGTATATGGAAATTATACTCATGATTGTCCCATTTTACCTTAGATGCGTTAAGTGCGGGAATCCCATGCAGGTACTTCTACAGGAAAATAACCCATGGCTCAGCTTCCTCTGCCCCTTGCTTCATCTTAGCCGACAATGCTTACCAATCCATTTCCTTTCCAAGGATACATAACTGCCCAACCCACACAAGGTCAGGCAATGCCTAAACCTCCACAATATGGTCCCAATGATTATGAGATTCTCATGATGAATTTTGATGAGGTTAATAATATAGAGCAAGTAAATATTCAAACTCAATCACACCATTATGAAAAACCACTCGCTAATTCTATGACTGAGTCCTAACCAAAAGTTTCCATTGAGTCCATTTTTTCATCAAATGGTACCTCACAGATCCCTCTGCCTAAGGCAGAGGTTATTACCAAGATTCCAAAAGGACTATTACGTCATAATTTTTCTTTAGCCAAAGAAGCCTACACATACACCATAGTAGATGACTTGGCTCAATCTCCTCCTATCATGTGAACGTTGGAAGTTATCTAGTCGTTCCCATCCCAATGAAGAACTCTACTTAATGCCATGGGAGTTGTGGATCCTTTAGATGATTACATGATCATCTTTGACATTGACCAATCAGAACATCCCCCACTTCCTTCATCTGTTGCTTTTGAAATATCAGTCTCAATAAAAAATTCCAATGTACAACATTGTATCATTGATGAAGGCACCTCCACATCTGTGATGGATGCTAGTGTTTGGAAACAACTTAAATCACTAGACCTATCCCCATCCACCGTTACTCTTCATGCATGGGTTGGTCATCCATCTCAATCCCTTAGCTTACTTCGCAACTATCCTTTCACTATTTCTCACAAGATGATTTCCATTGATATAGAAGTCATTGATGCCTTATTGGATTACAACATACTTCTATGTCATATTTACACCTATGCCATGTCAAATGTCGCATCTATTGTTTTTCGTAAGATGTACTTTCCCCACAAAGGAAATATTTTCACAGTTGATCAACTGACTTAATATGATCCTAAGGTGTAGACCTATCCTCAAACCAACATTTCAACCATAATTGATGATACAAATATTTTTTCCCTCACCAATGTCTCACCAGGATTCTATAAAGATTCTTCTTTACTTGGTGCCTACTATGGTCCACCAACTACCCCTCATGAGTCCATCTCACTCAGTGTTTCCATGATGCAAGCATCACAAGCTATTCACAAGCAGTCCAATATGTCCATTCAAGAGGCAATGCCTATGCAACAAATTGTCCCCAACTCAACCCAACATACATATATAATTCCTTGAGAAACACCTCCTTTTATTGGTGTCTCTCCTAATCCATTCCAACCAGGAACAATTCCTACAGGCCTTAACCATCTAGGAGCATTTCTGCTAGGAAATAATCCTTCGAGTCAAATACCTTTCTTATTCTCCCCGCCAAGATTTTTTTTCTATCCATGTCATGGCTACGTTGATTTTACCCAACATTACTCTAGGGATCCTAGTTTGGTACATCGATCCCCTCCCAAACACTCCACCTGACCAACTTAAACCTTACACATATTTGACCCCGGTACAAACTTTTGTGCCTTCCCCTTCTTTTGCTTTAGTTCCACAACAACCTCACCAAGAGCCTGGTGAGCCCTACTATTACACTAAGAGTGCTGAAACTCCCATAGGCTACTCAACATTACTTATCAACCCAGGGTTCGTACAAAATTGGAGGTGACAATGCTATATGCACAATAGATGAGCTCTACTCATGTCATCCTCATATTTGTTCTACAATGAGGTGCTAGTAACAAGGGATACTCTAAAAGAGGGAGTCTGTGACACTTCTAAATACAACCAAAGACAGAAAGAAGATTATAACCATTACTCTATTGGCAAGAAAATAAGGTACACTAGATTGCACTGATTTATCTATTTAATGTCTACTTTTGCAAGGAAGAGGGATTAACATTGATTCTAAGTACAAGAAATGAGATTATACTAAGTTGCATTCATTGTCTAGAATACTTGATATAATTACAAAAAGGAACTAATGTATCTTTGTGCACATGACGAATTAATGAAAAATTTAATTCTATCTAATTCATGCTAGCTATATTGCTAATGATGTATCCTATGATGGACTAATCACACTTCAAATTACTCTGTTTTGCAGCATGAGAAGAGGGAGTTTGGCTGTCCTAAGGGTGTCCCTGAACCAAGGATTCAAAACTGTAGGTACACTAATGGATTTTCTAGGCTTGGGTGAGTTGGAAGGATGATTTTGGGATGAGGGAGAGGGTTCTCAACACTTCTACAGGAAGATGCTACTGGATTCCTGTTTTGCTACAGGAAGTCCTATAATGCTAGAGGAAACCGACCGAGATGGTTTGGAGGCCAGAATTAATGAAAGGAAGGCTAGGAATGGTGAAGGAAAGGTGGATCCAAGGAAATGGAGGATGACCAACCCCCTTTCGCAGATCTTAGGGCTCTCAAATGGTCTATCTTGCACCAAAAAGGCTTCTCTCGGTGGGATGATGGTGGTCTCCAAAACATGGTTGTGTGTGACTTGAATGGAAGGTGACTATGCTAGGTCCCTATATTAATAGTGTAGTCACCTATTTTTGTTATTGTAACCCCATTATTGTTATTATCGTACCCCTATAGCCCCCATATTGTTATTATTGTGCCCCATAAAAATTCACTATTGTTATTGTTGTGCCCTTAAGCTATTATTGTTAGGTCGGCTAGGATTACATTATGATACCATGGACTCCTATATATAGAAGGGAGGTTTTTTCATTTGTATCATCCAATAATTTTTAATTTTTGTAATGTAATGGAGGATCCCCCTCGAAGTGGCTGATTTCTAAGGCGCTTATCTCTCTTTTCTTCTATTTTGGGAGCTAGTTTCATAACATTTGGTATCAGAGCTTTGGATTCTAGGGTTTCCCTACTTCAAACAAGTCACTGTGGAGTGTTCACTATAGATTTTTTTCTATGAAGGTTAAGAAGATACTAAAAAATAATTTGTGAATAAATAGTGAGGAACGTCGTGTAAAAATTTCAAATCTTGGTTTGAAATATTTTCAGAGATATGATCTGTGGAAGTTAGGGTTTTTTCAGGTTCCTGGATTTCATCTCAAAGACACGAGCTTGGGAAAATCGCCATAACTCTCTCTGTAAGAATCAGATTGGAATTATGTAAGAAGTGGCTGAAAGTACCGGTATATCAATTTCAGAGCTGAAGGATGAAAAATTGACATGTGGCACATTGTACAAGTTCTCTCTATTGAATTAGTCCATAATTAGGACGTTGTGGGAGATTGGGCATAAATTTGTCTTGAAGAATCCAAATCAGGTCAGGCCTATGTCATTGGAAAGAATATTCAGAGGGATACTAAAGGGGTAAATATTAAATCTCGAGAATATGAAACTACATTGATACATTAGTTTCAATATAGATCTCCTTAAAAGCAAGAAAAAGGTGTATTTCTTTTTCAAATTGCATGAGTCTTGTGTGAAAAATTAGTTTAAAGTGATTCCAAGGGCACATTGAAGCATAGATATCAGTATTAGGTTCTAAAATGCCCCATAAAAATAATTTAACACCCATTAAGCCCTCAAAAGGCTCTACTATGACTCATGAAGAGGAAGAAGTGCACCATGGTATATCAAATTATAAGAGCAAGTGCAACAACTTTCGCTCTCACAAAGAGCAACAAAAAATGAAATGGAAGTTTTGAAGAAAGGTGTGGAAGCTAAGATGGATGGTTTGAATAAAGGCGTGGAAGCTAATATGGATGGTTTGAAGAATGGCATGGAATACATGGAAGAAAAAATGAAAGACAACATGGAAGATGTGAAAAATGCTCTAAAAGAAGACATGGAAGGTTTGAAGGAAGGTTTGACAAAGTTGATACAATAAATTATTCCTAATGGAAAAAATATAGTAGACTAAATTCATGATGAGAAAAAAATAAATGTTAATCATGGTTTAATAACTCTAGTTTTGGTTTGAAGACCCACCATATTCCAAAGATCGATATGAGGAAGTTTGATGGAAAGGATCCCATAAAATGGATACTACAGATGGTGCAATATTTTGATCTCAATAATGTACAAAACACACAAAAGGTATGCCTTGCAACTTTATATTTAGAAAAAAATACATTTTTATAGTATCAATGGCTTTCATCCCATAAACAAATTGTCACTTGGTTAATTTTTACAGAGGAAATGATAGCACATTATGAGGATATAAATAGAAACACGTTATTTAGCCAATTGATTAATCTCAAACAAAAGGGTTCTGTGGTGGAGCACCTTGAGGAATTCCAAAAATTGAATATAAGGGTAGCTGATATTGCAAAGGAACACAGGATCGATGTCTTCATAGGGACTTTAAAGGATAACATCCAACATGATGTTCACCTTTGGGAACTTGATTCATTGGAGAAGGCATTTAGGTTGGCAAGAAAAATTGAATGTAAAATTATGGCGACAAGGAAGCCTACCACTCACATCTATAATGATGGAAGTGTTGCTACTCCTATACTTACACAACCTACAAGGTAGAAACCACAACAATTGGAAGAAAAAAGAGAAAAAGGGCTTTGCTACAATTGTGATAGCAAATACACTAAAGGTCATAAGTGTGCTGAGAAGAAATTATTTTACATAGATTGTGAAGAGGAGGAATAAAATGAACAAGAAACCCCAAAATGAGAGGATATACACTAGGAACCAACCCTATAGAAAGAAGAAACGAGTTTTACCATATCCTATAATGCATTGGAAGAAATTACCACTCCTCAAACTCTCAACATAGAAGGACATATCAAGAAGAAAAATCTAATAGTATTGATTTAATCGGGTAGTACCCATAATTTTATTTATTGTAAGGTAGCCAAGGAATTGAATTGCTTCCTATACCTAGCACCAGAATGTCAAGTGATGGTTGCAAATGTGGGAACTATAAATTGCTTTGGAAAATGCCATAATATCAAGCTAACAATGGGGGAATATGTATTTAATAGTTCAATGATTTCCATTCAAATGGGAGGTGTTGATTTTGTACTAGGAGTACAATCCCATTGGGGATGGTAGCTTTTAATTTTCAAGAAATTTTCTCGAAATTTTTTTTTCAGAAGCAAAGGAAGTTGAATTATGGGGTATCGCAGGGAAGTGGGGAAGATAATAAGCTCTAATGTCATGACCAAGATTTTGAGGAAAGAACAACGAGGCTTAATTTCACAATTATGGTCACTAGAATTTCCAACATCAAAATCATCTATATCTCCAGATCTCCAGAAAGTATTGGAAAATCATTCCAAGGTGTTTGAAACTCCCAAAGGAATTCCACCTATTCATGATGATGATCATGCTATTCATTTGATTCCAGGAAGTGTTCCTCCAAACATCAGGCCTTATATATATCCTTATGTCCAAAAGAGAGAAATTGAACGTATGATTGCAGAAATGTTAGAGGCTGGTATAATACAACATAGTCAAAGATATTTCTCTACTCCATTAGTATTGGTGCATAAGAAGGATGGATCATGGCACATGTGTCCAGATTATAGTGAGCTCAATAGGCTCACTATTAAAGATAAATTTCCCACTCCTGTGATTGATCAATTATTGGATGAATTATCTGGAGCAATTTATTTTACCAAGTTGGATGTTCATTCAGGATATCATCAAATTAGAATGAAGACTGAAGATATTCTGAAAACAACATTTCGAAATCATGAGGGTAATTATGAATTTTTTGTCATGCCTTTTGGCCTTACCAATTCACCTTCTACATTTCAAGGGGTGATGAATTCTATTTTCAAACCTTTCCTTAGAAAATTTGTGTTAGTGTTTTTTGATGATATACTAATCTGCAGCAGGTCTTGAAAGGATCATATTCAACATGTTGATAGGGTGCTCAAAATATTGGAGTAGAAACAATTATATGCAAAAAATTAAAAAAGTTTCTTTGGAGTACAAGAGGTGGAATATCTGGGTCATATTGTATCTGAGGAGGGTGTTACAGTAGACCCTAACAAAATTAAAGGCATTAAGGAATGGATAGTCCCCACAACCATAAATTAGTTGCAAGGATTTCTCAGTTTAATAGGCTATTATCACCAGTTTTTTAAGAATTATGGGAGAATAGAAGCACCTCTAACAACATTATTGAAGAAAGATACATTTTTATGGACTAAAATAAATTATCTACGAATGAATCTTTAAAACATAAAATAAACAATGGCGACAACATAAAACATAAAACAAATAAACACAGATTTTTTCCCCTTGATTCCAAATCGGGACGACTAGCTTGATTTTTCATTATATTCCTTTTAGTGTTACAACACATATATATACATGCTGAAGCATACATAAGCCCCAATCCATTAACCCTGGATTAGAACATAACCGTAGTTCCCTTGACCCGATCTACAAAATACTAGGGGCCAAAAACCATCATGCCCCAAAACCATGTGCAAACCCATGCATAAAACCATGGGCAGGTCCACCCACTAGAAAATAAGGACCAAAATTTTTTTTTGGGGCGCTGCCCCGAAACCTGACAGGGGGGGCTACCACCCCCCTGTTATCCCCTCGCACATGACTAGTCGTGAAAATAATATAACACAAACCCAACATTCTCCCACTTGTTGTTTTCATTCCACAGGGGGTCACAAGAGAGATGAGTCATTAGCCAAACTTTGCAACACCCATTTTTTCTCTACACCAAGAGAACTTTTGAGTTCTCACCGACTTTGTCAATGCATTTGAAACATTCTTCAAAGTGTCCACCTTTACAAGCAACACCCTTTTAGCTTCAACCATATATCTCACAAAGTGATATTGAACATCAATGTGCTTTGTCTTTGAATGATAAGAAGGGTTCTTAGCCAAGAAAATTTCACTTTGGCTATCACAGTCTATCCTTATAGCTTGCTGCAGCAACCCCATACTTGAACACAATCTCTGCAACCAAACTGCTTCCTTGCTTGCATGAGTGGCTGCCATGTATTCTACCTCTGTAGTTGAAAGAGCCACTACATACTGTCTTTTACTCATCCAACTGACTGCACCTCCAAATAGGTTAAACACATACCTACTTGTAGATCTTCTTTGGTCCAGATCTCCAGCCTAGTCTACATCAACAAAACCACGAATGTCCAACACTCTTTCCAATCCTATTCTTCCCTGGTATCACAAGCCATAATCACTAGTGCCACGCAAATATCTGAAAACCTGCTTCACTGCTGTCCAATGCTCCTTCCTTGGGTTTGACATAAACCTTCTCAATAATCCCACTACATGTGCAATGTCTAGTCTAGTACAGCCCATTGCATACATCAGGCTACCCACTACACTTGCATATGGAACACAGGACATATCCTCCTCTTCTTCTTGTGTCTTAGGACACTGTTCAGTAGACAACTTTGTACCTATAGGAATCAGAACATTCACCGGTTTACTATCCTGCATATTGAACCTCTGTAATATAGTCTCGACATACTTCCTATGGTTTAACCAAAGCTTCCTCTTTGCCCGATCTCTCTTAATTTCCATTCCCAAAATATAGTTTGCAGCACCAAGATCCTTCATGTCGAATTTCGAGAACAGCTGGGTCTTCAAATCTTGGATAATTTCTTTGTCATTTCTAATAAAAAACATATCATCCACATACAAGATCAAATAAATAACATGGTCACCAATTAATTTAAAATAAACAAAGTGATCCTCCTTGCTTATGGTGAAGCCAAGTCCCTGTATATAGGTATCAAATTTATGATACCACATTCTTGGTGACTGTTTTAACCCATACAGAGACTTATTTAACTTGCATACCAGCTCTTTCTTCCCTTTCACCATAAAGCCTTCAGGTTGTTTCATGTAGATCTCCTCTTCTAGATCCCCGTGAAGAAATTTTGTCTTCACATCCATCTGTTCTACCTCAAAATCAAATGCAGTAGCAATAGATAAAAGTAATATAATAGAAGTAACTTTGGCAACAAGAGAAAAAATATCACCAAAATAATTCCCGACACCTGGGAATAACCTTTTGCTACCAACCGAGCTTTGTATTTCTCCACCTTGCCTTCTACATTCATCTTCTTCTTAAACACCCATTTTCTCCCGATGGGCTTCCTTCTAGGCAGCAACTCCACTAGATCCCATGCCTCATTTTTATGCAAGGATGCCATTTTTGTTGGACATTGGGTTCAATGCTCCCTGTGTGTTCTACGACATGGACTAACCACCTCTCATGGATCCTAACTCTAGTGATCATAGCGGAGACTAACGCCTATGGGTTTTGGTCTAACAGAAATCGTGATTCCAACAAGTGGTATCAGAGTGACAGGTCTCAAGTTCGAAACTCAGCTGGCTTGCATTGAGGGGGAGGTTGTTGGAAATTGGGTTCAATGATCCCTGTATGTTTCGCGACATGGACTAACCGCCTCTTGTGGATCCTAACTCTGGTGATCGTAGTGGATACTAACTCCTACAGGTTTTGGTCTAATGGAAATCTTGATTCCAACAATTTCATCAACCATGGCCTCCTTCCAGAGTTTTCCATCCTCTGAATCTACTGCCTCCCTGATGGTTCTGGGATCATCATCAGTTATAGTTAAAGCAAAATTTGAATAGAAAGTATATGGACTATACCTTTCTGGTTGTCTTCTTTCCCGAAATGATCTTCTAACAGCTGGAGTTTGTGGCTCTTCCTCTTCCGAGTCTTCTTCTATTGTAGAGTCTGATTCATCCTCATTTAGCTCAAACTCTATCTTCTTAGGTTCCTTTGGTAAGAATTCATGTTTAACAATATCTTTCACCTCTCTAAACACCACATCTTTGTTTTACACAACCTTCCTTTTTTCCGGGTTCCAAAGCTTGTAACCCTTTAAGCCTTCCTTATACCTAATAAAGATGCACCTTTAAGATTTATTATCCAACTTGCTCCTTTTCTCCTTTGGAACATGTACATATGCATCACATCCAAATACCCTCAGATGTGAAAGAGAGGGTTTCTTACCACTCCATACCTCATGTGGATTCTTATCCTCCAACGCTGATGAAGGTGATCTGTTAACCAAGTAACATGTAGTCTCCACTGCCTCTACCCAAAATTCTTGTCCTAACCCAGTACCATTGAGCATGCTTCTTGCCTTTTCCATTAGCGTTCTGTTCATTATTTCTGCAACTCCATTTTTCTGAGGTGTGTATGGAGTAGTCTTCTACCGTGCTATACCACACTTCTTACATAACTCTTCAAATTCCTTCTTGCAGAACTCCCCACCATTATCTGTCCTCAGAACCTTTATCTTCTTCTCTGTCTGGTTTTCCACCAAAGCCTTAAATTCTTTAAATCTATCAAAGAATTCATATTTCTTCCTCAAGAAATATATCCATGTATTCCTTGAGAATTCATATATGAATGAAACATAGTACACAGACTTACCCAGTGACAAAAATGACATAGGTCAAAACACATCATTGTGCACAAGCTCTAATATCTTGTTCGCCCTCTTAGCACCAGAAGGAAAACTCACCCGATTCTGCTTCCCATATACATAATGTTCACAGAAATAAAAATCCAAAGAGCTATTAGATATACCTTCTACCACACCATTTTCATGCAGTATCCAAAGGCCTTTCTCTCCAATATTTCCAAGCCTTTGATGCCATAGCATGGTCTTTTCTCTAGAGACCACTAGGCTTTCCGCTCCACTTTCGGGAACCACAAAACTGTTGCATCCATCAATAATAGTGCTGCCGTGAAGCTTGTATAGATTTCCAATGCGAACTCCCCACATTAATACCAGTGCTCCCTGAACCATCTTATAGGTATCTTTCTTGAACATAGTTTTTACACCTACATCATCCATCTTGCTTACATCAATCAGATTTCTGGCCAATGCAGGAATGTGTAGAACACCAGGAAGTGTTCTAATCCTTCCACCTTGCAACTTCAGCTTGAATTTTCCACGTCTGACGATTCTGGCCTTCTTATCATCACCTAAGAAGACATCACCGCCATAATATTTCTCATACTCACAGAACCACTCCCTATGGGAAGTGAAGTAAAAGGATGCACCCAAGTCAATCAACTATGACTCATGTTCTACTTGTGTATTTGAAGAAGAAGAAAAATACACATCCCCACCTTCATCCGAGGTGGTTTTTTCCTCTTTAGAAGGAGCATCATCAGATCTGTTAGCCCCCTATAAATTCCTTGACAAGCAAGCAACGGGCTAATTTGTTTTATGAGCCTTCAAGGAATGCATTTCCCTTGAAAACACATCATCCTTGAAGCCTCTTCATATTCCCACCATTTAATTGTTTCCCTCTGCTGTTCTTGAGTCAATAAGCCTCACTGATGATGAAAAATTGTGCTCCAAAATTCCCTTATCCGCCCCTTGTACCTCTGCAGAATTCTCCATTTCACCCCTTTTTCCCCCCTTTTCAAAGCCCTCTTTCCACCCCAAAATTCCTCCCTTAGTCCTCCTAACTACCCCAAATTCCCTTTAAACCATGCACACATCCCTGGTTTGGTTTAATTTCCCCTTTCTTCCCTTATCATTACCCTTCATTGGCCTTGAAATGCACCAAAAATGGGCCAAAACCCACTTTCCACCTTATAATAGGGCCTAGCCCCTTTTCCACCAGCCTCGCAAACCACTTCCCCACGTGACCCCATGCCAGAACTAGGTGCAAAGGCTCAAAGTGCTAATCGCAATCGCAACTTGCAAATGGGCGCATCTCTGTGTTAACTAAAAACTCCGATGCGATTGAGTTTTGGTCCATAAGGCCTTCGCCGCAATCTCCACCGTTGATTTATCATTTTGATAAGATGGCCCGGTGCTAATCTCACTCCCGCCCCGATCGCAATCGCAACTTTTTCCATGACACCCCTCCGCTCCTTTCGATTGCGACGTCCCAATCCGATCTGAGCCATCCACGCCCCCCAGATCCAATGGTCGAGATTTATCTCGCTCCCTTCCGTCACTCCTTTCTATTCCCCGCCGATTCAATCTCTGACATCGATCTAGACCCAGACTCGATGGCTGGCACTCAATCACTCCCCATCACAATCGCAAGGTCTAAATGTGCCACCCGACTGCATTCGCCGATTGCGATCCACCGATCCCATCCTAGCCGTTAATTCTCCTGTTGATCCGACGACCCTCGTTCTCTCACTCCAATCGCAATTGCATTTCTCAATTGATGCCACCTTCTGCCCTTTGCGATTGCAATCTCCCTAATCCAATCTTGATCGTTCGTTAGCCCAAAATCCAACGGTCATAAACCAATCACACCATCGATCAATCGGACTGTCGACCCTGCCATTTCTCCCCTCCGATTAGATCATAGCTGTCAATCTCCTCCTGAGATCTTATGGTCCTAAGTGAATCGCCCTCCACCCATGCCGGGTCCCACCACACACGATCATTTTCATTTCATTTTCATTCGTTTCTTTGCATTTTTGCCTAAGTTCTAACTTTCGTGATTTACATTAAAGTTTAATGTTTCACATCGAGTCTATGCATTCCACCCAGCTTTCATAAGCCATCCCACTGATTAAATCTCTACCGTCGATCCTCGCCACCAGACCACGATCAAATGGTCCACGTGCATTTTTCCACCAAAACCCTATTAGTCGTTGTTTACACCATATTACTGCATTATTCACCATTTTTTTATCCAAAAACAATTTTTTACCACCGTTGCGCTATCATTCTCCCCGTCCTCCGTAGCCATCCTCCCCTATGCATGGATTTCATAACAGAGTCGCGTGTTTTTGTAGGGTACGAGCGGCGGACAACTGCCATGATTCACAATCTCTGTATAGTTACAGAGAAATAGGAAAGGACCATTTTCAAGAGCTGAACTCATGAACAGGGGTTTGAGAATACGTATGACAGGGCTTGCATTAAGGGAAAAAAGTTTAAACTCTGGAAAATCTTCCCTAGAGCCATTAAAGCATAGATTTCGCAGACAGAGGCGAACGTGGAAGCAGCAAAGAGTATCAGTGGGAAAAGCAGAGTGTTTAGGGCCTATAATAGAAGATTTTGAGCCTTAAACCAAGTATTTCAAGGCAAGTAAATAGATCGAAGACCCCTTGAATCTCTCAGAAGGTCCAATGCACAAAAAACTATGTCATCAGGGTAGCTACATCAGCAGAACGTTCCTACCTGTGAAAGGACAAAGCACCCATATTGTTTCCTTTATTTACCATGTTCTTGAAGAAAATTTAGCCTTGACCATAGTCCTAAGCTACCAGAGCATTTGTTATGTGGTATGGTGGAATTCACTGTCATTTATTTACCTTTTTTTTTATTCACCAAAAAGTACTACAGAGTACTGCGGTGAAAGTACATCAGGGGCGTACCCGGAGTAAGTGGAAGCTTGACGAAGACCACCATTTCATCCAAGGAGTACCAGGGATAAATGCACAGAGTTTAAATAGAATGGGCTTTGGCCCTCTTCCTATTTTGAGTTTTAATGCTCCATTTAGTTTTTCACCTACCTCCTCTACTCTCTTGAGCTATAAATTTCATGAAGAAACTCATTGTAAGGGTTGTTGATCAGCTATCTGAGAATTGCAAGTTGTTTCCTTTGAGACATGTTCTCTATGTAAAGTTGTAAGATAGGCTGCGGAAGATGTTTTCAGACTGAGTATCAAGCTATTGGTAATGTTGTACTTGACTGGTGTTGTTTTTTAATATGACATGCACATTTCTTTGGATCTTGATTCAAAGCAGCTGGTGATGTTTTCTATCTCTGTGTTTATTTCATTTCATTACATTTCTTCTTGCACACATCAGAAATATGGCATAGGATTTACCCTTGTTAGGTACCCTATGTCTTTGCTCTCCCTACCTTTAATTTTTTTCTGCTATATGTCTATCTGAAGTTTGATTTCGATTGATTTAACAGTGTAGTAGTTCCATATGCTGCTAGCTGATGTATGAATTAATGAATATGACTTTAGATGTTCTTGTTAGGATTTAATTGAATGAATTGGGAACACTGGACGGTCTAGAACTTGTCTCTGTCTCACTAGGATTCTTTTCAATTAATTAAGCCTTTCTAAGTTCCCTTAAGCTGAAGGCCGAAGCATTGAGAGTTCAAAGTCTCTCTCTGATCTCAGGTTCTCAACTTTGTGATCTAAACCTTTAATGCTTCTTTGTTTTCACCTCCCCTCTTACCTTTCATGCCACACTATCATCTTTAAGATCCAATGCTTTAGATTACTAGCCCAATTAAAAGCCCGCATATTGATTAGCAAGAAAATCCTTTCCTGACTCCATTACCCAATGGTCTTGAATGTTCCCTAGAATTATCTCTCCTCTGCCTAAATCTTCTTTGCTCAGCCTTGTCTTATATTGAACCCTTCTTTTCTGATTCCCAACAACCAAACAAAAAATCAGACAAACAAACCTCGAGCCTTATAACTAGCCTAATATCTTAACCTTTGAACTTCCAAGACATATACCTTTGACAATCATAGAGATATCCCTCTTTGGACCTAGGAGGGCTAGATCCTAGGGTATGAAAGTGGTTTGATGTTGTCTCATCTTTTGGCATTTCCAACCTTGCCAAAACATGGGAACCCCAACATAATTGCGACTCCGCTGGGGAACATTCTGAGTATTTTTCACCTTAGCACATCACAAGAGCCTCAGAAAGCCTATACATTCTGGTTAGGTTGGTAGTGAAACACTTCCATTTGCAATTCACTTTTCACACCATTTTTTGTGTTTCTCCGACTCTTAGACAGATTCTGGAAAGGGCTAGGTAGCCTCCAGATCTCACACTCTCTAGAGGTGATATATTTGGTAAAAGCCCTCCCAGTCAATCGCTGGTTGGAGTTTGCTGTGTTTTGAAGATATCCTTGAAAATTGAAATCTCATAGGCACTGTGGCGGATAGTGTACCCCCCAAAAGTACCCTAAACCTTCCACCTGGCGACTCCATAGCTCCTAGATGATTAAAAAGATTCCACTAGTGATCAGTAGTCCTGCTGATTATCTTGGTTTCACATAAGACTCCACTGGAAGACCAGCCTCTAAAACAACATCAACCACATTAGAAATAACAAGTAGGGTTAAGCTCCTTTGTTCTAAACAACATTCTGGCTTCAAGAAACATTCATACAAGAGCTTATCCTAACCCAAACCCACTGGAAATAGTTGATAACCATGAGAGCATCTTCAAGAGATCTCCTACACCTAAAGGACCAACTATTTCTAGACATATCCATAGAGCTAACTCTACACCAGAAGATTTTACAGCTCTATCAGACCCACCTTTTGACCTAGACTTTTAAAACAGAGTACCTAGAACTAGGTCATTTAGCGCTCTAAACCAGCCAGACCTTGAGTTTCCTGGTTCACCATCTCATAGTGTTAAACACATTAGGGGTAGAGAGACCCCTCCATATACACCTCCTGATATTCATTTCATTCAAAACTTGGGGCTCTGCCACCCCAAATCTGCTCAACAGTCTTTTGCTGGTCATAATATCCCTGTCATCCATATACCAGCTGCTCAAGTTAACCCTTTACCTCATCAGAACATCATTATGGCAGCCTGGTATGCACCTATGGTTTTACCTCAGCCTCTAGTACCTTTACCCAATGATTATCAATCAAAGATCCCACACTTCACTGCCAAAGAGTCTACCACAGCTCAGCACCATGTAGATAGGATGGAAGATTCTTTTGACTACATGGAGATAGATGATGATACTCTCAAAATGAGAATATTTGCCCAGAGCTTAGGAGGTGATGTGAAGAAATGGTTCAAAAGCCTACCTCCTAATAGTATCCAAGATCTTCCTACTTTATATCGAACCTTCATAAAAAAATGGGAAGTTAAGGCCAACCCTCTCCAAATCCTAGTAGAATACAAGAATATTAAGAGAAACATAGGAGAGAGTGTCCATGACTACTCTACAAGTTTTAACAGCGTTTACAATGCTCTTCCTCCACATATGAAACCTCCCCAAGGTATGGCTTTAGTAAAATACCCTGAAGGCTTTGATGATGACATGGCCTACCAGCTTAGGGAGAGGGATTACAACACTCTAGAAGACATGCAAAGAGGAGCAGTGAGCGTAGAGGCTAAACTGATTGAGAAAATGGCAATATTGAGAGCTGAGAAAAGGGTAACATACAAAGATGACAATGCAGCTTCCACATCTGATCCAAATTATGACCGTCTATATAAAAATGTGGAAAAGCTGCAACAAATGATGGAAAAAATGGTTTTCACTGTCAGTAACCAAAACCAAAACCAAAATCATAACCAGAACCAGAACTTTAGGAGAAACAATACCACTCCCAACAAACAGAGAGAGCCAGATCAGCAAGTTATTCCCCCATTTCAAGAGAACTTCCTTGATGAGGATGAGGGAATCATAGAAGAGTCTGAGGGAACTACTATAAACATGTTCAAAGTGGAAAACTCAATCCATAAATGTTCCACAGAAGAAGATCAACCCTCACCCTCATATTGGGATGAGGAAAGATTAGAATCTGAGGATTACAGACTTGGATTTGAAAATGCCATCATGCAGGTTAGAGAGCAGTATGAACTTAGGAGCAAAAAGAGCCAAGACAATTCCAAACCCAAAAATTCTGAGATCACTGTCAAGAAAAGGCCTGAGAAAAATTCTAAATCCCCTGCCGAGAGCAACAAATCAACAGTTGAGAGTTCTGGGAAAAACAAAGAGAAAGACAACCAAAACACTGATAAACGAAGCCAACCACCTAGCAGCACTAGAACTGCAGTTAGTGCTCCTAATAAAACTATCACCAACACTGTACATAACGAGAATCTGCACACCGATTCAGCCACCAAGGCAGTGGCTAAAAAAATAGAGTTGAGAATTCCAAAGAGTCAATCCACTTTCAATCTGGAAAGTGAGATTGCAAAAATAAAAATCTCTGTACCACTCTCTGAGTTGGCCACTCAGGATGTATATAAAGGCCAAATTTTGAAAGCATTAAATCTAGGAGAGAATAGTGACACGGTCAATCTGAGTGATGATCAACCAACCCTCCTTTTTGGTCCCAAGATAGAAGGGAAGTTTCAAGAAGGGGTAGTACCCCCTTTCTATATTAGTCTCAATATCCATGATAAGATCCTTCATAAGGAAATGCATGATTCTGGAGCATCTCACAACTTAATGCCCAAGGTGGTTATGGAAAAGCTAGGTCTAGAGATAACTCGTCCTTATAAATATTTATATTCATTTGACTCTAGCAGAGTAAAATGTCTGGGCCTAATCAAAGACCTATGTGTAAGCCTAACCCAGATTCTAGTGAAATGTATGGTCATGGATGTTGTGGTGGCTGATGTGCCACCTAAGTATGGTATTCTACTGTCACGGTCTTGGGGAGCCAAGTTGCAGGGTACCATGCAGATGGATGGGGCATATGCCACAATCCCTGTTTTTAGCCAACTAAGAAGACTGTATAGGGAGGCACACATGAAATTCCTGGTTAGTAGCCCTGAAAAGCCTGAAAATTCTCCTCTTTACTCTGTACACATAGACTTGGACTCCTTTATCTTCTGTAGCGAGGAATATTTAGGAGAGCCAGAATTAGAAAACATATATACAAACATAGGGGTTCAGACTATGGACCTTAACATAATGGCTACTCTCAACTTAGAGGAACACAAAGAAGAAAACCTTAGACAGTGCACTGAAACAGAGATTCAGACCAAACACAAAACCACATGTAATAAACCGGTTAGTCACCCCTCACAATATCATATACCACACGAGCAACGAAACCCTCCACAACATAACGCAGAACCCATAATACAACAGACCAGTGAAACCCACGATATGGAGGGAAATGACGATAAAACGAAAAATGAGCCCTTGTGGGAAATCAACTTTGATGGGTCATGCACCAAGAGAACTGTTGGGGCAGGGGTGTGGCTACATAACACAGAGAGTGACTACGCAGAGAGCCACGCCTACAACCTGCATTTCAAATGTACAAATAATATTGCAGAGTATGAGGCTCTTATCCTAGGCTTAAATCTGTTGAAGAAAATAGGAGCCCGTAGGATAGCCGTGCAGGGAGACTCTGAGTTGGTTATAAAACAGGTGAATGGTGAATACACAGCAAAAAACCCTAGGTTGAGAGCATATAGGAACGATGCCATGGATATATTGAAAACATTTGTTGAATACGAAATAGTGTTTGTTCCTAGGAGTCAAAACATCATTGCAAATGGATTAGCTTGCCTAGCTAGTTCATACCCTAAGACTCCAAGCGACCAGCAAATCATAATACCGACCAAATTCAGACCTACAGTGCCGGATATCGAAAAATATTGGCAGGTCTTTGAGGGTGATAAAAAAATTGAGGATTTGTTGATGGGAAGGAACGAGTTTGAATTTTTTGATTCAGACTCGAAATCTGATGATAGCTGCCTAAGTGAAGAGCCCTCACACGAGGAAGAACCACCTTGCAACATAGAAATAAACGCTTTGGATGAACAGATTGGAAATCTAAACAAAAAATGCGAAAACACAGATAGTGAAGAAGTAGAGGGGTTGCAGGCCAAAGATAAGAACATGCCTCGAGGTCTGGCACCTTTAGAAGACATTTTTTACTTTGACGATGTAGCAAAAAATCCCACTATAGAACACGCAGACTCTGACGTTGAAGAATGCAACATAGGCACTGAAGATAAACCCAAAATGATTAAATTGGCTAAGTCCTTGCTGGCAAACATGAAAAAGAAATACATTGACCTTTTCAAGGAATTCATTGACGTGTTTGCTTGGAGCTATGAAGACTTAAAGGCCTATGACACGAACATTATACAACACAAAATACCTTTGAAAGAAAATCAGAAGCCCTTTACATAAAAACTTCGCAGAATAAACCCAAAGCAATTGCCTGTAGTTGAAAAAGAAATTAAAAAAATGTATGAGGCAGGCATAATAGTTCCTGTGAGGTTTTCTGATTGGGTCTCAAACCTTGTAGCGGTGAGAAAGAAAACAGGTGAGATCAGATTGTGCATAGATTTCAGGAATATTAATAGAGCCTCACTCAAAGACAATTACCCTTTGCCAAAAATGGAACACATTCTTCAGAGGGTAGTAGGCTCAAAAAGGATCTCCCTGCTAGATGGTTTTTCAGGTTACAACCAAGTCTTAGTAATCCCAGAAGACCAAATCAAGACAGCCTTTACCACTCCATGGGGAACCTTTATGTATGTTAAAATTCCCTTTGGACTGATGAACGATGGTGCAACCTTCCAACGAGCGATGGATATAGCTTTTTCTGATGAGATAGGGCACTTCATTGTCATCTATCTGGATGACATAACAGTCTACTCCAAGACTGAAGAAGAACACCTGAAACATCTGAGAAAGGTCTTTGAAAAATGTAGAAGGTCCGGTCTGTCATTGAATCCTAAAAAGACTGTATTTGGGCTGTAAGAAGGTAAGCTTCTTGGCCACATCATATCTGAGAAGGGGATTAGGATAGACCCACAAAGAGTTGAGGGAATACTACAAATCACACACCCAAGAAACATCAAAGAATTACATTCCTTCATTGGGAAGATCAACTTCTTAAGGAGGTTTATTCCCAATCTAGCTAAACACCTTAGGAATATGACAAACATGTTAAAGAAAGGTGCGGGAGTTAAATGGACTGTAGAGGCCAAGAAATATTTCGAATTAGTAAAACTTTCACTCACCCAGGCTCTGGTTCTAATTAGCCCTGATTTCTCAAAGGATTTTCTGATTTTCTCATTTTCATCCGAGCATACAATAGCTGCAGTTCTCCTGCAAAAAAATCTAGAGGGAATGGAACAACCCATTTCTTTCTTCAGCAAAGCACTGAGAGATGCACCCTTGAAATACAACATAATGGAAAAGTAGGCCTATGCCTTAATCAAGGCCTTGAAAGAATTTAGGGTGTACATTCTGCATTCCCACACCATAGCCTACGTGCCTAGCATAGTGGTCAAAGATATCTTGTCCCAAGACCCAGATGGGAAGAGGAGCAAATGGATTGCTGTGATCCTAGAGTATGACCTTGAGATAAAACCCACCAAACTGATCAAAGGTTAGGGCTTAGCTCGACTAATGGCTGAATCAAATCTACAAGCCCTTGACATTAACATGGTAGACGCCTTGGATGAGCAGCAGGGATTGCCTAATCCCACTGTTGAAGAGACGTTTCAGATCTCTCCTTGGTATTCTGACATTCTGTATGTGCTTACACACCTCAATGCCCCTCTTGAACTATCAAAGACCAAGGCCAAATTCTTAAAGCTAAAATCCAGAAGCTATTGCATAATGAATGAAGGCTTATACTGGAAAAATCCAAATGGCCTATTGCTTAAATGTTTGCCTGAGTCTGAAGCAGAAAGGATTAAACAAGAATTCCATGCAGGAGAGTGTGGAGGCCACCTGAACTGGAAGGCCACTACAAACAAAATAATCAGAGCTGGTTACTACTGGTCTACACTCTTCAATGACATCCATAAGATGATAATTTCCTGCCACAAATGTCATATTTTTGAAGGCAAAAGAAAGCCCCTCCCCTTACCTCTACAACCCATCACTGTTGAAGGTCCATTTATGTAATGGGGCCTAGATTTCATTGGAGAAATACACCCTGCTTCTTCAGCACAACACAAATGGATCTTGACAGCCACAGACTACTTCACTAAATGGATAGAGGCCATACCTGCTAGGAATGCCATAGATTCAGTCATCATTAGGTTCCTAGAAGACCACATCCTCTCTCAGTTTGGCTGCCCAAGGAAAATAATCACTGATAATGCTGCTGCTTTTGGATCCAAGAAAATGTTTGATTTTTGTCACAGGTATCGAATAACACTTGGTCATTCAACTGCCTATTACCCTCAAGGTAATGGATTAGCTGAATCATCAAACAAGAGCATGGTCACTATCATCAAAAAGCTGCTGGAAGAGAATAAGAAGTCGTGACATAAGAAGTTGGTGCATGCTTTGTGGGTTGACAGGCTTACAAGAAAGAAATCCATTGGCATGTCACCATATTAGCTTGTCTATGGGACGGAAACAGTTTTTCCTACCAGCTTGGGTGTACCAGTGATCAAACTTGTCCAAGAGATTCAGACAGAAGAAGACAGCATGGTGAGGAGGATAAGCCAAACAATTCACCTCTAGCAAACAAGGGAAGAAGTCTATAACAGAGCTATCAAAGTTCAGGAAAACATAAAGAAGTTGTTTGACAAGAGAACCAAAGCTTTTGATTTCAAAATCAGAGATAAAGTTCTGAAGTGGGACTCAAGGAGAGAGGATAAAGGAAAGCACGGCAAGTTTGACAGTTTGTGGCAAGGTCCATACATCATCCAGGTCATTGTGGGTCCAAATTCCTTTTTTCTACAAGAATTAGATGGTACAGAGCTGTTTGGGGGTCCTGTCAATGGCAAGATGCTCAAACACTACTTTTGCTGATTTCTAATTTCCATTTTCCATTTCCATTGTACATACCATTGTAGTGTTTTGTTTTCAAGAAAAAAGAGAAAATGTTTCAAAAAAAAAAAAGAGAGAGAGAAAGGAGAGGTTCAGACATGCTCAAAACATGAACCTCTGAAGTGAAAATATTGGCTCTAATATGATCAAAGCCTGAGCTAAAGAAAGAAAAGATAGCTAGTTCAAACATGCCCAAAACCTAGACCAGCAGAGAAGAAAGAAGAATCGGCTCTAACAAGCCCAAAATCAGAGCTGAAATGAAGAACAGAAAGTGACTCTAACAAGCTCAAAACTTGAGTCACAAAGAGAAGAAGGATGCTTCAAACTTCAGATTTCAAGCCTTCAAAGTTTTGTTTTCAGTTTTCTGCAAGTTTCTGTCCATGTGAAACTGTCTTTATGCCTTGGATCCATAGAAAACTATACTATCTAATCCTAGTTTGACTGTTTTTAAATTTCTATTGTAGAACGTAGAGAAGAAATCTGCTAGACAGTTTAATCCCATCAGATATTAGATTAGGTAGAGAAACATATGAGACCAACAGTCTAATCTTGTCTCATGGAGTGATAAGGGTAGATTTAGAATAGGTTTTTTTTCTGTTTATAAAATAAATGATGTAAAGGGTCTGCTAGTCCAAATGCACCCTAGAAGAAAAAATGCTAGGATTGTAGTCTGGGTAGGTAGATCGTATCAGGATGTTTTTTCTAATTGATGTCTTCAAAATTGTGGCAGCTGAAAACCAAATAAGAAAGGTGGCTCAAGTAGCAGGCATCTGGCCTACACCAAAGATCATTTTCTGAATTCTTGACTCCTTCAAGAAGAAGCCATCCCCATGTGGAGCCACTGTTACCCCCCTATAAATTCCTTGACAAGCAAGAAAGGGGCTAATTTGTTTTATGAGCCTTCAAGAAATGCATTTCCCTTGAAAACACATCATCCTTGAAACCTCTTCATGTTCCCACCCTTTAACTGTTTCCCTCTGCTATTCTTGAGTCAATAAGCCTCATTGATGATGAAAAATTATGCTCCAAAATTCCCTTATTTGCCCCTTGTACCTCTGCAGAATTCTCCATTTCACCCCTTTTTCCCCCTTTTTCAAAGCCCCCTTTCCACCCCAAAATTCCTCCCTTAGTCCTCCTAAATACCCCAAAATTCCCTTTAAACCATGCACACACCCCTGGTTTAGTTTAATTTCCCCTTTCTTCCCTTATCGTTACCCTTCATTGGCCTTGAAATGCACCAAAAATGTGCCAAAACCCACTTTCCAACTTATAATAGGGCCTAGCCCCTTTTCCGCTAGCCCCGCAAACCACTTCCCCACGTGACCCCGTGCCAGAACCAGGCGCAAAGGCTCAAAGAGCTATTCGCAATCGCAACTTGCAGACGGGCGCATCTTTGTGTTAACTAAAAAACTCCGATGCGATTGAGTTTTGGTCCAT
The DNA here is from genome assembly GCA_034641835.2 of Pinus albicaulis. Lineage (NCBI taxonomy): Eukaryota > Viridiplantae > Streptophyta > Pinopsida > Pinales > Pinaceae > Pinus > Pinus albicaulis. Next base: position 345,483,899 of record CM076578.1, on the reverse strand, counting down.
AAGGCCTCTGCCACGATCTCCACAATTGATCTATCATTTTGATCGGACGGCCTGGCGCTAATCACACTCCCGCCTCGATCGCAATCGCAACTTTTGCCATGACACCCCTCCACTCCTTCTGATTGCAACGTCCCGATCCGATCTGAGCTGTCCACCCCCCCCAGATCCAACGGTCCAGATTTATCCCGCTCCCCTCCGTCACTCCTTTCTGTTCCCCACCGATTCAATCTCTGCCGTCGATCTAGACCCAGATCCGATGGTTGGCGCTCAATTTCTCCCCATCGCAATTGCAAGGTCTAAATGTGCCACCCGACTGCATTCAGCGATCCCATCCTAGCCGTTGATTCTCCTGTTGATCCGATGGCCCTCGCTCTCTTGCTCCAATCGCAATCACATTTCTCAATTGATGCCACCTTCTGCCCTTTGCGATTGTAATCTCCCCGATCCAATCTCGACCGTCCGTTAGCCCAAAATCAAACAGTCATAAACCAATCACACCATCGATTAATCGGACTGCCAGCCCTCCCATTTCTCCCCTCTGATTAGATCATAGCCATCGATCTCCTCCTGAGATTCGATGGTCCGAAGTGAATCACTCTCCAACCATGTCGGGTCCCACCACACACGGTCATTTTCATTGCATTTTCATTCGTTTCTTTGCATTTTTGCCTAAGTTCTAACTTTCGCGATTTACATTAAAGTTTAATGTTTCACATCAAGTCTATGCATTCCACCCAGCTTTCATAAGCCATCCCACTGATTAAATCTCCACCGTCGATCCTCGCCACCGGACCATGATCAAACGGTCCACACGCATTTTTCCACAAAAACCCTATTAGTCGCTGTTTACACCATATTACTGCATTATTCACCATTGTTTTATCCAAAAACACCATTTTACCACCGTCGCGCTATCATTCTCCCTGTCATCCATAGCCATCCTCCCCTATGCATGGATTTCATAACAGAGTCACGTGTTTTTGCAGGGTATGAGCGGCGGACAATCACCATGATTCACAATCTCTGTAAAGTTACAGAGAAACATGAAAGGACCATTTTCAAGAGCCGAAATCATGAAGAGGGGTCTGTGAAGATGTATGACAGGGCTCGCATTAAAGGAACAAAGTTTAAACTCTAGAAAATCTTCCCCATAACCATTCAAGCATAGATTTCGCAAATAGAGGCAAACGTGGAAGCGACAAAGAGTATCAGTGGGAAAAGCAAAGTGTTTAGGGCCTATAATAGAACATTTTGAGCCTTAAACCAAGTATTTCAAGGCAAGGTACCAGATCGAAGGCCCCTTGGATCTCTCAGAAGGTCCAATGCACAGAAAACTATGTTTACGGTACGGCAGACTTCACTGTCATTTATTTACCTTTTTGTTTATTCAACAAAAAGTACTACAAAGTACTATAGCCAAAGTACATCAGGGGCATACCCGGAGTAAGTGGAAGCCTGATGAAGACCACCATTTCATCCAAGGAGTACCAGGGATAAATGCGCAGAGTTTAAACAGAATTGGCTTCGGCCCTCTTCCTCTTTTGAGTTGTAATGCTCCATTTAGTTTTTCACCTACCTCCTCTACTCTCTTGAGCTATAAATTTCATGAAGAAACTCATTGTAAGGGTTGTTGATCGGCTATCTAAGAATTGCAAGCTGTTTCCTTTGAGACATGTTCTCTGTGTAAAGTTGTAAGATAGGCTAAGGAAGATGTTTTTAGACTTAGTATCAAGCTATTGGTAATGTTGTACTTGACTGGTGTTGTTTTTTAATATGACAAGCACATTTCTTTGGATCCTAATTCAAAGCAGCTGGTGATGTTTTCTATCTCCGTGTTTATTTCATTTCATTACATTTCTTCTGGCACGCATAAGAAATCTGGCATAGGATTTACCCTTGTTAGGTACCCTATGTCTCTTCTCTCCCTGCCTTTAATGTTTTTTTTCTATATGTGTATCTGAAGTTTGATTTCTATTGATTTAACTAGTGTAGTAGTTCCATATGCTGCTAGCTGATGTATGAATTAATGAATCTGACTTTAGATGTTCTTGTTAGGATTTAATTGAATGAATTTGGAACACTGGACGGTCTAGAACTTGTCTCTGTCTCACTAGGATCCTTTTCAATTAATTAAGCCTTTCTAAGTTCCCTTAAGCTGAAGTCCGGAGCATTGAGAGTTCAAAGTCTCTCTCTGATCTCAGGTTCTCAACTTTGTGATCTAAACCTTTAATGCTTCTTTGTTTTCACCTCCCCTCTTACCTTTCATGCCACACTATCATCGTTAAGATCCAATGCTTTAAATGACTAGCCCAATTGAAAGCCTACATATTTATTAGCAAGCAAATCCTTTCCTGACTCCATTACCCAATGGTCTTGAATGTTCCCTAGAATTATCTCTCCTCTGCCTAAATCTTCTTTGCTCAGCCTTGTCTTATATTGAACCCTTCTTTCCTGATTCCCAACAACCAAACAAAAAATCAGACAAACAAACCCCGAGCCTTATGACTAGCCTAATATCTTAACCTTTGAACTTCCAAGACATATACCTTTGACAATCATAGAGAGATCCCTCTCTGGACCCAGGAGGGCTAGATTCTAGGGTTTGGAAGTGGTTTGATGTTGTCTCATCTTTTGGCATTTCCAACCTTACCAAAACATGGGAACCCCAACAAGATCCCTTTCCTTTCTTAGGAGCTTTAGATCTGCAGTCCTTTTTGTAGTGCCCTTCCTTTTTGCATTTACATCACACCTTTACAAAATTTCCAAGAGATTTAGATCTCCCACTTGAAACCTTATTCTTGTTTCTATTCTAGGACCTTCTTCATACATATAAGGCATCTCCATTCTAACCCTCCATATTTCTCCGTCTCATTTCCTCCGATAGCAAGGCTAAGACAATGTCATCAAAATTCAAGGTAGTTGTATTTCTACCTATTGCAATAACCAGAATGTCCCATGAATCTGGTAGAGAACAAAACAAAATGATGCACTTATATTCATATGATATTTTAATATCAATAGATGACAACTGACTTACCATAGTATTGAAGGCGTTCATATGCTCTGTCACCGAGTCTCCATCCTTCATCCTCAGGTTATATAGATTTTTCTGTTGGAACAATTTATTCACCAGAGACTTAGATTGGTATAAAGTCCCCAGCTTTTCCCACAAGGTATTTGTCGTAGCTTCCCCAGATACATTCAACAATACTGAATCTGAGACACACAATTGTATTGTGCTCTTTGCCTTCCGATCCAGCTTCTTCCAGTCTTCATCTGACATTGTCGTTGGTTTAGTACCCAGATCTACCATGATCCACTAATCTTTATCCACCAGCAGATCCTCCATATTGAGCCTCCACAACTCAAAAATCTAACCATTAAATTTCTCGATCTCTACCTTCCTGCCACTCGCCATCTTCTTTCAATGCAAGAATCGATTCCGCAGATCTCCCACTAAATAGGGTCTACCTCAGGCTCGAGAAAAAAACCCCTCAGCAGCAAAGGCATCCCCTTGAAGCTAAAACTGCTCTAATACCAAATGTAGGTTTTAACCCTGTATAGAAATTATCTACGAACGAATCTTTAAAACATAAAATAAACAATAGTGATAGCATAAAACATAAAACAGATAAACACAGAGATTTTCCCCTAGATCCCAAATCAGGACGACCAGCTTGATTTTTCATTATATTCCTTTTAGTGCTACAACACATATATATACATGCCGAAGCATACATAAACCCCAATACATTAACCCTATATTAGAACATAATCATAGTTCCCTTGACCGGATCTACAAAATACTAGGGGCCGAAAACCATCATGCCCCAAAACCATGTGCAAACCCATACAAAAAACCATGGGCGGATCTGCCCACCAGAAAATAAGGACCAAAATTTTTTTTAGGGTGCTCCCCTGGACCCTGACAGGGGGGGCTACCACCCCCCCTATGACCCCCTTGTTACCCCCCCATGCGTGACTAGTTGTGGAAAGAATATAACACAAACCCAACACTTTTAACATCTTAAAGAGGCAATGTTCCTAACACCGGCCTTTTCCAGACTTCACAAAAACCTTTATTGTGGAATGTGATGCCTCAGAAAATGGAATTGGTGTTGTTTTAATGCAAGAAGGAAGATCCTTTAATTTTGAAAGTCGTCCAACTAATGGAAAGTATTTATAGAAAGCTATTTATGAGAAGGAAATGTTGGAAATACTACATGCACTAAAGAAATGTTGACCTTAACTAATGGGAAGACACTTCAAGGTAAAAACTTATCATGATAGTCTTAAATACCTTTTGGAACAAAGACTATATTCAGAAGAGTAGAAAAAATGGGTCACAAAGATGTTGTGTTATGTCTTTGAAATCATCAATAAAAAATGGAATCTAAATGTTGTTATAGATGCACTCTCAAGAAGGGATGAAGAGGTGGAATCATTGCTTTGTGCCATTTCTATTATCCAACCAGATTGGATAACTAAAGCAAGGGATGAATTGAAGAATGACGAAGAAGTGTGGACATTCATTCAAAAGTTGCGGCAAGATCCTAGTACATATGATACATTTAGTTGGAAAAATAATTCCTTATGGTACAAATATCTTTTATATGTTTGTAAGAATTCCAAACTAAAACAAAATATTCTTTTGGAACTACCCACCTCTCCCTTGGGAGGACACTCAGGATTTTTAAAAACTTACCACAAGGTGAAGAAAGAGTTTTTTTGGGATGGCCTTAAATATAATATTCAAAAGTTTGTGGTGGAATGTTTGGTTTTCCAAAAAAATAAATTGGAGACAATTAATACCTTGGGTCTTCTATAACCTTTATCCATTCCAATTCAATGTATTTTATCACAGGTTTACCTAAGTCTGAAGGAAAGAGTGTCATCATGGTGGTAGTTGATAGACTTACCAAGTATGCACACTTTTGTGCATTATCTCATCCATTTAAAGCAAGTAGAGTTGCTACTGCATTTATGGAAAAAATTCAAAAGCTACATGGAAACCCAAATATTATTGTATGTGATAGAGATCCCATTTATTGTAAATTGTTACTCAAATGAGCTCATAGCTCATCTTATCATCCTCAATCCGATGGGAAAACTGAGATATTGAAATTTTTTTTGGAAGGATATCTTCGTTGATTTGTATCTGATAAATAAACACATTGGGTCAAGTGGTTACCTATGGCTGAATGGTGGTATAACAATTCCTTCCATACTGTAGAAAAAATGGTTCTAGCACTTTATGGATATAATCCACTGTCCATCACATCATCTTTAAGAGAAAATTGTAAGGTTCAAGTAGTGGAAGATCACATCGACTATCAACAACAAGTTCTCGAACTCTTAAAGGATAACCTAAATTTGGCAAAAAATCTAATGAAACAATAGGCAGATCAACTTCGCAGCGAGAGAAGTTTTGATGTGGGAGACTGGGTATTTTTATAGCTAAAACCATAAAAACTAATTTCCCTCAAGCAATTTAAGAAGGATAATAAAATATCGCCAAAGTACTATGGTCATTACAAGGTGTTGCAAAATATTGGTACTATGGAATACAAATTGGAGCTTCCTGCTTCATCTCGAGTGCACCCAATTTTCCATGTTTCATGCTTAAAGAAGGTTATGGGTGATAAACTTCCAGTTCAAACAATATTACCAGAACTTGATGAGGAAGTAAAAATAATATTGGAACATGAATCAATCATGGAAACATGAAATCAACAACTATGAAATTGATCAATTTGAGAGTATCTCATCAAGTGGAAGAACTTACCAACTGAAGATTCCACATGGGAGGATGAAAATTTTATACAGAAGCATCCAGAGCTACTCAATCATTTATAACAACACTTTTTTGAAGGAGAGGGGCATATTAGGTCCCTATATTACTAGTGTAGTCCCTTATTGTTGTTAGTGTAGCCCCCTTATTTTTATTGTTGTACCCCTGTAGCCCCCATATTGTTATTATTGTTCCCCATAAAAATCCACTATTGTTATTTTTGTTCCCTTACATTATTATTGTTAGGTCGACTAGGACTATATTGTGACCCCATGGACTCATATATATAGAAAGGAGGTTTTGTCATTTGTATCACGCAAGAAATGTTCATTTACATAATGTAAAGGAGGTTCCCCCCTTAGAGTGGCTAATTTCTAAGGCATTGATCTCTCTTTTATTCTATTTTGGGAGATGGTTTCATAACATAATAATGGAGGGTGGAAACTGAGAGTGATAGTGCTGAAAGGGTCCTTCTTTGCTGCTCAAACCAAATATGCAAACAAGACCTCTACTCATGCATTCATCATCAACAAAATTATCACGGAAATGGTGGAAAAGGTGAGTTGAATTTAACTAGAACTACTCATGCACTTGAAACATAAATATACCTTTGAACCTACAACATATTCATGATAATAAAAGTGAAATCTATCTTAAATTTTCCAAGAAATCATAAAATAAATATGTTTTGTCTGTGGTGGAAGACCTTCCTCCTCAATCTCCCATGGAAGAGGTGAGAGAGGGAGACTATCAACATAGTTTTGATACTTTATATGCTACCAACATGCAATGAAATTAACCAACTATTGAAGCATAAAGGAAAGAAACAAATGTATAGTACAAGAGAGACAACAAACCATGGATTGGGCCCTAACCCACAAGCTCAACTCTCTGAAATAAACTCAATGAGAAATAAACCAAATGCTCATTTTTATTTCATAATCAGTCTCTTACATTAAAAATGAAAGTAAAAAATGTCTAATACAAAGCCAATAATTAGGGGAAACTTTAGGTCTAAAATGGGCCTCCTCGGGAAATTATAAAATAATAGTGGAAATAATAAAATAAGATTAGATTATATCATCAAATTTTAGAGGGAAAGAATAAAAAACTACTTTTTCAACTCGTATTTTCAACTTATATCCCTATGGGTTTACTCAAATTTCAAGCCGAAACACAAACTGGATGCATAATTTGGTTTATCATCCAAGGAGCACCCATGTTGCATACTTTCGATGGACCCTACTACACAAAAAATGAGAAATCTATGAAAAACATGATTGAAATAACGTTTTTAAGGTATTTCTCATTTTTTGTATAACAGAGTCCATCGAAAGTATGCAACATGGGTACTCCTTGGATGAAGAATTCAATTTTGCATCCAACCAGTAATCCCACTCGAATTTTGAGTAAAACCTTAGGGAGATAATTTTAAAATACAAGTTGAAAAAGTAGTTTTATTGTTTTACTATTTTTTAATTTTTTTACTTTTTACCCCAAAAATGGTGAATCATTCCCCATGGCCAACATCATCTTCTTGAATCATGTTGGTTCTTATAAAGTTTATTTTGGTTGTACATTTTTCTTAGGAGGCCCATTTTAGACCTTAAAATTTCTCTAATGAGTTCTCTAGCTGCATATAAAATCAGAATCCTAATGAGCTCTTTCTCTTGTCTATATATATAATAGAGAGTAGCTACCAACTACTCCCTAAAAATTAGGTATTCGTTCCCTTGAAACTCGAGAGAAGTGGAGCTTGGCTCCCTCTTATCATCTACTTGCATGATTTCCTTTGACTTCAAGTTGTTGGAGGAGGATTTGAAGAGATATTTTTTTTATTCTAGGAGTTAAGAAGGTGGTCAACCTCCCTATGATCTATCCTCTCTGTCTACTCCGAGCCATGACATGCAATTTCACTCAAAAATAACATTATTCCCTTCATTTCCTTCAATTAAGCCATGTTAGGCTTCACGTCATGACAATCCTTTTTACACCATTCTCACTAAGAAAAATATGACAAAATGTAATAAAATGTGTGAGAGATAGAGAGTAAATAAGCTAAAATTGTGACATTATAAATCCTTAAGATATACCTAATGATGACCCTCATCATCACCCCCCTACTAAATGGTTTCTCATCCTTTTAGAAAAGCATTCCTCTTTCTTGATTTCCTTCAGATCTCTTGTATCTTCTTTGACATCCCAAGGTAGCACAGAAGGGGTTCCTTCAGGTGGGTAAAACCCTACATTATTTCTTGTTTCTTCCAATTCCTTTTGCTCCTCATTTTTCTCTCTTCTTTCATGCAACGCCAACAACAAAGGTGGGTTGATATTTAATCCAATCCATTGGATTTTCATTATCTGCATGGCTCTTTTGTAGAAGGGTACTTTCTCTAAGGTAGCTCTCAATCTGTCTGGAGTATGGTAATCTAGGTTCCTTAAGCTAAGTTGTAGGAAATTCTATCTCCTCTGACATGGCATTGTACTTTCCTCACCCAATACTATGGAGATGTAATTAAAATGTGCAATTTCTTGTGCTTGGGTGTTCATGTATTTTTTTGCAATGTCAACGTTATTAGAGATCATATGGTGATTGTTTATGACACCTCTAGGGCTGATGAGTTCTGCCCTTATTTGGAAAGGTTCTATTTCTTCTCTCTTCATCACCCTCTTGACTTCCTCTACTCTTTATTCTTCATTGGTAACCCAAGATGCCAAGGGCATCAACTGCATATCTCCCAACCTATAATTTGGGTCCCAGATGTTCATATCAGTGATACTAAGGTTGTGCATGTATAACTTTTCCAACTTGGCCCTCTCTTCTATACTGGACTATCTGCAAATATCAATGAATTGCCTATAGTTTTGAAATGGAAATGAATAATTTTGTGCTAAGTTTTTGATCTGAAACTGTAACCATCGATCTTCAAATAGATGGCATAAGAATTTGAAGGGTGTCTGTATTGCATTTCCTCCATACAAAGGTCTGCCATAGTGGCAATTTGATTGTCTTTTTGTTGTAATTTCCCATTCAGTCTCATATTATCTGTGTGTGCCTCTTACAATGTTTCTTTCAATAGTACCTCTCTAAGCCTTAAATCAGCTAGGTCCCTCCCCATCTCACTAAATTTTTCCTCCATTATTCCCACATCTTCAACATTTCTATATTTGGGAATTTGCATCCACTGGTGGGTGCACCCCCTTTCTCTTTCTAGCTCATAAAAAAGGGGAATGGATAGCTCCTTATGGATCAACCTCCCTCCTTAAATTAATTTATAATAAGAGATTAAATTGGTTTGTGGGTTAGGATATTGGAGTTTTGTAATGTCCTTCTGGACAGTTTATGGAGAGGCTGCTTCTACTTATGGATGTTGTCCTACAATTTATGCCTCCCCATTTATCTCTTGTATCTCAACTTGGGAACTTTTCCCTTCTATTTTTTCCTTTTATTCCTCAATTATGGCACTCTACCCTTCCAATGGTGTCTTGTGCTCCTCCCCTTGGACATTTTGATATTCTTGTAACAATTTATGACTTTATTGTAACAATTTATGATTTTCTTGTAGCAGATTCTGAGTTTCCTATAACACAACCTATTTTTCCTATTGCACACCCTATTATTCCTGTATCACCTATTTTTATTCTCCTTGGAGGTCTGTGGGTAGTTTTTATTGTTTTAGGGATGCTAATATGGAGGAGTGCCTTCTTGTATATGTAATGTGTGTCTTTGATATTGTCTTGGGGGAAGTGACTTCTTGAATATTTCCCTCTTCTGGCCCTATTTCGTCCCTCTTATTAGGTGAATGGTCAATGGTGATGGGGCTCTTTTTTGGAGTTTTAGGCCTCCCCTGTCTCACCCTTTTCATTTTCCTGGTATTGAAATGCATGGGAGTCTTCCTATTTCTTTTGGTTCTCATAGGGGTGCTTAAAGTGGCTAAAGTGGTAGCCACTTATTTTTCAGTATTCCCTGGTGAAAGACTGGTTTGCTGAGGGGAGATATTAATGGTTATCTTGGGCCTCAAAGCCTCCTCCTCCTCTATCTTTTCTTCTTCCTTCTCTTCCTCCTTTTATTCACTTTTTATCTCTCTTTCTACATCTTATGTGCTTCCATCTCCTCTTCTTCTTCTATCCTCACAGTCTCTTCCTCCCTTGTTTTAGTGTCCCTTTATCCAAGGCAAGAGACAGGGGTATCTCTAAGGGTGATGATTATTGCTAGACCTCTTATGACTATGGTGGCATTGTCATCTGCATAAGAGTGCAAAGCCATTGCAAAATCTTGAGCCACCTCATCATAATATCACTTGAGGAGCTCAAAGAACCCTATACATTGATGATTTCTAAAGATATCTACAACAGGTGGGTGAAACCTAATTCTCTTTGTGTCTGTGAATTCTTTCCTATTGAACCCCCCCCCCCCATTATTTTTTACTGTGTTTGATAGGTGTTCTTCTGTGGCTTGATGTCAAATATCCTTGGTGATATGGGACCTTAAGACTCTTCAATTTTCAAAATGTGTGTTTTCTTATCCCCTACCTCTTCATACAACCCTTCAATTTTATTAATTACTTCTCTACTATATGAAAAATGCCATGAAAAATTGTTGTGAATTTGATGGGGGTGATGGCCACTTACCTCTATAATTTGAAGGTTCTGACCTGAATTGTGGATTTTTTGTGCTAATTAACACTCGTGGTGGATTGCATGTTACTCCTCAACACTCTGTGGCCTCCCTTGAAGCTTATTGTAGAGTTGTAGGGTTTCCTTTAGCATTACCTGCATACAAAATGGAACAGGGATAAAAAATCATGGGTGGCCTCCTTAATTTTTCCTTCGCTAACTATTTTTGAAATGAGAATAAATGTGAGGGGAAATGAGCCAAAGTACTTTTTATACTAATTCTAGTGGGCTTGGAGCGTAGGGTGATGTGTCCCTAGCATGAGGTTTCCATATCTTTACTATTGGTACCACTCGAGACTATAATTTCCTCTTGCCTCGTAATCAAATCCCACTTTCTGTTATCGTCCCTTCACTAATGTGACAACTCCACGCGGCATGCAACTCCACCAATTTTTTACTTCAACTGTCGAAGGTGGCCAAGTTAAGTGGCCACCTTTTTGCTTATTAAACCCTCTTTTCTAGACATTTATTTATTTAGTCAATTGATGCATAGTGATAGGGTGAGGGAGTCATACCTGAGCCTTATCTAGTTGTTTATGACTTACTATATCCTTGATGCAGAGAGCTAGAGCACTGAAATAGTCACAAAGGCTTCCTTTAATTTTTTGTGTTTTTATTTTTCTTAGTGGCTCTGCTTACTGTGTTTTTATTTGTTGTTTTTTTTGCAGGTACCTCATGGAGAAATCAAGTCTCTTATGCTATTTAGCTTCCTTTTTGGAGTCCCCTGGTGATTTTCAGGATCAGATCTTCAACATACTTCCACTTCTCTTGATGTGCTAGGTTATTGTCGAATGTTTTTGGGGCATGCCCATGTGTGCTACTGGAAGTGATCATCTTCTTGTAGCAGTCCCTTTGCTACATATATGGAGCTCAAAATGACATGAGGAGGTGATAAAATGATGTGGAAATTTTTGGGGTGGTATTAGTATGTTGATGGAGTGGCGTGGGTTAGGAAAAACATAAAATAAGAGGCCTCTTGTGTGTGTTAAAACAAGCTGATTCAGAGTGGTAGAATAAAGGATTAAGTAAGTAATTTTACATGCATGGGATGGAGTGATGGTTAGGGATGGTAGACATAGGTGGGGTAACATTTTTGTTTACCTTTTCTAGCATCAGAGAGATATGGGTCAGCACATATAGCCTCAGGAATCCTTCTTGTATATTTTTAGGATTTCCTGTAGTAGTACCAGATTTCCTTTAGCTACCTAGAACATCATGTAGCATTACAGAGATAGAAGAAAATTTGAAATTTTTTCTTACCTGGTGGTAGAAATTGATGGAGGAATGAGTGTTGGGGTTGGATGTGGATGTGGAGTGAGTAGGTAGAGGAGAGAGAGAGAGATAGAGAGAGAGATGGAATAATGTTGCTCCCTTTTCCATATTATCCCTGTTCAACAACCTATAATATAGAAGTAGGTTAGTGCCTTAATGCCATTTTATTCTTTTAAATTTTTTTATTTCTCTCTTTTTTTTTTGAAGGCAGGTGGGCTTCCTCAACATAGGTTTTCACCCAACAAGCCTGCATTGGGTGCCTCCAAGAGGGTTTCACCCAATGATATTTTATTTCTCTTTTCTTTTTTCTTGTTTTTTTTCTTTTGATCCATGATTTCCTCATGGAGGTTTTCAACCCTGGAGTTGGCCTTAGATGCCTCAGAAAGGTTCTCACCCAAAAATATTTATTTTTTCTATTTTTTCTTTTTATATGAAGGTGAGGGACTGGAAGCTATTAAGCTTCAAATTACATTCACCTCTTTGTTTATTGTGTTGATGAATTTTTCCATGGACAGAGACCTTTTGTACATTTTTATCCTGTAAACATTGACAAGTAGAGGGATCCCATCCTCATCTATGGTTCTGATTTGAACAACCCCATTGTCATGGCATTTCTCTACTTGATAGGGTCCTAACCATTTGGTCATTAACTTTCCCTTGAAGTCATTGAATTTGGAGTCACAGATAAAATCCCAATCACTTTCCTGAAATGTCTTCTATTTGATGTGCTTGTCATGCCAAAATTTCCTCTATAGCTAGATTACTTCTGTGTGAAGGAGGGTCTGCATCCTAAATTAATCCAACCCATTTAGCTGAATCCATCTTTATTTTTGTGCCTTTGTGATGTCCAAATCCAATTAATCTTTCGTTCTAAGGGTGTTATACTCAAATTCAATGGAAAGCAAAGCTTTCTTCACATAAACCAAATCATATGGAATAAACCTTGTAGTTGTCTTTCAGGTGGTGTTGTAAGCCCAAGTGGCCTCTAACAACCTATCTGCCCAATATTTTCTGCTGATGCTCACAACTTTGGTAAGGATTTTATATAATTCTCTATTTTTCACTTCCACCTACCCATTTTCTTGAGGGTGATAGAAAGCAGAAGTCTTGTGCTTGGTTTTGTGCTACCTCATGAGGTTCTCAATGAGATGTGGTGTGAACAAAGCCCCCTGATTGATGACTACCTCCCTAGGATGTCCAAACTTGTAGAACACATTCTCTCTCAAGAATTCAACCACCTTTTCTATTTTTTTCTACCTTGATAGCTCTTGTCTTAGCCCACTTGGTCAAATAATCAATGTAGACTATGACGTATCTCTTATGTCTGGATGGTGGATCAATGTGTCCAATGAATTCCATTCCTCACTTGTTAAATGGATCTAAGGCCACTTGAGGTTTTAGAGGCATTTCATCCATCGATGTAGGTATCCCTATCCTCTGACACTGATCATATCTCTAGAGGATTTAATATGGTCTCAATTTGAAAATATTTCCACGAATCCAAGTGAAAGGGGAACTCTTTCTTATAATTTTTTCTTTTATTTGGATGAAAGGTTTGGAGGAAGCCTCTCAGCAACCAAGTAGTTGGCTATGTCACACAACCAAGGAGAGAGAACTAAGATAGAAAATAAATACTCATATGGAATGTTATCATCAGCCATCCCTTCTTCATCTGCAAGAAAAGTTAGTCTTGAAAAGAAATCTACAACATCATTCTCTTTTCAATGCTTATCAACAATGTTCAATTCAAACTATTACAACAATAATAACCATCAAATAATTCTAGAATTAACATTGGGTTTTTTCATTAAGTATTTAATTGATGCATGGTTAGTATGCACAAAAGTTTGATACCTAGTAATATAAAGTCAAAACTTATCCAAAGAATGGACAAAAACTAAAAGCTCCTTTTTGGTGATAGTATATATTAGTTTAGCCTTAGAAAAAATTTTGTTGATGAAATAAATGGCATAGGGTATTTTGTCATCTAATTGTCCCAAGGCTTCCCCCACAACTTTATCTGATGCATCAATATGGATATGTAAGGGAATATCCCAGTTGGGACCTCAAAGTATAGGGTTAGTGGTCAGATTTTCCTTGATGATATCAAAAGCTTCTTAATGAAGACTTGACCAATAGAATTGAGAATCCTTGACCATAAATCCAAATAATTGGGTAGACACTTTGCTAAAATCCTTTATAAACCTCCTATAGTAGCCATCAAAGCCTAATAAAATCTTGACATTTATCTTCTTTTGAGGAATAAGAACCCTTCATATAATGGCGATTTTTTTTTTTTTATACTTGTATCCCTACTGGAGATATGGAGTGGCCTAGGACAATCCCTGCCATTTTTAAAAATTCACTTTTCTAAAGGCTTAGATAGAGATGCATTTCAATGCATTTACTTAGCACCTTACCCAGATTGGAGGGAGCCTCATGGAAATCATACCCATAGGGAGTAAAATTTTCCATGTAAATCTCCACAGAATCATGGAAAATATCATAAAATATGCTCAAAACTGCTCTCTAGAAAGTGGCAGGGGCATTTCACAGGCCAAAAGGAAGGACTCTATAAGATAAGGCACCCAAGGACATGTGAATGTGGTACTTTCTTAGTCTTCAAGGCTGATCCGAATATGATTATACCCACTGAATCTATCCAGGAAAGAAAAAAATTCTTTCCTGCAAGATCATCCAAGTCTTGGTCGATGAAGGGAAAAGGGAAATGGTATTTCTTAGTGGCTTTGTTAAATTCTCAGTAGTCAACACAGATTCGCCACTTCCCATTCTTCTTTGGGAGTAGAATAAGATGAGACACCAATTCACTGTCTTATATGGGGTAGATTAACCCTACATCCAACAACTTCTGTGATTCATCCTTTACAATGTCCTTTAAGGTTGGATTCATCCTCCTTTGGGGCTGGCACATAGGCTTGTATCATTCCTTGATATAAATATGACGTGTGCACACTAAGGGATGCACAAATTTCATGTCCTTATAATATCAAGAAAAAGCATCTAAGTTATCCTTCAACAACTGGCACAATTTCTCTTATTCTTTGACCTAGAGAGATGAGTTGATCTTTAGGGATCTAGATGGGCCAAATTTCACAACCTTGGTGGGTTCATAAGTTAAGACAACTGAGTAGAGCTCAATCTAAGAGTTGCTTTCATATTCTCTCACTAGGTCATCGAGTGGAATGACAGTGGGGAATTGGCTTTGAAGAATGTGGTCAATTAGGTCACCCTAATTAGTTTCCCCCCCTATAAGAACAATATCTATGGTAAAATGGGTTAGGGTGTGGTATGTTACACTTCGTATTCTTATTCATCCTCCAATCATACGGGGAGTTCATGGTCCATGGAAAGTTGGGTAGGAGGATATAATACTAGTTGCTTAGGCAAGGGCCCATTCTTGATAGCCATGTTTCCAGTCCTATAAATGATAGAAACATTGACAGTGGCTAACCAAGGTCTCCCTAAAATGAGAGGATATTCATTAAACTTGGTCTTGGGCTGAAGTACTAGGAAGTTGTTGGGATACTTCCAGGAGTCAATTGAGACCATAACATCCTCAGCAACTCCTGGAGCTATTATGGATCTATATGCAAGTTGGAGAACTATGGTGGTATTTCTCAAAGCTCCTTGGAAATTTAGTTTCAGCATGGTTTCCCTAGTCATCACACTGATGGCAGCCCCAAGATCAATCAAGGTGTGGGGGGAAATGACACCATCAATGTGTACATCTACTACTGGAATCCTAGGGTTGAGGTACGTCGGGAAAATCACTCTTCCCAACATCAAGTCGGACATTTGTCCTACAACATTGATGGTGGGGTGTCTTTATTATTTCTACCAGGAGTGTTGAAGCATCTTTATTTGATGAGATTATTGTAAATAGGAACATCCTTAATGTCCTAGAAAGGGGTATTTTTAAACACAAATTCTCTAGTTCTCCCAGAATTTTAGTCTCTTCTAGGTTGTGTTGGATAGGGTGGATTATTCGCTAAGGAAAAGGAGGTAGATTGGTGTTAGGGTCACTTTATTCCTTTTCCTCATAAACCTTTGTAGGTGGAGATGGAGGATGATTCTTAGGGAGAACTCTCCTAGACCTAAGGTTAATTTCATGTATCTCCACAACATAGGTTGGATAGGATGTTTCTCCACTATAGACCTATTGTTCTTGCATTTTATTTGGATTTAGATTGGGCTGGGTAGGAATATAAGGCAACTTAGTGGGAGAATAATGAGTGAATTGAGGTTGAGGTTGGGGTGGAGGAATAAATCATGTGGTTGGTTTAGTTAGGGCTTCCACCCTTGTGATGGGTTACTCCACTAAGGTGGTTTAGGAACATACTACTGAAAAGGTTGATTTACAGGCTGAGGATGATATGGATGGACATAAGGCCAAGTAGGGGGTGTAGGCCATGATGGAGGAGTGGAATGATACCGTGTAATATCCCAAATCTGGAATAGCACAACAAGCTTGCTGAAATAACGCACTCCTAGGAGATTGATGTACAGAAATGAGTTTACAGCCCTTGGATCCCTTAGATCAACAGATCTGGGGTCTAGATCAAAAAGGGGAGCAAAAACAAATCAAACTAGGTGTGGTAAATAGATCTCCCACCACCTAGTCTAGCTGGAAAACACCCTACAAGAGGGGCTGCAGCTATGCACAACAAATTGATTTAGAAATAATGTAGTCTTGGATAGTATGAGAAGGAGGCCATAAAATATGATTAATTTATGGATGTATAGCAGCAAATCAGAATTATAATGAAGTTTTTTCAATATACAATAGAATACATGAGGCAATAGAGTAGGAAATCCTCAGAAAAGAGAGATACAACACGTATATAATTGCAAAAATGGTTCAAAAAAATTATTTAAAGGAGCTGTAGCAGCTAAATATTACAACTCAGATCTAGGAAAGATCTGTGGACAAAACATCAAATCTATTTTAGATATGTAAACTAGATATTCTTATTACAAGATCCCCTTGGGATTTTGACCAAATCATGCATAAACAAGAGTAGATCTGAGTTTGAATTTGCAGATCTGTAAAATGTTGTTAATTTCTGAATATAAATTTACATTACAATATATCAGATCTAAACAGAACATGGATTAGCAAGCTAATCCATGGATCACCAAGGTGAAAGGAAAAGCCCAGCACTAGAGATCTCTCATCAAAACCGGGATCAAAAAACCCTGAAGAATCACATATGAGAATAGCATAGTCCCTCAATGAAAACTATTTTGTAGCTTGAATAACATAGATGGCCAGCTACCAAGATATAGATCTGAAGAAAAATCAGGAGATGCACTCTTCCAGGAGGTTAAAATATGCACTCCATGATAAGAGGCTCCCAAAACAAGCTAGATCTCTACAGCTCTAGAATCCCACTTGCTGCAGCTTGCAAAAGTGGACAAACCCTCACTGGATCTATGCTGCAATTGAAAGTAGAGCTTGGCCTCAAGCCTGATAGTGGATAAAATTAGCAAACACTCCTCCAAGAATCCTCAAAGGAAGAGGTGAAATCCCTGCATAGGAACTCCAAGGGCTAAGCGACACAATTCTCTACTAAGCAGCAGAGAATAGTATTTGTCTAAGCAAACAAGATACTCAGAAATATATTCAATCAACAACCTTTTCTTGCTTCCCTCCCTTTCCTTTTATAAGATGAAAGCCTTTGCAAACCCTAAACCACCTTGATGAGTTAGCTCCTTTCACATGAGGGGCCTCCTTCTAGAACTGTGTTGTCCCTTTTGGAGATACATTGAACCTAGACAGCGTTGTAGATTTGGTCAAGGTTGACCTAGTCTTACAGCTCAAACCCCTTTCACACCTGCAAGTGATTTATTTACATGGCCCTGATTTATCTTTGTTCACATGGGCATTGATTTATTCAGTCTTTTCAAGATTTTTACATGTCCTCCTTTATTCATTTATTCATGCAATAGAAAGTAAAACAAAAATGAATATTCCTCTTAGCTTAAGCTAAGTAGGAATATTATAGTTCCTCCCTCCAAAATGTTGCTTGTAATTAAGCAACTGATAGGGCAAGAGCTGTAGTACTTCTCCAATCTCTCCTCCATTGATGGCATCATCAAGGATCAAGTATTCATCATAAGCCAAGTGCACAACAAGCCAATACTTCAGGAATTGTTCCTCTAAGGTCAACATAATATGTGCATAGTCCATCCCACCAAGAGTGAAAAACTCAATAGAAATAAACATGGTTGGAGCAATGCTACATATAAAACATGTATCATGAAGTACAGGTAGGAGTTCTAAACCGTGTGGTACATCCACACTACCCAACCTCTGTCCATACAATCCCATAAACAATACAAATATATCATCCAACTATGGAAGCAAGACTACATATATGCAAACTGAAATTTGAATTTGAGGAGGTGGGTCAAAATCCCACATGTGATGCCAGCGCAGTGCATCACTTGCCTGCATGATATCATGGTGTGGTAAGTGTTATTCCCACCACACAATTGCTGCATGAGTCACCTTAACATGGATAAAGATGATAGGTAAGTTTGGTGTCTTTGGAAAACACCCATCATGATAAGGAACCTCCCTTTGCACAACAAGGGAGTGGCCAAGTTCAAAAATTCTAATGGCCCCCAATAAGCAATGAGATCCACATGATCTCTCACTCCCTTTAGGAGCCATATCCTGCAAAAACATGGCAAAGGAATGTAATAGATCAGAAAGTACAACTTTCTTGGTATGATCAAATCCTTTACCATCATAGTACTTCATACACATGGAGTTGTGCATGAGCATTCCCCTCCTTTCAAACAAAGGAAGAGCTGGCTGAGATGACTCTTGTAAAGAGTCCATTGGCTGCCCCAATCCTCCATAGCTATTACACTCTTGAAAGTGATGATGTAAGTCCTCTCTCATGCCTTCCCAATAAAAAATCCTCATGATCAGGGTATAGATATTCATTGAATGCATATGGCTGATGTAGGTTTTAACCCTGAACAGAAATTATCTACACACAAATCTTATAATAGAAAATAAACAATAGCGAGAGCATAAAACATAAAAATAGATAAACACAGATATTTTCCCCTGGATCCCAAATTGGGACGACCAGCTTGATTTTTCATTATATTCCTTTTAGTGTTACAACACATATATATACATGCCAAAGCATACATGAACCCTAATCCATTAACCTTGGATTAGAAAATAACCATAGTTCCCTTGATCGGATCTACAAAAATACCAGGGGCCGAAAACCATCGCACCCCAAAACCATGTGCAAAACCATGCACAAAACCATGGGTGCGTGCTTAGTCATGGAAAGAATATAACACATACCCAACATTCTCCCACTTGTTGTTTTCTTTCCACACGGGGCCATAGGAGAGCTTAGTCATTGGCCCAATTCTTCAACACCCATTGTTTCTCTACACCAAGAGAACTTTTGAGTGCTCACAGACTTTGTCAATGCATCTGCAACATTCTTCAAAGTGTCCACCTTTACCAACAATACCCTTTTAGCCTCAACCATATCTCTAACAAAGTGATATTGAACATCAATGTGCTTTGTATTTGAATGATAAGCAGGGTTCTTAGCCAAGAAAATTTCACTTTGGCTATCACAGTCTATCCTTATAGCTTTCTGTACCAACCCCATACTTGAACACAATCTCTGCAACCAAACTGCTCCCTTTCTTGCATGAGTAGCTGCTATGTATTCTGCCTCTGTAGTTGAAAGAGCCACTACAGACTGTATTTTACTCATCCAACTGACTACACCTCCAAGTAGGCTAAACACATACCCACTTGTAGATCTACTTCGGTCCAGATCTCTAGCC
The DNA here is from genome assembly GCA_034641835.2 of Pinus albicaulis. NCBI lineage: Eukaryota > Viridiplantae > Streptophyta > Pinopsida > Pinales > Pinaceae > Pinus > Pinus albicaulis. Next base: position 345,464,305 of record CM076578.1, on the reverse strand, counting down.
CAGTCTACATCAACAAAACCATGAATTTCCAACATTGTTTCCAATCCTGGTCTTCCCTGGTAGCACAAGACATAATCACTAGTGCCACATAAATATCTGAAAACCTTCTTCTCTGTTGTCCAATGCTCCTTCCATGGGTTTGACATAAACCTACTCAATAATCCCACTGCATGTGCAATGTCTGGTCTAGTACAAACCATTATATACATCAGGCTACCCACTACACTTGCATATGGAACACGGGACATATCCTCCTCCTCTTCTTGTGTCTTGGGACACTGTTCAGCAAACAAATTTACACCTATAGGAATAGGAACATTCACCGGTTTACTATCCTGCATATTGAACCTCTACAATATAGTCTCGACATACTTCCTCTGGTTTAACTAGAGCTTCCTCTTTGCCCGATCTCTCTTAATTTCCATGCCCAAAATATAGTTTGCAGCACCAAGATCCTTCTTGTCGAATTTGGAGAACAGTTGGGTCTTCAAATCTTGGATAATTTCTTTGTCATTTCCAATCAACAACATATCATCCACATACAGGACCAAATAAATAACATAGTCACCAATTAATTTAAAATAAACATAGTGATCCTCCTTGCTTCTGGTGAAGCCAAGTCCCCGTATATAGGTATCAAATTTCTGATACTACATCCTTGGTGACTGTTTTAACCCATACAGAGACTTCTTCAACCTGCATACCAATTCTTTCTTACCCTTCACCATAAATCCTTTAGGTTGCTTCATGTAGATCTCCTATTCTAGATCCCCGTGAAGAAATGTTGTCTTCACATCCATCTGTTCTATCTCAAAATCAAATGCAGCAGCAACAGATAAACTTTTTCTAATAGAAGTAACTTTGGCAACAGGAGAAAAAATATCACCAAAATCAATTCCCAGCACCTAGGAATAACCTTTTTCTACCAACCGCACTTTGTATTTCTCCACCTTGCCTTCTACATTCATCTTTTTCTTAAACACCCATTTTCTCTCGATGGGCTTCCTTCCAGCCGGCAACTCCACCAGATCCCATGCCTCATTTTTGTGCAAGGATTCCGGTTCATCAACCATGGCCTCTATTAGGGTCTTGTGATTTGGTTGATTGGCAAGCCAAGTGATAGGGTAACATCAAACAACCTTTGGAGCCCAAGGACCTAGCCTTCCTAGACTCAGAGAGGGCTCTCTCTATTTGGGTAAGAGATATCTATGTGTTTGCTTCTTGTGTTTCTAATTTTAGGCTAGTTATGAAGTATGCTTTTAGTTTCGCTTTTAGGTTTGTGAGGGATGAACTGATCAAAGACTAAGATAGGTAAAAAGATGTCAGATCAACTGAGCCGCTGGGGTCGAAAAGGTAAAGAAAGCTTTCAGATGGTGATACAAGGTTGTTGAAGGGCCAATTTGATCGAGGTAAAATGGATCTTTGGGTAAAATGGAGTGGGATGGACACTAAATTTGTGAATAACAAAGGATTTCAAACATAAATAGTTCAATAGCTGACATAAACATGGTAGGGCTAACCATTAATCATGAGAAATGTAACTATAAACTGATCAATGCATAGAAATAAACATTCAAGCAATACATAGAGAGATATGACTCTCTAACTTTGGGAAATTTCTATCAGACATTGGGGAAATATAGTTAAGACAAACAAACAACTCAAATCACTATGAGGAAATGCTTAAGCATAGTATTTCAAGCTATTGAGCACTTTGAATCAAGATTGCATAGTTTTAGGCAAAGGGCAAGATCAGTACAAGACCTCCTTGGTTCAACAAATGACAATATAAAAATCAAAGAAAGGTTTCAGAGGTGGAGCTATGACTAGCCGTGAGTAAGCAGGGCATACCGTGAATCATACTTAGCATGCATAAAACCATAAATGAAACAAGCAAACAATTTCTTCAGTTATCAAAGAGCAATCAAGAATTCTTTGATATGACTAAGAAGGAAGAAAACATAGAAGCTATAAAGAAACAGGAAATTTGAGGTGTCTCCAAGGGCATGTCTCAAATCTACTCTCTACTATATTATAGCAAGCAAGAACATGGAATTATGAATGAAAACTAAGAAGCATAACAGAGAGGGACACTATCCATTTTACCAAGTCAAGGAATCCAACAACAGACCTCCTTCATCATCCAAAAACATTCAAGAAACTATCCAATGCATGAGACAAGTGTTTCTTCCAAGCTTGTATAACCATATATTGCTTCTATTCATCAATTTTAGACTTGTTTACAATGAATTATCTTGGAATATATAGGCCAAGATGAGGGAAAACCTCCTAGTGCAACTTGCAATTTCATTGGCCCATAAAAAATATTTGATTTTGTCCTTGAGGCTTTGCAAAGCCCAAGGCACAAAATATCTAACAAAATATCTCAAAAATGCTAAAAAAGGAAAATATATTGACTTTTCATAACTAATCATGCCCAAAAATAGCTAAATGCACATGAGGAAAAGTCGCTTTAGAAAAGTACATTTTTCACAAAAATACTTAAGAAATATATCAACAGATAGTCCTCTGTATTTCTGGCAACGTTTGGAGGCCTTCCCGATGTCAAAACAAGGCTCGTGATGACTTTTTTGAAAGCTTTGAATGTTTATTTTCTGAAAATTCTTAGTTTTCTCCAAAATGATCACTAGAAGTCTCTCAAAAACTGACCTGTGTGTAAAAACCCAAAAAATAGACTTTGCTGATAAACGAGGCAGAGTGTGGAAAAAATGAGTGTTTTTCGCCATTTTGGGGGAGCAAATCATCTTCAATTGATCTAAAAATCGATGAGTATATTCCCCTAAAATTATGGCATCCAATGATACCATTTTCATCCTTTGAGGATGTCCCAAACAGAAATGGCGATGCCCATGATTTTTAACCAAAAGCCCAAAAATGACAAAAAACCAAATCTTGTTCAATTTCGCCCAATTTTGGCGAGCATGACCCTCAAGGGTTTTCAGAAACATGCTGAGAAGCTGAAGCAAAAATTTGAAGCTTTGAGGTGTCTTTCTTCTATTTTGGTGCCGGGCGCCTCCTTTGAGCTTCTTTGAGTTTTTCCTGTGTGGCCTTCAATTTCCACTGGGCGAATTGATTGAGCTTCTTATAGTGCCCGGTCATCCTCCTTTGAAGGTCCAAATCTCTATTGGCCTTCTCCAACTTCTTTTTCGAGTGATAATTCACCCTCTCAAGCCATGCTTCTTGATTGTTCTCTATTTCTTGGGTGAACAAAGTAGTGAGAGGAATATATTGGAGAAGGGCAGCTTCTTCCTCCTCTTGGGTAATTCGACAGTGGGCTGCTTGGGAAATTTCCCCTTGCTTCGGAGGGCCCTAGTGACATTTGGAGTTATAGTTTGAGGCACCCTTTTCCTTGATGTCTGGGGCTTGGATACTTTTGGAGAAGAGAGCATGTCCCCTTGCCTAGGAGAGGCAGCTAGCACATGCTCTATTGGCTCTTTTCCCTTGTTACTTTCCTCATCATCCTTGCCACTATTTTGAGTTTCTTCATGAATGCTTTGATAGTCATTGTGCTGCATATCATCACTGTGTTTTTCTTCATGAGGCTTCCTTTCCTCACTGTGCTCTTTTTCTTCATGAGGATGCCTTTCCTCGCCGTGCTCTTTTTCTTCATGAGGCTGCCTTTCCTCATTGTGCTCCACCTCCTCATCATGCTGCTGTTCTTTTTCATTATGTTGCTGCTTTTCATCATCATGTTGCTACTCGTTTTCACTTTGCTGCCCTTCTTTATCATGTTGTTGCTATTCATCATCATGTTGCTGCTGTTCATCATCATGTTGTTCCTCCTCTTCATCATGATGCCCTTCCTCATCTTGCTGCCTTTCTTCATCATGCTCTTCTTCCTCATCATGCTCTTCTTCTTGTTCAATCATGGGGAATTTGAGCTTCTTGGGAATGGGCTTACTTGAAGAAGGCGAAGCCTTGGTGAGTGGAAGGTGAAGGATATGCATGGAATGAAGGAACAATGGCGAAATCTGTATGTGTAATGAAAGTGTCCCAAGAGATTCCCTTCTTCTCAAGCTAATGGAGAATGACAACCTTGATGAGGGAATGATGGAAAAGGCAAGATGACTACTGAGAAGGAGGTATTTTTTGAACAGTGGAGGCAATTTTTTCAATACTTCTGTGGAGGAAGAAGGGGAGATTTAACAATTGGGCCCTTGTGAAATTCATGAGCAACCGGACATGGTAAGCATAGACCTGGGAGAACCTTCCCTCGCAAGTGAAGTATTTCATGATTATCTTCATGAGGGGAGCATAACTTGTCAACATATATGAGAAAGGAAATATGGATGGACATGTATCTCTATGCTCAGGCTTCAAAAAGGGTTTGTACTATTCTAGGTCTAGGTGGCTTTGTTTAAACCACTTCTCTCCGACATAAGGGATTTTGGTGGCCTTGGAAATGGATCTAGGAGAAAACTTGAAATCCAAGCCTGCTAGCTGAAAGTGTTTCCCTTGAAATCTCAAAGCACAAAGATGTGTCAAGGGGGAATAGTTTTTCACCTCTTACACCCTTTGACAAAACTCTAGACATCCAACCTCATGAAAGTTAAACAGGACTGATGGATGAGAATTTACCTCTTTAGTTGAAACAGGCTCAAACCTCCTGTTAACGCCTCTTCTATTGTCTTTCCTGGGAGGCATTTTGTTTTGGATAGACTTGCAAAAACAAGTTGTTTCAAATGGCCCTTGAAATGTTTTCTCAACCACACCCTTATCCTTCTTATAAATCACTGTTTTATCCTCTTTGATGCCAATCAACAAGATTTTGTCAAATGAAACAAAAATCAACTTATCACTGTGCTTGGGCAAGGCCTTGAAAAGATGGGTTGGTGGTTCCTTGTTTGAACAAGGATCTCCTTTGTTGTGATAAGAACACCTTTCTCTTCAAATAATACCCTTTTTGTTGTTTCACTGTTTCTTTACAAAGTAAGTAAGACACCCTCAACTCTGTTTGAAAAACCTTTCACACACTCTGTTTTTGGAACTCTGGTGGCTGCACAGAGTTCATTAATTCATGATACAGAGAGGACACTTTTAAAATTACAAAGCTTTCAAATTATGATCATTTGTTTCCCTTTGGAACTTCAAACAGAGTCTGCTCTTATTTTAACACTGTTAGGACACTCTTCAAATTGATTTGGGACCTCTACAACTATGTATGTCTATCTAGTAATTAGTGTATGGTTTATCACTATTATTGAAGGCAATTAAGGCCCCTTAAGACTGATGAAAACACCCCCCTGTCACTGTACTAATCCTTGGAATTCATAGCAACAAACTCTTTATTTTTTTACCAAAAAATCCACTCTCTAATCACTATTTTTGTCTTGTGCTCTTTATATGACAAATTACTCTTAAAGCCACTATTAAGGCACTGTTCAAATTTATTTGAGACCCCCTAAGCACAAGAAAAAATTTCTCCATTTTTGACAAAACTCTGTCTCATATATAACTGTCTATCTCATGGTTTTAAATGGTGAAGTGCTTTCAAAGGCACTATTTCTCCTTATAGCAAAACAACATGTCAAACACCCTTTCAATCTTTGAATTTTTCCAAGAGGAAAAGTAGAATACCTCGAAGAAAAGCTTAAGGACCTCATTTGATTGATTGGAGCAGCTCCACAGGGTTTTTTGAAGGTGTTTGGCTGAGCGGCACGTTGACTGAAAAGAACACCGCGCAGTCGGTCGGCCTCGAGCGGTGTTTGAATGGGCGCTACAGGCGCAGCCGTTATAACCCTTTGTAACTTCGCTCACAGGTGTGCCACGTAGGCTTGAGGCCTTGAAAACTCTGAAAAATGCTGAAATCACTTTCTTCTCTGGTGAAATAACTGAGGGAGCGTTGTATTTGAGTTTTGAATTTGCACAATGGGACTTTACCAACGGTCTCTCCACCTCTTAAAGTCGAAAAAGTCAACAACCTTTTGAAATTACTTTGTGAGGCTTTTGGAGCCTTTTGAAAAGGATTTTCAGTCATAATGAAACAAAAATCACCTTTTAAAACACTACACAGACCCATATTTTGATTTTTAAATGTTGTGGAGGCTGCTTTTGAATGACACCAAAGTCATGACTTTTGTTGAAGTAAAAAGGTTTTTTCAAGAAACAAAAACCCCTTTCACTGCCTTTCATTGTTTCTCTTTAAGGTGAAACTCTGTCTTTTAAAGGAAAACTACACAAAATCACATCAGGGACTATAGATGCACTGTTACAATGACATTTCTTTTTGACTGTGGGTAAAACCCTAGTCTGAACTTACCAATGGCTTGATTCATGCCTGTTGATCAAGGAGAAAAGCCTTTGGAAAATCTTATTGTAATTACATACCACAGTAGGGTTTGTTCATTTTTCCATAAGAGGTCTTTGTCTGTGATAGTGATATGGCTTGATTCTTTGAAAATTTCTTTGAATTTGAGATATTTTTTCATACCCCTTTCCTCACATTTGATGAGCCTGTCCAAGTTTTGTTCACTTTAGCTTCAAATTTCCTTTGAAGGAGATCTTTGATAGAACAAAACCTCTTTGAATACCATAATATCACTTGCTTAGCCATCTGCTTAACAATATTTTTCCACTCATAATCATCCAATTGTTTCCCACTGCACTTAAACTCTGCCTTTCAATCAGTGAAACCATATAATCAATCTTTGAAACACCACTGCTGTGTGAGTGGTTTCATCTATTGGAGAAAAAGGTGCAAAACAATTTTTTAAGGTTATTTGCAGCATTGTTAGCCTTGTTCCCTTAAATGAGGCCATACCTTTGTTCCTGGCCCTCTGCTTGGTAAATGAACGAGGCATTTATCACATTTCCCAACCATCTGCTTTTAAATGAAGGAAGTTTTCAACCAATGACCTAACCATCTGCTCATATTTGGAGGAGGTTTGCAACAAGCAACCCAACCATCTGCTCATATTTGGAGGAGGTTTTGCATAGTCATCCAACCCTCTGCTCATTTTTGGAGGAGGTTTTATACAGTGATGTTATTTCATTGCTTTTTCTAACTGTGTCATCTTTCCTTGTAGTGCCTATTCATAGTTAAGTGAATAAAAGTGACAAATTGACAATATGTCGTGAGGGGCATTCTCTGAGATATGTAATCCTGTTGTTAAAATACCCTTATACATCTTTAGACATCAGAAGCAACCTGACTTGTATCTACAGAGTATTATTTGCTAGTCATTAGTCACTAACCTTTTTTGCTGTGTTTGTAGGAGTTCATTGAATTACCTCTCTGTCCAGTACTTGCATCCTAGGCTCAAAACCACATGAGAAGCAGTTGTCTTCTCATGTTAAGTTTAATAATGTTTCCTGGAACACTGGTACAATTATGATTTTTGAAAAAGACATTGAAACACTTTAAATCCACCTAATATTAGTTTGACTTGTGGCATATGCACCACTGAGACATGAAGGCTTGTTAATGGCGCGACCTAAGGGTGTATCAAGATTTATTTGCAGAATAGGAAGGTCAGCTATGACTGGCTGGTTTTGGACAGAGGTTATTTTGGCTTAGGATAGTTTTCCAAGGGAAGATCGCCTAAAGCGCCACTACCTAACTTAGGGGAGACTTTTGACAGATTTTGAGTATTATTTTTGGAGCTGATGGACAATTTTGTATGACTGAGACTAGATCAGGCTTGACAATTAGGTTTTTCTCATCATAGGCTGATTGAAAAGGTAGGAGGGAAAAATGTTTATGGGTGTTTTCTAGTTGAAAAATTTGACAAATTGGAGATCAACTGCTGGAAAACTTGGCTTTAACAACTAGTCATCATCAACAGGTGAAAAATACTGATGACTAACAGCCTCCTTCCAGATTTTTCCATCCTCTGAATCTACTGCCTCCCTGACAGTTCTGGGATCATCATCAGTTATAGTTAAGGAAAAATTTGAATAGAAATTAGATGGACTATACCTTTCTGGTTGTCTTCTTTCCTGAGCTGATCTTCTCACAGTTGGAGTTTGTGGCTCTTCCCCTTCTGAGTATTCTTTTGTTGTAGAGTATAATTCATTCTCCTTTAGCTCAAACTCTATCTTCTCAGGTTCCTTTGATATGAATTCATGTTTAACAACATCTTTCACCTCTCTGAACACCACATCTCAGCTGTACACAACCTTCCTTGTTTCCGAGTTCCAAAGCTTGTAACCTTTTAAACCATCCTTATACCCAATAAAGATGCACCTTTCAGATTTATTATCCAACTTGGTCCTTTTCTGCTTTGAAACATGTACATATGCATCAAATCCAAATGCCCTTAGATGTGAAAGAGAGGGTTTCTTATCAGTCCATACCTCATGTGGAGTCTTATCCTCCAACACTGATGAAGGTGATCTGTTAACCAGATAGCATGCAATCTCCACTGCCTCTACCTAGAATTTTTGTCCTAACCCGATACCACTGAGCATGCTTCTTGCCTTTTCCATCAGTGTTCTATTCATTCTTTTTGAAACTCCATTTTGCTGAGGTGTGTATGGGGTATTCTTCTGTCGTGCTATACCACACTTCTTACAGAACTCCCCACCATTATCTATCCTCAACGCCTTTATCTTTTTCTCTGTCTGGTTTTCCACCAGAGCCTTAAATTCTTTAAATCTGTCAAAGACTTCAGATTTATTCCTCAAGAAATATATCCATGTATTCCTTGAGAAGTCATCTATGAATGAAACATAGTACACAGACTTTCCCAATGATGGAACTGACACAGGTCCAAACACATCACTGTGCACAAGTTCTAATATCTTGTTCGCCCTCTTAGCACCAGAAGGAAAACTCACCCGATTCTGCTTCCCATATACACAATGTTCATATAAATCGAAATCCAGAGAGAAATTAGACATACCTTCTACCATACCATTTCTATGTAGTGTTCGAAGGCCCTTCTCTCCAATATGTCCAAGCCTTTGATGCCATAGCATGGTCTTTTCTCCAGAGACATCTAGGCTTTCCGCTCCACTTTTAGGGACCATAGAAATGTTACACCCATTAATAATAGTGCTACCATGTAGCTTGTACATAGTTCCAGTTCGAACTCCCCACATTAATACCAGTGCTCCCCGAACCATCTTGCAGGCATCTTTCTCGAACACTATTTTTACACCTGCATCATCCATCTTGCTTATAGAAATCAGAATTCTGGCCAATGCAGGAATATGTAGAACACTAGGAAGTGTTCTAATCCTTCCACCTTGTAGCTTCCGCTTGACCTTTCCACGTCCGACGATTCTGGCCTTCCTATCATCCCCTAGGAAGACATCACCACCATCATATTTCTCATACTCGCAGAACCACTCCCGATGGGGAGTGAAGTGAAAGGATGCATCTGATTCAATCAACCATGACTCATGATCTACATGTGCATTTGAAGAAGAAGCCAAATACACATCCCCACCTTCATCCGAGGTGGTTTTTTCCTCTGCATAAGGAGCATCATCAAATCCCTTTCCTTTCTCAGGAGCTTTAGATCTGCACTCCCTTTTGTAGTGCCCTTCCTTTCCGCATTTCTAGCATACCTTTACTAACTTTTCGGGAGATTTAGATCTCCCTCTAGATTTGAATCTCCCGCTCGAAACCTTATTCTTGTTTCTATTTTGGGACCTTCCTCATACAGATAAGGCATCTCCATTCTGGCCCTCCATATTTATCCGTCTCATTTTCTCCGACAACAAGGCTGAGACAATGTCATCAAAATTCAAGGTAGTTGTATTGCTACCTATTGCAATAACCAGACTGTCCCACGAGTCTGGTAGAGAACACAAAAAACTGATGCACTTATCTTCATTTAAGATTTTAATATCAACAGATGATAGCTGAATTACCATAGTATTGAAGGAATTCAGATGCTCTGTCACCGAGTCTCCATCCTTCATCCTCAGGTTATATAGATTTTTCCGCAGGAACAACTTATTCACCAGAGACTTAAATTGGTACAAAGTCCCAAGTTTTTCCCATAAATTCTTCATCGTAGCTTCCCCAGATACATTCAACAATACTGAATCTGAGACACACAACTGTATTGTGCTCTTAGCCTTTTGATCCAATTTCTTCCAGTCTTCATCTGACATTGTCGTTGCTTTAGTACCTAGATCTACAACGATCCACTGATCTTTATCCACCAGCAGATCCTCCATCTTGAGCTTCCATAAATCAAAACTCTTACCATTAAATTTCTCGATCTCTATCTTCCCGATTCTCGCCATCTTCTTTCACCGCAAGAATCGATCCCACAGATCTCCCACTGAACAGGGTCTACCTCAGGCCCGAGCAAAAAAACCCTCAGCAGAAAAGGCATCCCCTTGAAGCTAAAACATCTTTGATACCAAATGTAGGTTTTAACCCTGAACATAAATTATCTACACACAAATCTTATAACAAAAAATAAACAATAGCGAAAGCATAAAACATAAAACTAGATAAACACAGATATTTTACCCTGGATCCCAAATCAGGACGACCAGCTTGATTTTTCATTATATTCCTTTTAGTGTTACAACACATATATATACATGCCGAAGCATACATGAACCCTAATCCATTAACCCTGGATTGGAAAATAACCATAGTTCCCTTGACCGGATCTACAAAAATACTAGGGACCGAAAACCATCGTACCCAAAAACCATGTGCAAAACCATGCACAAAACCATGGGCGAGGACTACACACCGGAAAGAATATAACACATACCCAACAGCTGAGGAAGAATGCCTCATGTGCTCCTTGTAAGATCTTCTGCTTGAGTTTGGAAGCTCTAGCCAAGAAGACCTTACCATGATAATATATGACTCCTCCTTGGACTAAGTAGCCCTATTCTTGATGCATGGCATCTAGTATCATACTTGTGTGGAGATCTTTGGAATACTCTAAAAATAGTTGAGATTTCCAATAAAGATACACACTGCTCAATAATGACAGTGTTGTTGATACAATCATGGAAGCACTTGTCATGTTGCTGATCTCCTTGTTGACATTTTTCATGCCATGTTTGTTTTTTGGGAGGCTGATCCTCCCATTCTTCTCCTCCCACAATGCAGATTAAGAAAAATGAGAGGGTGATAGTGATATAGGAAGAAGATCCCCCTCATCCCTGGGCTTTCCCAAGCCCTCCAGCACTATCACTTGGTCTCTCCTTGCTCCAATCCCTCCTAGATCTAGATTTGGAGTAGCACTTTGTGAGGCTTTCCCCACAATATTTGAATCAGGTGGCTTACCACTAGATAATAATTTCCCTTGCAGCATCCTCATGAACATGAGAGAAGGGACTATGAGATCCCTGCTTCCACTACGCAAATCCATTTGTGTTGTTTTTATGGAAGTATTAGGTGAAGGATTAGTGAGCATGCCTTGAATCATTTGTGGTTTCCCACTCTTTAAGTCCACCCACTCCATCTTCAAATCTTTACAAACAGTGGTAACCTTCCCCAAGATAATCAACCATTGGACACCCAGAATTATGTTGGTGTTTGGTATGTCAACTACAAATAAGTGATCCACTAGAGTGTAGGATCCCGTAATGACAAAGAGTGAGGGAACATATTACATGCATTGCATGGTCCTATATCCTGGGACCAAAACAGAAAATCCCTTAAAAGCCTCAGTAGGGATTGCTCTCCTTTGCACAAGATGAGCATCAATAAAGTTGTGGGTTTCCCCACTATCAATCAGGACAGATACTCTTTGATTCATGACTGAACCTTGTACTCTTAGGGTCAAGTATTTAGGCACTCTCCTCAAAGATGAAAGAGTCCCACTTATTAGAGCAAAGGCTCCCTTCCCATATCTGGATGGTGTTTGATCTTCCTCATCATCATCAGTGCTATGACCCCTCCTAGGTTCGTCATCTTCATCTTCCTCCTCAAGTTTTGATAAGACTTCTATGTAGTGTGCTTTCCCTGCAACATATCTATGTCCCGATGCCCATGACTCTTGGCAAGTGAAACACAATTTATTTTTCCTCAATTCCCTTCTGAGATCAATATCAAGAGGCTTCTTCATAGAGCTCTTCTTGGGAGGAGCAGCTTTTCCATCCTTCCCCTTAGAAAAGTGAGGGGCCTTGCTTTGGAAATTTTCCTTTACTTTTGGCAAGGCATCTTAGAGGTCTCTGGCCCTCTTAATGGCATCATGCAAAGTGATGGGATTGGTAGATTTAACCAACCCATGCAAAGGTTCCTCCAAGCCATCAATGAACATGTAGACCCTTCTGGCCACAGATAGATCAGGGACCATGATTGATAATCTCAGAAACTCAGAGATATAAACCTCTGTATCTCCTGATTGCTTCAGCTTTGCAAGGCTTATGAGGGGTGCCTCATGATCCTTCCTGTCAAACCTCTCCACTAGTCTTCTAGTAAACTCAAAATAGGTAGTCACATTGATGTGCCCCAATGTAGACAACCCATGGAACCACCAATTGTGTGCTTCACCTTCAAAGTGCAGCGTTGCAATCTTGATGGCTTCAGTCTCAAGGACTTTGTTCAACTGGAAGTAAATATCTATCTTCTCTACCCATTCCTTGGTAGAAATGGAGGATGACCCATCAAACATGGGAAAAAATAATCTACCCATAGAGTGGTGTCTATACTGATGATGAAAGAACCCACCATCTCTATACTGCTGCCTCGGTCTTCTTCTGTCCTTGAGGTGACAAAAGTCTTGGAAACTTAAGTTATCCTTGAATCTCTGACTCTGAGAATAATACTCCACAAAGTATTCTTCAAGGGAAGCTTGTTCTTGTGGTCCTTCATTCTCCACAGCCAAGAAAGTAGGCATAGTGGAGCATTGTGAAGATTTTCGGCTTGTGGCAAGTTCACTAGTTGACCAGTCCCATGATGAGACATGTCAAAGATTTCTCCTAGATGAAATCTCCCAATAGATTCCCTCATTTTTTCCACCCTCATCTTCTTGATCTTCCTGGCAAGATCTTTCATGGCCACCAAAAGAGTTCTTGCAAACTCTTCCCCTTCTTTGTCACTTGCAGTCTCAGGGGCTTTACCCTTGTCTTGATCTTCAGTAGTATGATCATACTTATTGTGACTTCTGTTCTGATACCTATTCTCCCTCTTATTAAGGGGTTCATCTTATTCTTAATGCAACATGGTTGTGATGCTCCAAGGAAATAACAGGCCTTGCCAAGAAAGGAGCTCTGATACCACTGTAATATCCCACATCTAGAATAACACAACAAGCCTGATGAAATAACACACTCCTGGGAGATTGATGTATAGAAATGAGTTTAAAGCCTTTGGATCCCTTAGATCAGCAGGTCTCGGGTCTAGATCCAAAAGGATAGCAAAAATAAATCAAACTATGTGTGGTAAACAGATCTCCCACTGCCTAGTCTAGCTGGAAAACACCCTACAAGAGGGGCTGTAGCTATGCACAACAAACTGCTTCAGAAATAACGAAGTCTTGGACAGTATGAGAAGAAGGCCATCAAATATGATTAATTTATGGATGTACAATAGAAAATCAGAATTATAATGAAGATCTTTCAATATACAGTAGAATACATGAGGAAATAGAGCAAGAAATCCTCAAAAAAGAGAGCTACAACACATATATAACTGCAGAAATGGCTTAACAACGTTATTTAAAGGAGCTGTAGCACTTGAATATTAAAACTTAGATCTAGGATAGATGTGTGGACAAAACATCAGATCTATTTCAGATATGGAAACTATATAGTCTTATTTACAAGATCCCCTTGAGTTTTTAACCAAATCATGCATAAACAAGAGTAGATCTGAGTTTGAAGTTGCAGATATGTAAAATGCTACAATAATTTCTGAATATGACTTTACATTACAATAGATCAGATCTAAACAAAACATATATCAACAAGCTAATCCATGGATCACCAAGGTGAAATACAAAGCCCAGCACTAGAGATCTCTCATCAAAACTGGGATCAAAACACCCTGAAGAATCACACATGAGAATAACGTAGTCCCTCAATGAAAACTGTGTTGTAGCTTGAATAACATAGATGGCCAGCTGCCAAGATATAGGTCTGAAGCAAAAACAGGAGAGGCACTCTTCTAGGAGGTTAAAAGACACACTCCATGAGAAGAGGCTCCCAAAACAAGCTAGATCTCTGCAGATATAGAATCGCACTTGCTGCAGCTTGAAAAAGCAGACAAACCCTCACTGGATCTGTGCTGCAATTGAAAATAGAGCTTGGCCTCAAGCCTGATAGTGGATAAAATTAGCAAACACTCCTCCAAAAATCCTCAAAGGAAGAGTTGAAATCCCTGCATAGGAACTCCAAGTGCTAAGCAACAAAATTCTCTACTAAGAAACAGAGAATAGTATTTGTCGAAGCAGACAAGATACTCAGAAATATAATCAATCAACAAAATTTTCTTGCTGCCCTCCCCTTCCTTTTATAAGATGAAAGCCTTTGCAAACCCCAAACCACCTTGATGAGTTAGCTCCTTTCACATGAGGGGCCTCCTTCTAGAACTGCACTGTCCCTTTTGGACATACATTGAACCTAGATAGTGCTACAGATTTGGTCAAGGTTGATCCAATCTTATAGCTCAAACCCCTTTCACACCTGCAAGTGATTTATTTACATGGCCCTGATTTATCTTTTTTCACATAGGCATTGATTTATTCAGTCTTTTTAGGAGTCTTACATGTCCTCCTTTATTCATTTATTCATGCAACACAAATTAAAACAAAAATGAATATTCCTCTTAGCTTAGTCTAAGTAGGAATATTACATACTGCGAATGCATGATAGTAAGAGTAAGGTGCACCTTGCAAGCCTTAATGGTGTGGTCGAGGCCCTTGAGGCCTCCTTTGTTTTATTAAGCAGATTTGATCAGTACAACCTTCCAAACCTTGATATACAACTTTGAGGCTTGACAAGGAAAGAGATTTGTTTGTGGCATGATTCTCTTCACAGACTAAGAAAAACCTATATGAAATTTAGTGGACATTCATTCCGAGGGTGTTTTCGAGTGCATCTAGGGAAAAATATAGCTAATGCCCTCTCTACTTCATCTTGTTTCCTCTTGATATGCATTTTGTCCATTTGCAAAGAAAAGGTGTGCATCATCTCACTTTTGAAATCCTCCAACATGTTTCCAATATCATGCTTGATGGAGGTGGAAGAGAAAGGGGTACTGGTCATGATTTGACTATCTCTACCCTTTTTCCTGGCTTCCCTAGAGTGGTTTATAAATATAATATTGATGTCCTCATAAGGTATATGATAGATATGTCCTCCATAAAATATATTAAGGGTTTCTATCACCTCTTATCTGATCCCTCAGAGAAGTACTAACTTGAGAGATCCATGATCAAGGGTGCAATTGGCCCCAGGTTCATCCTAATTATTTCCTCCTTAGTCTCTTTCGACTTGAAATAGTCTCTATATTTTTCGTTGAAGGGTTCATGCATATGAGCCTAGGTAGTGATACTATTCCCAGGAAGACCCATGAACCAACAAAAGGTTGCATCCTTGAGGGTGGATGGGAATAATTTTAGATTTTTCTCATCTGAGGCATAGTCATAAGTCTTACAGACAACATAAAACTAAAACATGAAGGTTTCAGGGTCCTCAAAAGTTAGGCCATGGAAGTGTGGAAGGGTTGAAGGGCTGATGTTCTTCATTCTATTTTCTCCATCGGTTTCTCTAATGGGAAAGACTCCTTGTTTCCTATATTTAGCCATAGCTTGAATAGGTAAAGCAGGTTCCTCTTCTTCGCCAAGGTTCTTCAAAGTTTTCAAGTGGCTTACCTAGAGGGTGTTCTACCTCACAGTCACTAAATAAGAGTGAAATGTGATTGTGTGGGGATGTGGGGATTTTTGGTAAGAATTTTCCTTGGTTGTCCCTACTCCTATGAGGCATGAAAGTCAAATTGTTTTTTTGTTTTTTTCAATATTTTGGAACTGAATGTAAAACAAAAAGGAAAAAATAATGTTCAAGAAGAAACAAACATCTACTTAGAAACCTCCCCATTAATGACGCCAAAACGTAGTAAGCCCTGGTATTGCACCAAGAGTTCTGCAACTCCTAGACGCTACTCAAATTTACTTACCAATCCAGGGTTCGTACAAACTTGGAGGTGAGAGTTCTATATGCACAACATATGAGCTCTACTCATGCCATCCCCATCTTAGTTCTAGAATGAGGTGCTAGTAACTAGGGATACTTTGAAAGAGGAATTCTATCACACTTGTACTTGCAACCTAAGACTGAAAGTGGATCATAACCACTACTCTATTAGAAAGAAAATAAGTTACACTAGATTGTATTGATTTATCTATTTAATGTCTAATTTTGCAAGGAAGAATGATTAACACTGATTATAAGTACAAGAAATGATATTATACTAAGTTGCATTCATTTTCTAGACTATTTGATTTAAGTTGCAAAAATGAAATAATCTATCTTTGAACACATGCTAAATCAATGACTAATTGACTTTTATATAATTCATGCTAGCTATTGTGCTAATTATGCATCTTATGAGGGATGAATCACACTTCAGATTACTCTATTTTGCAGTAAGAAAAGGGAGTTTGGGTGTCCTAAGGCCATGCCTGAATGAAGGATTTAGATTTGGAGGTCCACTAATGTATTTTATAGGCTCAGGTGAGGTGGAGGAGTTATTTTGGGATGAAGGAGAGGGTTCTAAACACTCTTATAGGATTCTTGTTTTTCTATAGGAAGTCCTATGATGCTAGAGGAAATAGGCCGAGAGGGTTTGGAGGCTAGAAATAATGAAAGGAAGGATAGAAAAGGTTAGGTAAATGTGTCTCCAACGAAATGGAGGATGAGAAACCCCCTTGGCCAAGCTTAGATCTCTCAAAAGGCTTGTCTTGAACCAAAAAGGTTGCTCTCAGTGGGATGATGGTGGTCTCCAAAATAGGGCCGTGGTTGACTTGAATGGAAGGTGATTGATGGAGAGTGGAAACTCAGAGTGATAATGATGAAAGGGTCCTTCTCTTATTCTCTAACTAAACCTGAAAACAAGACATCTACTCATGCATTCATCATCAACAAAATTATCATGGAAATGGTGGAAAAGATGAGTTGAATTTAACTAGAACTACTCATGCACTTGAAACATAATATACTTTTGAACCTACATCATATTCCTGATAATAAAAGTGAAATCTATCTTAAAATTTCTTAGGAAATCATAAACTGAATATGTTTTTTATGTGGTGGAATACCTTCCTCCTCAAGCTCGCATGGAAGAGGTGAGAGAGGGATACTGTCAACACAATTTTGATATTTTATATGCTACCAACATGCAATGAAATTAACCAAATACTGAAGCATAAAGGAAATATACAAATGTACACAAGAGAGACTGAAACCCATGGATTGGTCCCTAATCCACAAGCTCAACTCTAGGAAATAAACTTAGTGAGAAATAAACCAAATTCTCTTTCTTATTTCATAACCTCTCTTACATTAACAATGAAAGTAAAAAATGTCTAATACAGAGCCAAGAGTTCTGTAGCTGCATATAAAATTAGAATCCTAATGATCTATTTCTCTTGTCTATTTATACTAGGGGTAGCTACCAACAACTCCATAAAAAGTAGGTCTTTGTTCCCTTGAAACTCAAGATAAGTGGAGCTTGGCTCCCTATTATCATCCACTTGCTCAGCTGCCTTTGACTTTGAGATATTGGAGGAGGATCTGAAGAGATATTGGTTGATTCTAGGATTTAAGAAGATGGTCAACCTGCTTATGATTTCTCCTCGATGTCTACTCTGATCCTTGACATGGAATTTCACAATGAAATAACATTATTCCCTTCATGCAATTAAACCATGTTAGGCTTCAAGTCATGACAATCCTTTTTACACCATTTTCACTAAGAAAAATATGACAAAATGTAATTAAATGTGTGTGAGAGAGATTAAATAAGATAAAAATATGACATTATAACTCCTTAAAATATACCTAATGATGGCCCTCATCAGCACCTACACATGTTGTGAAAGCATATAGCGAGGGGGGAAAAGCCCAGAAAAATGGAAATAAATACAAAGAACCCCAAACAACTCCAACTCCTCCTAAGCCTCCAAAGTAGACACCTCTGTGCGCTTTGTGTGATGTTTTTGGGAATGCACCAATAATTGTCCTAAAATCCCTCATCTCAAAGAGGTGGTCAAACATCCCAGAGGTCCATGTTACCTTACCTGAGTCAACCAAGAAAAAGAAACTGTTACACATGAATAACCCTTGCGCTTTGTGTGATAAATTTTGACACTATTCTCACCACTATCCTTGTCTCGAAGATTTTCACGATATATGTGAGGCACTTCATGAAACATATGCTTTTCATAGAAAATTTACCTCTTCTCTACCCGTAGATTCTGGCACCATTATTGAGACAAAATATGAACCACACATCATGATCCCTCCTCCAGATGTCGAGATGACAAATAAAATTACTACTATTCTCTACCTATTGTCATCCATGAGATCCTTGTCTAGAGTCTCTTTTGGAGTTCTCCATACTGATTCAGTCAAACCTTCTTTGTCGAATATTGGCCAAAAGGAAAAAATACATTACTCAAGTTGGACATCAAGTTTGAACTTCCCATGTACAATGGTGAGGTAAATGCAAAGAAGTTGGACAATTGGATCCGTCAATTGGAAGTATACTGAAAAATTTAGAATCTACAAGAGGACAACATAAAGATACAATTGGCTTCATTGAGGCTAGAAGGAGAAATACTAGTTTGGTGGGAGGCAAAGACCTAAGAGGAAATACAAATCCATGGTAAGATATCCAATTCTTGGGCTGAATTTATTTCTTTCATTAAAATACAGTTTTATCCATTAGCCTATATGCAAAAATCAATTATGAGTTGGAAAAAATTTAGGAAACTCATAAGTCAAATATTTCAAGAGTATACCCAGGAGTTTAAAAAGAGGATTTTGTTGTTAGGAGTAAACTTGAATTCCCAAGACACACTCTTGAAATACATTGGGGGTTTACATTCCTATTTGAAACATATTATTCTTATGTTTAACCTAGCCAACTTAGATGAAGTATGTGTTCAAGCCAAGCATCTTGAAGCAAGGGGCAAGAACATTCAGGAAGAGGGTAGTAAGAAGAAGTCATTAAAGGGTAAGGGAAAAGAGGAGGAAAATGGAAGGGAAAGAAGAATGCAAGCATTAATAAATAAGGGGAGAAAACTACATGAAATGATTTTTACAAAGAGGGGCATGATGAATACCATTGTTGGAAACTACATCCCAAACTAAGGCCTAAGAACCAAATAATAAAGGGAAACAAAAGATGTCTGCCACCACACAACATGATCTTGGATCAGATTCTGGTGATGAGACCAAGATCGTAGGCATGGTCAAAAAGGGAAAAGAAACCATAGCAAGTACTAGTTCCTCAAATAGTCACAACAACACTCCAAATGAAGACATAAGGATATAATTTTTCCATCTAAGAGTGATTTCAAATCATACAAAGATTGATGCAAACTTGATTTCAGAAGACTTGGTCAAAAATATTAACCTTGAAACCGTACCATATCATAAACCATACCCTTTGGGTTGGATAGTTAAGAATGCCAATTTACAGGTTACAAGGAAATTCATATTTCTATTTGCCATTACTGCAAACTTTGTTGATGAAGTCGAGCTAGATGTGGTTCCACTTGACATTTTGGGGATTATATTGGGAAGTACATATTTGTATGACAAGAAAATGGCGTTTTATAGCCATGAAAACAAGTACCATTTTATTAAGGATGGGGTGAAGTATATTGTGAGATCTCATCACAAAAAGCTAAATATTTCTTTAGTTAATGCAGGGCAAATGAAGAGGCTAGTAAATGCAAGTAAAAATTTTGTGCTTCTCATGATCAAGAAAAAGGATGATGTTGACTATGAACCTTTTGAAGTATGCGATGAAAAATTAAAATCTGATTTTTTTGATGTGGTAATTAAGCATGGCGAGATGTTTCAAGAACCTAGTGGGTTACCTCCCAAGAGGGGAATTTAACATGAGAATTAGCTTAAATAGGATGTTCCACTTCCAAAAATTGGTATGTATCACATGTAAATTATGGAGAGTTTGGAAATCAAGAAGAAAATACAAGAATTTCTGAAAAAAGGTATCATACGCCCATCTACTTTTCCATGCAGTTCACCGATTGTTTTGGTACCAAAGAAGGACGTGACTTGGCGCATGTGCATAGATTTTCATGCACTAAATAAAATCATGGTAAAGAATCACTATCCACTCCCACACATTGATTATTTTCTTGATTAGTTAAAATATGACAATTATTTCACTAAGCTAGAATTAAAAAATGGTTATCATCAAGTTATAATAGCCGAGGAGGACATTTGGAAAACTGCATTTAAAACTAGACAAGGATTGTTTGAGTGGCTAGTTATGCCATTCAGTCTAAAACATGCTCCAACTACTTTCATGAGAGTTATGAATGATGTACTAAGACCATTTCTAGATGATTTCATTATTTTTTACTTAGATGATATTTTGATAATCAGAAAATCAAGAGATGAACATGTCATGCACGTGAACAAGGTACTTGATGTCTTGAAAAAAGAGCAATTATTTTCAAAGATGTCGAAGTGTGAGTTTGGTAAGAATTCTTTAGTGTATTTGGGACACACTGTTGGAGAAGGTGAGTTGAAGATAGACCCTTCCAAAGTAGAGGTAATTCTGAACTAGCCCAAGCCCCATACAGTTACAGAGGTAAGAAGCTTTCTTGGGGCAACACAATATTGGGGGGAATTCATTGCTAGTTTTTCTTCCATTGTAGCTCCATTACATGCATTGAAAAGTGTCAAGAAAATCTTCCATTTGGGAGATATGCAGCAAAAATAATTTGATGCTTTAAAGAAAAAGATCGGTTCACCACCGGTATTGACTCTTCCGGATCTTAGACAACCATTTGAGATCCAAATAGATGTAAGTGATTACGCCATGGGAGAAGTTCTCATGCAGCATGGTAAGCCTATTTCGTTTCATTCTGAATTTTTTAATGGAGATGTGACTAAATATCCCATCTATGACAAAGAGTTATATACATTGGTACAAAGTGTAAAGAAATGGAGTCACTATTTGATGGGGAAAGAGACCATTATCCATACTGACCATCAACCATTGCAGTACTTACAATCAAAGTAAAATTTGTAGCAATCAAGACATTTCAGATGGAAGGGATTTCTACAACAATTTCATTTGGTTATCAGGTATAAAAATGGAATCTACAATAAGGTAGTTGATATGCTCTCTAGGCCTATTGTAAATTCATCTATTATACTTAAACACGATTCAATTATGCATTAAAGTTACATTGAACAATATGCATATGATAGTGATTTTTAAGATTTGTATGGAAGCTTGAGTCAAGGAAACCAAATTGAATAGTTAGATTATCATGTGCATAAAAATTTGTTGTATCACTTGGGAAAATTATGTATACCATAGGGAGAAAGAAATAATATCATAAGGGAGGCACACACTTCATTAGTTGTTGTACATTTCGGTGTAGGAAAGACGGTAGCGAATATCCAGAGGTATTTTTATTGGCCACGCATGATTGATAGTGTATCTCATTTTATTAGAGGATGTTATTTATGTGCAATAAGTAAGCCTAGAAATAGGAAACTTGGATTGTACACTCAACTTTCGGTTCCTTCACATCCATTGGGAGAGTATCTCAATGGATTTTGCAGGTGGTCTTCCAATGTCAAGGAAAGGTCATGATTACTTGTATGTTGTTGTAGATAGGTTCAAAAAAATGTGTCTTTTGATGCCATGTAATAAAAACTTTATAGGTGAACAAACAACTCATCTTTTCTTTCAAAATGTATGGGTTCATTTTGGTCTTCCTACTTCTATTGTAAGTGATCGAGATTCTCGATTTGTTTGGAATTTTGGTCAAAATTGTGGGACATGATGGACACAAAGTTGAAGAAAAGTACAACATTTCATCCACAAAAAGATGGTCAGGCCGAGGTTGTTAACATGGCAGTAATTCATCTTCTTATAGGTTATTGCAACAAACATCCCAAGTTGTGGGATGAATAGTTGCATTACATTCAACATGCATACAACAGGGAAAAACATTCTTCCACAAACACATTGCCATTTGAGGCATGTATTGGTTACTTTCCAAGATTTCCTTTGGGATTCATATTTTAGAAATATGTTGCTATAGATGGCCATAGTGACATAGATGAGGAAATGAATTTCATTGAGAAAATTTAGTTGGTACATCATACAGTGCAAGAACAACTTGAATGAGTCAAAGAAGCTATAAGGCAAGGCATGATAAACATTGTGTTGATAAAAAATTCTAGGTTGGAGATGAAGTTTGGTTATATATCAACAAATAAAGATTGCAAGGGGAAGGTAAAAATATTAAGCCAATTCGTTATGGTCCATTTAAAATTCTGTCAAAGATTGGTAGCAATGCATTTAAGCTAGACATTAGGGGAATTTTGAGGTCTAAAATGGGCCTCCTAAGAAAAATGTACAACAAAAATAAAATTTATAAGAACCAATAGGATTCAAGATGATGATGTCAACCATGGGGGATGATTCACCATTTTTTAAGTAAAAGGGTAAAAATATTAAAAATTAATAAAATAACATAACTACTTTTTCAACACGTATTTTCCACTTATCTTCCACAATTTTTACTCAAATTTCGAACGGGAGTACTCATTGAATGAAAAATTTAGTTCATCATCCAATGAGTACCCATGTTGCATACTTTAGATGGACCCTTCTACATGAAAAATGAGAAATACATGAAAAAACACGATTGCAATCACGTTTTTCATGAATTTTTCATTTTTCATGTAGCAGGGTCCATCTAAATTATGCAACATGGGTACTCCTTGGATAAGGAATTAAATTTTACACCCAACGAGTACTTCCACTCAAAATTTAAGTAAAAACTATTGGAGATAAGTTGAAAATATGAGTTGAAAAGTATTTTTTTCTTTTTTCCCTCTAAAATTTGAGGATGTCATCAAATCTCATTTCATTATTTCCATTATTATTTTATAATTACCTTAGGAGGCCCATTTTATACCTCAAAATTCCCCTAATTATTTCCTCCTTATATGTAAATATATTCTGTCATTAATGTTGATAATTGGAGATTGTTTGAGCCTCCTTTAATTGATGATCAAGGAGAGCATGTTCAGCTGCCATCAATAGATGATTTCTCACCACAATATCTTGATGAACTTCAGCAAGATCTCATACTTGACATAAGAACCAGAACTTCAAGAAGAGGGAATATCGAATACCTTAGAGTGGGACTCAAATGACAAAATCCTTCCAAGGCCAAATGGACGGAGATTGAAAGGGTGAGGGAGATGTAACTTCACCTGCTGAACAATTGATAATATATTTTGGGGTCCAAAAGGCTTCTAGTGGGGAGGAATGATCAGAGGCTTAGTATTTATCTCAAAAACGAAAGTGCTAAAAAAATTCTTCAAACCATAACGATCGTACAGAGCTCGTCTCCAGGATTCTGGTGTAGTTCATTTCATCAAAATCTGACTCCCAATGAAGAAGTTATGACTTGTTGTTCGTTTTCCCAAACAGGTAAAAAATGTGCAGAACAGTGACAGACTAATGATAGGGCAATCCAATCAGCATTTCAGGAATATCCAGGGAATATTCTCCAATTTTATCCAGTGACACTGTGACAAGTGTCGTAGTCATATTTGCCAATGATACTTTGGAATTGAAATTTTTTTCCTCCTATTCTAAGGTTGAATGAGAATTTTTTTTAGGTTAGAGTAGTCCAACCAGAGTTGGACATGTGGTGCAACCAGAGGCCGCAACATGTCCCCTTTGGTGTGGACCCATCCAACCTTGGATTAATTTTTGAATTCTTTTATTCCAAATTTCTGGACATAGATATGTTATGGTTACATATATTTTTTAACCTAAGGTGCAACTATTGGTGGATAGATACATTTTATGGGTAAATATATTGTTATTCTCTAAGTCTAAACCTTATAACTATTGGCGCAGACATACATTACCGGATGGACATAATTTTTTTATATGGCGAGAGGCTTCTATGCTATTAGGCGGAGGTTTCTATGCTATCTAGTGGAGAGGCTACATATGGCATACATATAACTAAACTGGTGTAACGCACTAGAATTGGCAGACAGGTGGATATATATGGTGGAGAGGCATATGAATTATAATCCAAGGTTTATAACTTTGGGTTTATCAATTATATGGCACAACAAAATGTTTGTGCAGGGTCGGGGTCGAACCCATGACCACCCCCATGCTACTCCGATGCTCTACCACTCTACTGCTCAGTCTTAACCCATATACACTCCCTCGCATACTTAAAGTTTAAGAGTGCCTTCAATGGGGGTCTGGAGGGGGCCAGCCCCCTCCCATATGATCTAACACAGAGAACCGTGGGTGAGCAGTTATGAACCGGCAGGAAAATTCAAATTATGAAACCTTTTTATTAATTGCTAATCTGGATTATTGCATTATAACCAGCGATTAAGCATTAATCTGATCTGCTTCCAAACTTTTGGATAACGTGTAGTTTAATGACGCACTTATCCACTAAGCCATCATTAAATGCGTGTTAATCCATAGTTAATATAGTAGAAATTCTGGCGGAAGAGCCTTTTGAGGCGAGAACTCCAAATTTAACAATGTTAACTGGACATTTTCCAGATTTAGTGGACAAAATGTAGGAAAATTGGTTTTTACAATAATTGAGCCAATTTTGGCTCAAAAAGGGTCATTCTTGGAATATTTTGATGTTTCAGAAGAACTGGAGTAGGTTTCAGAGGCAACAGGATACTATAAACATCAATTTTTCACAATTGAATCTAATACAAAGGTCCATGCCATGGAAGCTGGACTAAGGGGATTTAGCCCAAGAGGGGTGAACTCCTTCATCAAAAGAAAGTTTTATTGATTCAATTGTCATGGTTTTCTATGTTTTCATATGATATTGTTCATCATTTAGTTTCCATGTTTTTATGTTCATGAAATCAACTTAATCTCCACAATTTTGTTTGTTTATCAATCATAAGCACATCTATAAACCCTTGTACAAGAAGGAAACATAAGCACTTTCATTATTGTAGAAATTTGCTGAATAATGATTAATTATCCACCGAGACTATCTTGATCACATACAATTCGAATTTATATGCAACACATAATCTCTTCCACTCAGATCATCACACATGCGGAAATAAAACAAGCGATAGCACATCAAATCATCATACACATTAACACGGTATGTATGGGGAAAGCTTATAGCTGAAAACCCCGCAGCTATTGTGTATATTATAATGGAGAAATCATGTAACAAACTCAGTACAATACTCCTCACAAGTACTCAGTACTTTCTCATAAAGTTACACACAAACTAGCTTGGTTTTGAACAGGTTACTGGTTCAAAACTCACCACTAATTGCCTTGCATCTATTGTGCAATCATGGCCTGTCTAAATAGAGATCCAAGGTTCGACTTTTACATGGCCAAATAGCGCCAATGGCCATGGAAATTCATCCAAGTGGTGCAAATCATGCACACAATGTGCTTAGCGATAGCTGCTCCACCCTTTCCTTCTGCCTCTTTCCTATTGTCTCCTTGATACATCCAACACCTTTGTAGTGAAATGATGTGTTCTTGAGTTGAATAATGAGTTACTAATTAATTAATTAAATAATATTTAATTCACTCCACTCATTACTAGTTGATTAGCTAGTTAAACTAATCTCAGCTAGTTCAACTAAGTTAAGCAGGAACACAACTCCACTGGTTGTCTCATTAACTCAACTCACACCAAACTGCCTTGTGACTCGTGAAGTCTAATTAGAAGTCAACTCTACCATGAGCTCACCCCAAGAGCCCATACAGGAATGAGTGTAATTCCCTCTCACCGTGTAAATGGTTCTTAGCATGAGCCACTTTCAAGGCTCTAAGCGAAGTGCTCAAGAGAGTAAACTGCTGTTTAGAGTCCAAATATTATTAAGGGTAAATAATATTTGACTTCCTTATTTTTAGGATAGGAAGTCTAAAAATAGACATCGACCTATCGACCTATAGGTCACAAAAATAGAGTCACATCTATTTTTACCAACATGACCAATGCTCCAAGAATAACAAACTGGAATCCCCAAACCATGCTCCATATGTCTAAAAATGGACATAGTCTAAAAATAGACTTTGCGCCAGAATTCGCCTGCGGGCCCACTTAGTGAAGGCGACTTCATTTCACTAAGCTCCATCATCTTGCTGCATTTTCAACACTCCCTCTCAGCAAGATCTGGATTATCTGCAACCCCTATCCTGCCTCTGTGGAATTCGAACTTGCTCCTGGTGAGTGCCTTCGTCAGGATGTCGGCATCCTGATCCTCCGTGGGAACATATGAAAGCATCATGATTCTCCGATGAACACAATATCTGATATGATGGTACCTGATGTCAATGTGTTTGGATCTATCATGAAATACTGGATTAGATGAGAGTTTAATGAAACTTTGGTTATCAAAGTAAATCACTGTAGGCTCCAAATGCAACCCGAACAATCCAACGAGGATATTCCTCATCCAAATAACCTTGCATGCAGCCAAGCTAGCTGCCATGTACTCGGCCTCTGCTAAACTGAGTGCCACAGATCTCTGCTTCCTGCTGTACCAGGAAACTGCTGTCGACCCAATGTTGAAAACTCCTCCGGATGTGCTCTTCCGGTCCGTTGGGCTCCCTGCCCAATCTGCATCAGTGAAGCCAGAAAGCTTCGCTCCATCCTCCTGTCTGTACCATAGACCATATCCCGATGTGCCTCTAATATAACACAATACATGCTTGCACACTTGTAAAAAGCGCTTGGTAGGCTTAACCATAGCTTGCGAAAGCTGGTTAACAGAATAGCATATATCGGGTCGTGTATTGACTAGATACATAAGCGACCCCACCAACTGTCGATAGACAGTGGCATCCACTACCTCCGCTGAAGTAGCATCCTCCTTCCTCCAACCACCAGGAAGAGGAGTGTCAACAGGCTTGCAGCCTTGCATGTTGAACCTCTCCATAATCTCCCGGGCATACTTGCCCTAAGAAACAAACAGTCCACCACTGCGTTGCCAAATCTCCAATCCCAGGAAATAATGAAGGATTCCCAAGTCCTTCATCTCAAACTCTCGTGCAAGATCCTCCTTGCATGAAAGTATCAACTGCTCATCGCCCGTCAAAATCAGATCATCTACATACATTACGATGATCAACAGCTTCCCCTCCACCACAATCTAGTACAGGTTAGGATCCACCTCACTCTTGGAGAATCCAAGCCCGGTGAAATAACTGTCTATTTGTGTGTACCAAGAGCGAGGTTCTTGTTTCAACCCATACAACGCTCTCTTGAGCCTGCACACATGCGACTCACTGCTGAAGATCTTGAAACCTTCGAGCTACTCTATGTACACCTCCTCCTCAATCACTCCATTGAGGAACGCAGTCTTCACATCCATCTGATGGATGTGCCATCCCATCTGCGCTGAGAGAGCAAGGATCGTCCGTATGGAAGAGTACCTTGTGACAGGTGCAAAGGTCTCCTCATAATTGATCCCCTCGATCTGTGAGAAGCCACGGGCGACAAATCTCACCTTGTACTTCTCAACACTCCCGTCAGCCGCCTACTTCACTTTGTAGATCCATCGCGAACCCACCACTGATTTCCCCACCGGTCTTGGGACAATCACCCATGCACTGTTCCTGATGATCAAATCATATTCTTCGATCATGGCATCAACCCATGCGGGTTCCTCCACAGCTTCCTCAAAAGAGGATGGCTCCGTCATGACACATTGACTCACAAGAGCCATGTATCCGATTATGCAGATCCGGTGGCCCCCGCCTCATCTGCGTTGTCTTTATCCTGTGGTCCTAGAACCTTCTCTTGCATCTCGAGCAGTCACTCGGCTTCGCCGAGGTGCGCATGCGCCCACTGCGATGGTTGGTGTTGCATGGGTGGTTTCTTCCACCTCTTGAACCTCCTCTTGTGGTTGATCCACATCCGGAAGCTCCTCCTTAGGAACTAACATCTCCTCATCTGTATGCAAGTGTAGCTCCCTCTCAAGCGAACACTGCATGGCTTTCTCCTCCTGAAATTTTATATCCCGTCGCACAACAGTCTTTCGACTGTCTAACAAATACACCCGATAGTTGTGAGGTGTATAAGTGTACCCCACAAATATTCCAACCTCAGCAGTTGGATCCAGCTTCCTTCTTGCATCCTTCATCACATGCATGTAGATAGGAGAACCAAAGATCCGCAAAAGGGAAATATCGGGCCTCTTTCCAGAATAAGCCTCCTCTGGTGTACTCATGCCAAGAACCTTGTGAGGACAACGGTTCTTCAAATACACTACTGTATTGCATGCCTTAGCCCACAAGTGAAGGGGTAGGCCCTGATCATGCAACATCGCCCGTGCAGCACCCACGATCGTTCTTCTTCAACTCGACCACCCCATTTTGTTGTTGTGGGTTATGGGAATGCGATGAGCTCCTCTCAGGATCCATACACTTGTGCATAACTCATGAATTCAGTAGAGATGAATTCACCACCATTGTCGCTCCTGAGAGCCTTCACATGCTTCCCCGATTCCTTCTCAACCAGCGCCTTGAATTCACAGAACTTTGAAAATGTCTCACTCTTCTTCTGCATGAAGAAGATCCATCACTTCCGAGAGAAATCATCAACAAAGATCACATAGTACTTGTGCTTTGCTGTCGAAGCTACAGAGAAAGGACCACACACGTATGTGTGAACTCTCTCAAGGATCGTTGTGGCGTGACTATCCTTCTCGTGAAAGGTGGCTTTCACATACTTCCCTAAAGTACACCCCTTGCACTGATCTGACTGCGCAATAGTGCCCTTAGGAAGCCCAGTAGAAATCTGCTGCAAGATCTTCAAAGCTCCATGGTGAAGGTGGCCCAATATCCTGTGCCACAGTTCGCCCTCATCATCCCGGCTCACCACTTCTGCCGCTTTGCATGCCATAGCTGTGCAGCCATCTACCTGCAACTGATAAAGGTTCTTGGTTAGAACCCCTATCTTCCGGGTCTCTCCAGTAGTCTTACTGTGCAGGAAGGCTTTTCCTTCGTTGAAGACAACATCATACCCCTTATCCTCCAACATCGCCACAGAGATCAAGTTCTTCTTCAATCCAGGTACATGCATGACATCCTTCAATACAAAGGGTTTACCAGACTCCCTCTGAAAGGATATGGTACCGATACCAGTCGCATTGTATCTACCATCATCACCCATCTCGATGTGCACACCCAAATCTTTGTCCTCCATATCTGAGAACAAATCCCGATCTCCCGTCATATGAAATGACGCACCGCTGTCCAAGAACCACACCGATCCCATCACACTTGAAACCAAGCATGCGATCAGTGAAAATTCAAGCTCGAACTGTGAAGCCAAAGCCTCTCCATCTGCAGATCTTCCCGCTTGCTTGCTTTTCTTCTTCTTTGGACAATTGGTAGCATAATGTCCGTGATCATGGCAGTGAAAACACTTCACTTTCGCCATATCCTGCTTCTTGCCCTTTGCACCAGAATGAGAGGTTTTCTTACCCTTCCCCTTATTTTCTTTGGCAACCAAAGCGCAGTTTTCTTCATCAGCTCCCTTTGATGAAGATCCATCTCGAGTAGTCCTCCTTATCTCCTCCTGCATGAGATCCGCCCAAAGGCGCTCCCATCCCGGCAGCTTCTCCCGACCATTGACACTATCTTGATATGAGTGCCAAGCCTTCGGAAGACCAAGGAGAGCCAGGTCGATCATGTCCTCGTCTTCGACAGTCACCCCCACACTTCCCAGCTCATCTCTGCATTGAGTGAACTTCGTGAGGTATTTGGCGATACTGTCGCCTTTCTCCATCTTGATGTTCCTGAGCTTATCTTTGAGCGCCAGCTTCCTTTGGTCACTCTTACTCTGGAATAGATCCGTCAAAGCTTTCCACATTAAATATGGAGAATCCTTTCCATGCAGGATGGATACAATATGATCCTTGACGCCCTCCAACATGATCCTTCGACATTTCGCCATCTTCTTTTGCCATGCTTCGACTTCAGCAGGATCAGTGGGCCTTTGGAAATCCATATCCATGAAATCCTTGAGTCCATTATCTTCTAATACTTCCTCCATGCAATCCTTCCATGCAACATAATTCAAACTGCCTTAAAGAGCATATTAGAGTCGCAAACCGTTGAAAGACATTTTCAACACTGGCACCAAGAAAAACAAAACTGCTGCAAAATTCGAATTCCACCTCAAAGCTCAACCACTCTAGATCTGTGAGAACAAATTATTTCTAGCACAGAGATTGACTGCAAGGGGCATTTACCAAACCTTTCACTTTCCGAAGAAAGATGAATCTGGAGGCTACCTGGCCCGCATGCAGACTCTGTCTACCGAAATAAGTTTGTAATCACTGTGATGATCAATCTCTGCTTCAATAGCTCCGATACCATGTAGAAATTTGCTGAATAATGATTAATTATCCACCGAGACTATCCTGATCACATACAATTTGAATTTATATGCAACACATAATCTCTTCCACTCAGATCATCACACATGCTGAAATAAAACAAGCGATAGCACATCAATTCATCATACACATTAACACAGTATGTATGGGGAAAGCTTATAGCTGAAAACCCCGCAGCTATTGTGTATATTATAATGGAGAAATCAGAATAAAATTCGTACAATACTCTCAAGTGTTAGAGTCATTCCTTGGGTGTTCTCCACGTTGATCATTTTCTGCTCTTTGCATATTCATTATTGGGTGTCTCGCTTGTTCCACTTCGTTGCATTTCACTAGGATCATGCCATGTGTTAGAGTCGGTCCTTGCAGCCCTCCGTCAGTGATCATTTCGTCTTTTGCATATTCATTATTAGGTGTCTCGCTTGTTCCACTTCGTTGCATTTCACTAGGATCATGCCATGAACTGACGAAGGGGTCTGTCGTCCTATGTTTCCTCATGTTTATACCTGCAGCGCTATTTTAAAAATTTTCTTCAAAAAATTATTCATAGTCATTTTCATTACATATATGGTCATTAAAAATGTCAATAAGTGTCCTAGGTCTTGGTGTCTAGGGTTTTTGAGTCATTTATATACTAGTCATAAAGCCTGCAAGGTGAGGAAAGTCCAGTACTTGTGATTTCTATTTTTATTATCATCAGCATTTAAAAAAAAAAATATATTTCTAGTCCAAAACTCTGTTTTGGAACTAGAAATTTGTCATTATCATTTTGTAATAAATTTGTAATTGTTCCGCCATGAAACATTGTCAAAAGCAGACCCCTGGTCTTTTCTCTAGCCAAGATAGTCATATCCCTGCAAGAAAACAGTAAAATCATTAGTATCGACCTCAAAAAAAGCCAAAGGAAGTTTGTATTTGAAAAAGCCAAAGTGAAAATTACAAAAACATTTGTAATAAGGGTTTGAAATTAGATTTGAAATAAAATCTGATTGTGAAGATATTTGTGACATGTATAAAAGCCAAACAAGTTTCATTTGAACCAATTTCATAGCTCCCAAATCGTGTTTGCAAAGTGGAGGGCCGATTGCAGAGTTTTGAAGTGCGTGGACAGAGTTTTGGGGCTGCGCGACCCACGTTGAGGGAGAGCGACCCACCTGGGCTGCGCGACCCACGCAGAGTCAGTTCAGCAGTGTAGGTTTGCAGGTGCGCGACCCACCTGGGCTGCGCGACCCACGCAGAGCATGCGCGACCCACGCAGACACAGGGTTTCGAAATACATTCTGAGCGCCCAGTCTTGCTTGGAATCGATGCAACTGGCCTTCAAACAGGTTTCTATCAATTGCTTGATGTTTTTGAATGCATTGGTGGCATCATTGGTGGTTTCAAATGTTCAAAAGGAGGATTTAAAACCCCACAGTCATAGCATTATTGTTTTCAGGGTTTTAAAATGAAAATGAATGGTTGAAAGAGTTTGTTTGCTATCTTATGGCAGTGATACATCCAGCTTTGCATATAATATCAAAACCATATTGCTCTCATGCCCATTTTGCCATTTTTACCATTGCTATTATTATACCATGTTAAAACCCTTTGTTCCATGGTGACTGTGGCTGTAATGAGTCTCACTGCCCAATGTAAAAACATTCTCATGACTTTGTTTCAAACTGTCCATTGAGACCTTTGTGGTTATTACTCATAAACAAACACATTCTATTGATGCTATGCCCTCCCTTTGACTAGACTTGTTCAATATTTTGAAGGTTGCCTGCTCCCTTTTGGTCAAAATTTCACTTGCATTCAAAACAGAGATTGTGCCTTTTCCAATCCATTTAAAGCTGAGATTTTATCCATGATTTGATTCCTTGATGGTGCTTTGACGGTGGGAATATTGGTTGGGTGTTAAAACATACATCCTAATTTTGCTTTCACTGCATTCATATCAGCATACACATTGCCAAAAGCTTGATCAGAGATATGTCAGAGACAGAGTCAGAATATGAGCCAGGGTCAGGCAGTGATTCGGTGGCTGAAGGTAATGTGCCACGGGGTTCCTGCAGAGAAAATAGAAGTGGTGATCATCGCAGAGAGGAGCCTACTTCTTTGGCTCGGTTGCAGGCATGTCCATTAGCTATGGATTGTTTTCGATTCTTGTCATGTTTCAGATTTTGTGAGATGGTTGCACAAACCCGGCCTCATCGTGAATTAGCACGTCTGTTTGTTCTTCATTTACGTGGTGATCGGGTAAGCCTTGCTGGGGTTGATTTCATTGTGTCACCTTTGACTATTGCTCAAGCCACTGGTATACCGAACATGGGCGAGGAATGGAACAAGGGTCAGCAGTTAGAGAAATTTCACTATGAGCCATACATTAAAACTGGATATAAGGCTTACTTGAGTAGAGTTTTTCCATTCAGATTCTTGAGAGATGAGTATGCACCACTCATGAGGCTCATCATTCAGTATTTTAGTTGTGAGGGCAGGTATGCTCGTCTTTTCTCATATCATGTTCGTTTGCTGATGCACTTCACAAGGGTGCGTATGATGAATATTCCGTATTTCATACACCACAACATAGAGAGGATGGTGACATTTGTGCAGAAGAAGACGAGCCAGTGCAGCAGTACAGGAGTATATATCATTTCGCTTTGATCAAAATCTTGGTGTCACATCAGTTGGCAGAGCAGGGCATCACTTGGGAGGATTTCATTTCTAGAGACTTTTTCAGAGTGCCACAGCAGCCTCCCGAGGTAGTTTATGATGCAGGAGAGCCCTCACACCAGCCAGACATGCTTGAGGTTGAGCATATCATCACTCCTTTGGTTCAGACATATCAGCGAGGCCACAGGGCCTTATTTGCAGCGACACGGCGGGTACTATCTCCACGTGAGGTGGAAGGGGTCCTGCCGACTTCATCGACACGGCGAGTACTATCTCCACGTGATGTGGAAAGGGTCTCGATTTCTTCTCCAGTGCAGGTACAGGTACAAGACAGGGGCAAGAGGCCCATGCATGATGAGGGCCCATCAGGAGGCCGGGACACCGATATGACAGTCATTGATGTTGATACGGGCTCTCCTAGCTCGAAGCTGAGGGAAGTCATCCAGGAGCAAAGGGCCGAGAATGACCAGTTGAAAGACCAATTGCAGAAGGCTCAGTGGGTGATTAACTATTTGGAGCAGCGCAACAAACAGCTCGAGGATGAGCTCACATTTTATGAGGTGCGCCAAATCCGTGAGGACAGGCAGTGGAATCGAAAGAGGCCCGGTGACATGACACCAGCCGACAGAGATACTGTACTCACGCGGGTGAATATGCATCTGGAGAAGCTGTTGGTGAAGGCCAATCGAGACAAAGATATGCTTCGCCACATGAAAGGCCATTACTGGGCTCGCATGCATGTTTGCAAAGCGAGGATGAGGATCATGAAGAGGAGGTTGCGCAAGGCACTTCGACGGCGGAAAAGGCCTAATCCACTTCGGATTTTGGCCGAGGCTTCATTGAATGGGCAAGACACATGATGGAGGACCTCCACTCCGAATTTGGGCAAATTCGGAGAAAATTTTGTCATTTCCAAATTTTTGGTCTAAAAAACAGGTTTTGCAGCTACGTGGGTCGCGCGCTCATGCGCTCGCATTTTTTTGAGACACTTGCTGGAGGATATTTTTACATTTTTGGATTTTTCATGGTTAATTATGCATCCTCTGAATTCAACTTATCATTTCAACAAAATCTGGATGGTCAAACAGCTCAAAAACACCATGAAAACCACCTTGCTGCCACCTTTTGCACCAGCAGGAAGTACCTCTGGGAGAATGAGGTTTTGGAGGGTAAAATCAACTCCAAATTCATAAATTCTACTTGGGTTGGAAAGTAGACATCCAGGGCTTTCCAACGAGCTATCATGAGCTCAATTTGGATGTCGGGAGCTACCTCAAAATCAGCCTGGAACATGAGCGACCCACGCAGTTCAAGAGCGACCCACCTAGAGATTTTTCTGAGTTTTCAGCTGCCAGCTCAGTATTTCGCCTATTATGGACCAGTTTTGCTTATGGGTAGAATTTTTGGGTTGTTATGATGTAAATTCATGTTTGGCATGTAACTTTGGCTTGTTTTTATCTCTTCTAGAAGATTCACTCTCAAATGAGTAAAAAATCATGTAATGGATCAGTTTCCACTCCTTTAGAGGCAAGTTGTTAGCTGCCTAGATTGTAGTTCCATGATTAGAATTGGTTGAAACTGATCCCTGAAGAGGGAATTCGACCCCTAGAGGTGGGGAAAGGTGTTAGAGTGATCTATATATTGTAATTTCTCAATCATTTTCAGAGGTTGGAGAGGTTGGATTCTTGGGATACTTTTGATATCATTGTACATACTTTTCATATTTTGGCTAAGGAAAGATCAGGGGTTTTGCGGCACTTGTTGGGATCCTTGTGGTGTTCTGTTATTGATGGTGTTTCTTCTTTTTCTACTGTAAGTTTCTTCATGTTTAATGTATGCCATCCTTTCATTATGCTTCTGAACTAATTTGAATGAGTGATTAAGGTTGAATCCATTGTTTACAGTGCTTGGCCTTTGAATTCAGTTAGTTCTATATGTTTTCAGCTGTTTGGAGAGGATCCAAGTTCTTCTTTGCCCTCTTCAGCTCCTCGTCGGTCTAATCTATCCATATATCCAATTTAAAGCATCAAGATCATCACCTACCTCGCCCCAGCTTGAACTCTGCAAAGGTCTGACCTTATCCCCGAACCCAAAATTTTGTTTTCCCCATTACTCCAGCGAAAACCCAAAAAAAAACCAAAAACCAAACATACCTATCTCTTTACTAGCCTAAAATCAGTTCTTATTGTAAGTCATCTCGCATCCTATTGCTTATTTTCTCGAGATTGACGGAGAGAGCCCTCTCCTGTCCTCGTAGGGCTAGCTACGAGGCTGAGCGTGGTTTGATGTAGCCTTGAGTTTTACTTCATTTCAGCCTGAGGTAGATTTGAGTGCTAACATAGTGGCGACCATACTGGGGAAAAATCTCAATGGTTTGCTTGTTGATGTGTTTGTTCCACGAGTCTTAGACGGAGTCTGAAGTCATGCCAGGTAGCTTTCGAAACGCTTTTGTTATGCATAAGCGGAAGTAGATAAACGCTGCTTCAGTCGATCTCCGGTAAGCTTGTGTGTTCAGTACTTGATTTGTAAATCACCCCAGTATACTTATTCGTTCTAGACCTTTTTGATGATTGAGTCTAGAAGTCGAAAGGCTGAAAATAATTGATTGTGTTCCTTGTAATTTTTGTTTTCCGAGAAGATCAATACACTGGCTTCAAGAAGAAATACTAGGGCGAATCCTGACCCTGATCCACCAACAATCTTCGAAAATCCGAATCTGATTCCAAGGACCCTTAGAAAACAAGGGAGCCAAGAGAGTTCTGAAAGAGAAAGTCAATTGAGTTTTGAGAGTTCCAGAGTGCTTACCCGATCTGCATCTTGTCCTGTCAAAATCATATATGTTGATGAAATCCCCTTTGATGCACGGTTTGAAACATCCTTGTTTGTGAATTTTTCCGAAACTGAATTGTCAAGATTAGTCCTAGATCCATTGTTTACTGAAGATTTGCAATATAGATTTGTTTCACAGTACTTGGATAGACAGCTGCAAAGTTCTATTGAGGATACTAACACTTTTGAATTTACTGAATCTGCTTCACAAGTTCTCGACCCATCTGAAATTGCATCAAGTTCACGGATCCCTACTGAACCGCCTTTTATCCCTACCATTCTGGTTCAGCCTGAGTTTTCTGATCAGCAATCAATAGTAATTTCTCCGTTTCCATTGAATACATCCCGTAGACCAACTGCTCCTACTCCTCATGTGTCTCCTCGACAACAAATTGTTTTCAGTCCAC